>OY101449.1:131025523-131478012 GCA_956483635.1 Panzeria rudis | reverse complement strand
TCGATATTCAAATGCTCATTTCATTCCAATAAAAGAAATTGTGTTAATTCTTCTATGTTCATCACATTTTTATTACTTTTACTTCATGAAATGCTTATATGCTTTAACTAATCCCATGTCAGAAGCTCATATTTTTTGAATTAAGTTGTTTTACTTCAAAGTAAAACAAGTTATTTAATAAAATAAAAAGTTATTTGACTACTCGAATGAAATTTGTATTCGTTTTTGTACATCATAAACTATGAAGTGGTTGTTGAACACGGTGGTGTTACCAGTATTTATTATTAAATCACAAAATAGTTAAAGTTGTCTTTTGCATATAATTTCTTAACAAAGTTATGTTATCCTTAAAGTGCTTGGTAACTACTATGAACTTTAAAGCTAAAGTAAAATATTTTTTAGCATACAGCCGTAAAAATTTAACTTATCTCCATATTTGTTAAATTGCGACTGATCAACAGGCAATCTGATATATATCAAAAAAATGAAAAAATATATTTAAAAAAAATTTGAATCGTAATATTTTCCTTAAACACATACGGCTGTATGCAAAAATACTTAAAGTAGCTTTGCCAAGCAATGTTGAGTAAAGTTGTATCCTAAAAAAATTAATATATCAAAATTTTAAAGTAGGCAACACGTTTGTTAAGACTACTTTAAGTTGATATTTCCAAAATGTGTATTTTTTTACCTCAAATATTTTTGTTAATACAGCACATATTGATTCATGTTATATCTGAAAATGAAGATTGAAGTCTCAGCTCTAAGATTATATTTATTATTTGTTTCATGTGATGGAAAAAATCACCAAATTATCCAGTGGACTCGAAATATATAGAAAAATTCATAAAAAATATTTAAAAAAATGCAAATATAAAAAAATGCTTTAGTGATGTATATAAAATCAAAACAAATTGAAAAAAGCTCGATATTCAAATGCTCATTTCATTCCAATAAAAGAAATTGTGTTAATTCTTCTATGTTCATCACATTTTTATTACTTTTACTTCATGAAATGCTTATATGCTTTAACTAATCCCATGTCAGAAGCTCAGATTTTTTGAATTATATTGTGTCACTTCAAAATAATAAAAAGTTATTTAATAAAATAAAAAGTTATTTGACTACTCGAATGAAATTGTATTCGGTTTTGTACATCATAAACTATAAAGTGGTTGTTGAACATGGTGGTGTTACCAGTATTTATTATTAAATCACAAAATAATTAAAGTTGTCTTTTGCATATAATTTCTTAACAAAGTTATGTTAGCCTTAAAGTGATTGGTAACTACTATGCACTTTAAAGCTAAAGTAAAATATTTTTTTACATACAGCCGATACACAATAAGCTTCATTTCGCTCTTGATAGTAAATGTGCTCCCCTAAAATTTTTGAAAATTACACTTGTTTTTTTTTTTTGTCAAAAGTCCACAGATATAAACTTTTTCTTCTTACTTTTAGTAGAAGTCATGCTTCAAAGTTTAATTACGAAAAGCATTAAATTGCACTCAAAACAAAATAATATTTAACGTACTTCAAAAATCAAACATGGTATTAGATCAAGTACAAAAAGTCCCAAGGACATTTGATGTCTATGTTTACTATGTACTACTGATATTTTAAAGATATTGTAAAGGCATTGAGAGAGTTTAGCAAAAGACCAAAAAATATATATGGGATACGGTTGACCTTGCAGACCATCCCGAAAAAAAATTTCAAAAATTTCGACCACGATATCTCTCGAACCAGTTAACCAATCAAATTGGATTAAATTTGCGGCATTCGGCGCAGTTTTTTATGTCCAAAATAAGTAATTGATCCTAAAAATTAAATTGACAAGATCTTTCAGAGTTTTTAAAATAAAGCAATTTTTACACAATTATTCGTCAACTTATCTCTCGAACGAATCAATCCATTTTAATAAAATTTGCAGCAGTCGACGTTGTGTGTTAAGTTTAAAAGCTCGTCAGATTTTCGATTGGATCGGCTTAGTAGTTTAAAATTTATTTGAAAAAAAAAAACTTTTTTCCAAAACTTTATTCTCGAAAATTCTGAAAATCTCCACAACAAATTGTTTATTATATCGCGAAATCTATGCGATATCAATATCTTTAGAATGCAGTTAATTTGGTTCCGATCGGTTGAGCACTTCTTAAGCTGTAAGAGTTTGAGATATATACACAAACATACTCACACACACACATGCATGCATTCATACATACATACTGACGTCACCGTAAAAATAGTCCGAATATTATCCCATGACCGCAAAATATCTGATGAAATCTATATGATCGAAAAATGGGTGAAATCAGTAGCTAGCTTCCTATTTTTTATAGCGGGAAGCTAAAAGTAATAAAAAGAAACAGAAAGAAGTAAAAGAATAAAAATCCAAGTCCACTCCTAAGACGCTGCTCTGAAAAAAAATTGTATAAATTTATTAACCTGAATTGAAGGCGTTCAATTTGTCCTTTTCAATTACAAGATTGCTCAGATATGGGGAAGATTCAATAAACAAATCTATTTGGTCAGCCGCAAAAAATTCGAAATTAGAAACAGGTTGAAATAGTAAAATAAATTCACTTTTTTGCGCGGAAACCGAGTCTTAAAGAAGCTGATGAGAATCTTTTACCATGAACTTTTGATGTTGTCACAAAGCTAAGAAAGGATTAATGTTTTCACAAATGACATTTTTGGCCAAAATTTAAAAATAATAAATAAAAGCTGTCTCTGCTTAGTCCTTTATTTATTTACTATTTACAATGATTTCTGTTTAGTAGAAGCAAACAAAACTGCCCGTGTTTACGAATAATCGATTAAGTTACTTTTTATTGAAAGTCTAAGCCATGCAACACAGAAAAAATTATGATAGCTTTTTTTTAACAAACATGTTTTTGAAACTGATTTTAAATCTTTATTATTATCTCTATTTAATTTAATAAATAATTTTGTTTGACTTATTATTACATTTCATTTACATACCGCCAATGTTGGCAACCTGATAAAATTATGAAATTCTTTGATTTATTTTTTATATATCCTTAAAACATTTTTTGATTGAAACAATTTGTTTATTGCAAAAATCCGAATTTTTTTTCAAACAAATTATTACAAATGTTTGCATTTGAATTTACAAATTTCTTCAGAGGACCTAAATTGAACAAATTTACATTTGATTCAGGGAATTTGGTATTTGAAGTGAAAAAATAGTATTTTCTGTAAAGAAAGCTATTAATTTGCAGTAAACATAACCTGAAGCAATGATGCGCTTTTTGAATGACTGAGTTTGTTTTCTGTGATGCACAGTTTCACACCCCTAGAATTTAATTTGAGTGCAGAATGAAGATAGAAGAAGGAAGCTTAATAATTAGTTTACTCCAGTATTTTTATAGTTTCATGTGTATGAATACATTACTTTTTTATATAACTCTCTTGTTAGGGTTTCGTACACCAAAAGTGTAAAAGACCCCTATTGTGTTTGCTACGCTTTCCGTCTGTCTGTCTGTCTGTCTGTCCGTCTGTCTGTCACAGGCTTTTTCCTCGGGAACCGTAAGAGCTACGGACCATAAATTTTCCCAGAATATGTAAACCTTTGGCCGCTAAAACACCAAATATATGACAGTTAAAAATTAAAGGGTGTTCTAAAGCGAGCAACGAAACATGTTGAAATACTAATGCAATGTACAGACATTTATATATAGATTCTGTAAATTTTCAAAGTTGGTGTTAATTAGTGCAGTCTGTAGAAAAGACTACACTAATTAACACTGAAATTTAAAACAAAAAAATTAAAGAGTCTTCTATCAGTTAATGTAATTTTGATTATGCAATTTAGACAATTTGCTGTATCTTGCAAACCGTAAGAGGCAAACTCTTGAAATTTTGAAAAACGCTAAAACTAAAAACGAAAAATCGCCGAAATGAAAAAACGCTTAAAGGAAAAAAGCACAAAAAAAGCGCTAAAATGCAAAAAATTACCAAAACTAAAAACACCGCAAAAAACTTAAAAAAACGCCAAAAACCCAAAAAAGTCGTTAAAAGGAAAAAAGCACTTAAAAAAGCTAAAAAAATCACTAAAACTAAACTAACATCAAAAACGAAAAAAAATCGTCGCAATAGGAAAAAAATCACCAAAATCGAAAAAAAAATCCAAAAACTAAAAAATCGCAAATAACCGAAAAAATGTCAAAACAAAACAAATTTTAAGCCCAAAAAAATCACTAAAACTAAAAAAACCGAAAAAAATCACAACAACCAAAATAAATCGCTAAAACTAAAAATATCGCCAAAAAGCGAAAAAAAAATGTTAAAGCAAAAAAAACGTGAAAACAAAAAAACACATAAAACGAAAAATCTAAAAAAATAAGAAAAAACCGAAAAAAGTCCCCAAAACCAAAATAAATCGCTAAAACTAAAAATAGCGTCAAAAAGCGAAAAAAACGTTAAAGAGAAAAAAACGCCAAAACAAAAAATCAAAAAAATGCAAAAAACGAAAAATCTAAAAAAAAAAACGAAAAAAATCAGTAAAATGAAAAAAGCGCCAAAAAACGAAAAAAATCATTAAAATAAAAGAAGCGCCAAAACAAACAAAAAATGGCCAAAACAACGAAAATAACTTAAAAACAAACTAAAATTTAACAAAAAAAACAAAACGAAAAGGGATATATCGTCGCTCGCATGACCAACTAACGGAACTGACATTTTTTTCCGAAACTAAGTTAAGACCACTATGGGACTTCTTTAGCCATGTCGCATCTTGTGTGTAAATTATGTGATTGTATATAGTACCGTTATCTCAGAAAACGCCATAACATTTTCAACGTATCTGCAGATTTTGGAATCAAAAAATCGCATTAAAATCCAATATAATAACATTTTGCCATAATAATATTGAAGAGTAGACGTCAGAGTACATAATTAGAAAAGCAGACTGAAAATATCATGCATACCTTTCGACAGGGACAATGGAATAAAGGGTCAAAAATATTAAAACTGCTCTCCTGTAAAATTTTGTAAATGTCAGTTCCGTTAGTTGGTCATGCGAGCGACGATATTTGTATTCGTACGGAACCCCTTGTGTGCGAATTTTTATTTTTATTGAACTTTTTTTTCTAATATAACTCTTAGTCTCAACACTTTTTTTTAAATTTTAATTACATTTACAAGGATTATTTCCCAAACAAAACACAAATTCGCTGCACCCACTAAATTTTAACAAAACTAAATGCCAACAGCAACCTTTAGATTAAAGTTTAACATTTTTCTATTTTGATTTCAATTTTTTGTTTTCTATTGTTAAATAAGAAAAACTGCTCTATATATTCGTATATTTTTAATTTAGTTTCTATTTTACACTAATACATCTGTGCAAACACGTACACTCCTACAAACATATGTATTTCATGCATAGATGTAATAAATGTGAATACACTATACTTTTGCCATGGGCGCTAAACTTAAATTGGAACTGCTTCCGGCGTCCTTAAATGCCTTTAGTCACGCACTAAACTTTTACCATGATCCATGTGTCTGCTTTTTATATGTGTGTAGTGGTTATGTATATGGATGGTGGTAATTTTTTGTTAGTGTTAACTGGTGCTATAGTTGATTTTTTTCTTCTGGTTGCTGCAAAAATAAACCTTCATCGTCTAGTTGCTACAAACCAACTTTTATGTATTTTCGTTTAATTTCTCATTTTGATGTGAGTGTGTCTTGATAAAAAAATAATATTTACCCGTTAGAATTGAACAAACTGAGATTCAACTGCTAAATCTGTTTTATTTTTCTACACCTTTATAAACTCAATCGCCCAGTTATATCGAATATAAATTTTTTTTTGTGGGTTTTGTTTAAGTTCACTATTACGCTTATTTTATTTTGATTTTCAACAAATTATTTGTAAATTCTCAAATGGTGTTTGAAAGTCTGTGAATAAGATAAGAGGTTTGAAACTTTTCAAATTAATGTTTGAAGTCTACTGATAATTTAATAAAGCACCAATGAAATGCATATAGATTTTGCTTAACCCTCAAAAAATAAACCTTTTTTTTCTGATAGTTTTTAGTATAATAAAGAACTAAATGCTAAAATTAAAAACAAGTTTCCCATTAAAAGAAAACTTATACTCTTATAATACTTCCTTGCATTCGTGTTAAAATTCAGCGGCCTCGGCTACGTTGGCATTTAAAATTTTCTTTGATTTCTTTGTTGTTTCATAAAATAAACAATATAGAAGTGGTTTTGGCTCCTTTTTTTAACAAACTCTTTGAGTAAAGTGTGAGTTGTTTCATTTGTGTCTTTGCTTCATTCTGTTTGAAGGCTAAGACAAAGCAAAAAATAAATAAAATAGTTTGTTTTGCATTTTGTGTTTTCTTGCTAATTTGTATTTAACTTTGTGTTCTATATTTGAGTTAGCATTTCTGCTTGCTTGCTTTATATTAACCAAAGTTTTGTGTTGTTATGTTGGTTGTTAAGTGCTTGGCCTAGAATTAGTGTGCTTGTGTGTGTGTGTGTGTTTAGCTGCAACTTAAGAGTTGTTGCATTGCATGTTTTAATTTGTAGAGCAAAAAAATATATGTTCTTTTAATTGTTCACCTCTTTTTGCTGTTTTTTTTTTTCTTTAGAAACACCTTGATTTCTTTTTCCATTTTATATAGCATTTTACAAACCACATAATTTATGACTTTTTTACGATAAAACTTTATTGAATTTAATATACAGCGGTGGGTGAAATATAAGAATTTTAGGTTAAGGCAATATATTTTTAATTAAAATTTTACTTTCTTAAATGGAATAAATTAAAATAACTTAGATTATAATCTAATAATTATTTAGGTTTATGGAAACTTTTTGTTATTAATTTTTTATTAATCCTTAGACATAAGGAAGCCAAGTTGTGTGAATGTAAAAATAAAATTTAAAAAAATCGTGGGGGAAATAATTCTACAAAGAACTCTAAGCAACTTTGTCTTAGAAACCATTGGCGTAGAATGGATTTCCAACTTTTGGAAATCCCAAAATATATCGCAAGTAAGTTAGTTCGTAGAAAACCAAATAGTGCTCTTCTAAAAAAGCGATGGCGCATGAATATCATTATTTAATATATTGATAAAATATTTAGTATATACCCGGAATATGTAGAAGCACTTTTTTTAATGTTTCGTATAATAAAGGCATCATAATTAGGAAATCACGGCGTCTAGTCCTCTAAATTTTTGGTCAAATGTTAGTTGAACAAGACATAACTACAAATTTGTATTATATTCAGAGTTGGTGTGTCCTAATCTCTGTTTGGTTTAATACGAGCCTCCAAATATATATAATCTTTTTTTTTTCCAAAAAATCGACCAACCCTAGTATAAGTACTAAGGTATTCATTTAATCAGGTTTCTGCTTTATATTGGTTTTGATTTAATCGGTTAATAAACGCATAATTTTTTTATTATTCGGCTAAACGATTTATAAAGTTTTTTCATTAATTAAGTAGCTTCAATAAATAAAAATGCATAAATTATTTATTATTTTGAATTTATTAAAAAAAAAAACAATAACATAACAAAACATAAAAATTATTCACCGAAATCAAGCGAAATAATACAGAATCCCTAAATATGTGTTAATTAAAAAATAAACAAGTTTGAGACATCATGTTATTAGTTATTTCCATAGTTTAAGGGGATCTTCTAAAATAATCTTTTAGAAAAATAATTTGGTTTAAATGATTAGGATTTAGGCGATTCCTTTCCTTAGCTTTGAGAAAACTTGACTTGGAAAAAATCTTTTCACTTATCGTAGATGTTGTGACATCAGTTTATTAGTTCCTTCTACTGTTTAAGGGGATCTTTAAAAAAAATCTTTTAGAAAAATTATTTGGTTTAAATGATTAGGATTTAGGCGATTCCTTTTTTTAGTTTTAAGAAAACTTGACTTAGAAAAAATCCTTTCGCTTATCGTAGATGTCGGAGAAATCACCAGCAATCATCCATAATATCTAATTTATCATTGCTTATCCTGGATGTCTCAAAACCAGAGATGTGAATTATTTGAAATACTTTTATTTGATATATAAATATAAAATACCAAATACCATTTTTATTTTCTATTTGAAATACTTTGTCTCAAGCGAATTTTATATTTTATTTGAAACATTTCAAAATACATATTTTACATTTGTAAAATACAAAATTCTTTTTTATGTGGTGCGAAGAAAAATAATAAAGTGAAAATGCTAGTAAAGTACTTATAAACAATAGAACAACCAATTTTGAATCTCAGCTTTGTCTTCTTGCACAGTCTTTTGATTATTTTGCAAAACTGACTAAAATTCCGCAAATAAGGCATAAATCGATGTCAAGTTTTGAAATTTATTAAAAGTCTCTCGAGCTGTATAAAGAAAAATTAATTTAAAAATATCGCGCCTATTGCGGAAGTGGCGAAAATTTGCAACAAAAATGCAAACTTAGAAAGAAGCCCTAAAACTGAATAAAGCTCGCTAAAACTGGAAGGAATGACAAAAACCTGGACAAAATAGAGAAAATGACGAAAATTCGCTAAATCTTGCTTAAATTGGTAAGATTTCAAAGTGTAATATTGATTTAAAATCCCTAAAATTTTAATATAGCCAAAAACCTTGGAAAAATACTTCTGTCGCGGATATGGCGAAAAATTGCAAAATTTTAAAAAAGCTATTATATTGATATAAAGTTGCTTAAACTGTACGAAATGATAATTGTTCGATAAAAACGCAAAAATGACATAAATTCGCGAAATCTGGCTAACAGCCTCATGATAGCAAAACCTAATATTGATGAAAAATCGCTAAAGCTGTAAAGACGATGAAAAATTGCAAAAAATCGCCAGAAATTGCAAAATTGGAAGCAAACTCTAAATTGTTTAGCGATCACATCATATATTGTATTAAATTAAACAAATATTTTAAAGAATTATAAAATAAAATGTATTTTGAAAATATGCATTTTGTATTTTCTATTTCAAATACTTGTTTAACAACTATTTTGTATTTTTAATTTGAAATAGAAAAATAAAAAACCATTTGTATTTTGAATTTATTTATTTCAAATAAGTATTTTCCACAACTCTGCTCAAAACATATAAAATGTTCCATTATTCCATTAGAGTCATGTTAAATTTTTGTTTAAATCCTTAACAATTGTAATTGCTCCGGTTAATTCTATTAAAAGATTGTTTGTATTACTATTAATAATTTCTTCTGTTGTCAGGTCATCATCTGACTCATCCTGGCAGAGCTCACCACCTAACATTGTGCAAAAAAATGAATTTCCGAATTCCCTAGTTTCCGTTATTGTTTTGTATTTATCATTAGATTTTTAATTATATCGTTAACCATAGTACTATTGGATTTTATTAAATTATTAATCAAAAGCTTAATAATTCCCTCAATTAGAATCAATTAGATTAACAAAGTCTTCTGTGTTTGTATGAAAAAATAATTAATAAGCAGATATTTTTTTCTATATGAGACAAACCAAAAGCCACAAAAAATATGTTATGTTACTACCAAAAAATTAAACATTTTATTATATCGGTTAATAGACTGAAATTAAACGGTTTAATCTTTAATGAAAAATGAAAAATTTTTTAATTAACCGATGGGTTAATTGGGTAGTAATTAGCCGGATAACCAATTAACGGTTAACCGGTTGAATAGCCTAATACTTACACATATTCGGGCAAATAAGAATTAAATAATTACTTTTTAAATTGACTTGTGAACGATGAAAATTGATGGAATGGGTAAGAAGCTTGCAGTACAACAAGCTCAAGGATTTGAAGGTTATTAAGTGCAAAGGAAAGACAATTTCTACCATACTTCAATTTAACAATCAGTTTAGTCATGCATGGCTGAATTAAGCGATAACTTTCGTTAGTATCATAAGCGTTCGATCTCAGAAAACCTTACAAAAATTGTCTGGAAGTACTAAGTTCGTATCAGCTATACGTGAGATAAGGTTACGAACCATTAAATAGACAAAAAGTAAATAAATTTATAAGAAATATTATGCTTTAAGTACTTAATTAATTCGGTTTTATTTTATTTACATTTTTATTTGTATTTTTTGTGGCCTTTTTTTAGTTACTTAATTACAAAATCTAATTTTCTCACATTAACGATATTTTGTTTTTTGGGTTTAAGCTTTAATCCACCCAAATGCTTTTTCCTTGAAAATACTATACAATGATAAAAAAAAAGAAAAATTAACTAAACTTGTATCCAACACTTTATTTGCGATTACTTAAACCTATTGGATTTGCGTGTTAAGTCTTATAAAGAAGACAAATAATCATGCAATTAAAGCCTTTTTAGCCTTAAGCAGAAGTATATAATTGCATAAAGTGCAAAACAAGAAAAAAAAGAGCAAACACACACACACACACCCAACAATCAACAAATAAAGTATTAAAATGTTTTACCTTTTTAATAAAAAGAAAAAAAAAACATAGACACATTTTCTATATCCTGACACAACATATAATTCGCGTTTCTCAAATGAACTTAAATGCAAATTTAACACCTTTAAGGCAAATAAGCAGGGTGTATTAAATAAATCCAAGTGAATAAAATACATACACCGATATACTCACTGTATACGTAGTTTGTTTAAAAACACAAACATGTTTTGCCAGCCCATCTTAATTTCACCTGTGTACCGAATGTCTGTGAGCATTTATAGTTAGTTATCTTGTCGTTTTCTTTAGCATTCATTTTATTTTGATGGGTTTGGATTAACTTTACTACTTGACAAGTAAAAAATCCCTTTTTACTGGAATATTTCCATTCACTTTCTGGCATTTTGTAGAGAATTTCATTGCGATGTTCAGTGTGAATGTTTCTGTGGAATACTCTGGGTATTTTCTTTTGACTACCTTATTATATTATTGCTGTTAAGACAGGGATTTTGAAGGAATTTTATGAGAAACTAAATATTTTTGATTTCATTGCTGGCATCAGCGTTGCCACTCTATTAATTTCGTGACTACATTAAGCCGTTTTTCATACCATTTCGCCTCGGAATTTTAGTTTCGTGACTTGGTTGGAATTTTTTTTTTTTTTTTGTGAAAAATTCTTATACTAAAATAGTTTAAATTAATTTATCAAATATTGTATTCCTAAAAGGAATAACTTCCTTGCTGATATGAATTCTTTCTGTGGTTCAATATACTTTTTTTTTATTAGTAACGATCTAAGGTAAGATTTCATTAAATTAATTAATAATATTTTGTAATATTTCAAATACATTTTACTATTAAACAATTTCGCTGGTATAATGAAATAGGTCTTGTAAAGTAACTTTAAACCACTGTCTATTCTTTCCTGCTATTTCTTTTTTTTCTGTTGTCTTTATGTTTCACTATTTGAAGTATTTATTTGCTTGTGTATTAGTTAGTTTACCTCTTTTTTTTCGAGAAATACGAAAAGTTGTTTGAATATGTGCGAGCATTCCAACTATTTATCAGTCTTTGTTGGCAAACGTGTCTTGAGTAAAGCAACTGTAATTATTTTTCTTCAAATGTAAACACAAATGAGATTTGTATTCGTAATTATAAATTAACTCAAAGTGATTAAATAAAAGCTTTTATTCATTAACTTTATTTTTTTAATTTTTTATATAAAGTATGTACAACTTTAATTTTGAAATGGTCGAAATAATTAATTGTCTCAAAATAAAGTTCTTTTTCAATGTTTTACTTCCACCGGAAAACAAGGGATGAGAAAATAAGGTAACCACCTAAAGTTAATTTTATTTTTACCAGCACTCAGAAGTGGAGAACAATGTGTTGCCGAAGGTTTATTCCACATACGGGGTGTATTACTAAAAAACGCATTTCGTCTGTAATTTCTGGAGCAGTGCAATAGCGAATTGCGGCCAAAGGAGGGAAACTGCCGGATTTCATGGGAACGTATTAAATTGCGGCTCACAGTAGTTCCAAAATAGCTTTTGCTGCATCAACGTATATTTGTTTAACGTCTTTCGCTACTTATACTTTTTAACCGACTACGCATAACTTTGTCATTTTTTAATAGATTTTCAAAATTCTTTTTTTTGTTTGAAAGGGTTTACTTGCAGATTGGTCCCATAATTTTTTGTCGAAAATCGTGGGGGAAATTTTTTCCCCAAAATATTAATTATCGCATAACTGCTTTATTTATGCACCGATTTTAAGAATTCTGTTATTGTTTGTAAGACCTTGCTTGCAGGTTGGTCCCCTAAATCTTTTTTTTGGAAAATCGGTGGGAATCTGCCACTTATGGACCAAATTTGAGAATTTTTCATATTAAATGGCGTACAAGATTTGGCTCTTTGTATTGAAGTCGTTTTTTGTTTTGCCAGAATTGTTTATTTCTCATTTTTTAAATGCATTAAAGTTTTCGGCAATCTAAACAATTAATAGCTGCCTCGCCTTTATTGTCCACATTTAGCTTTCTTATATTTCGCATTTATTAAATCAAGCTGTTCATGAGCAAATTAATTTCAAACTCTACATGTCAGAGCAGGTATTAAAGTGCAATAGTTTTCTCTTGTTTATGTAAAACAAAACAAAAAAAAACGTGTAATAAAGAGAACTTACTTTTTCCATTTCTAGAAAAAAAATCTATAAAGTTGAGTTTACGACAACTCAGCAGCTATAACTTTAATGCTGACATTGAATAATTATTACAAACGGAAATTAAAATCGTTAACGGAAATTGATTTCTTATTGAGACACGTTTTGCAGATGGTTTATAGTGTTTTAAAACTAGTAAATGGTTGTTGAAATTGTTTGTGTTTACGTTACTTTCGTTGTTATTGCTGTTCTGGTGTTACTGCTTTTGTGGCATGAAGTTGCAAAAGTTGAGTGTTGGCACTTACTACCTGCATTCATATATTTAAACACACACGCACACAAATACCAAACTGTGGCTCAATCAGTGCTATTTGTATTGGTAAGTTTGTGTGTTGCAATGAGGACGAGTGTGTTTTAGGGTAGTGGAGAGGGGTTGCATTTTAAGAGAAATAAATCGTAAATCGTTTTTAATTGGTTTCATTGTCTGTTTTAAAGTGCAAACAGGTAAATGTTGTTAAATTAAATAAATGAGTAGATTCAAGTGATTGCTATAAATGCATGAGAAAAACAAGAAAATGTTAAACCAAAAAAGTAAATATATTAAAGATTGGTACATGAATTAAATGTAAAACTTTTGATTGCATTAAGTTAGTGCAAGTTTAAAACTGACATCATCGCGGAGAAATTTTTTTGCTTTTAACACAGTGCTGTTTGGTCCTTTAAATATGTACACTAGGCATATAACTAATTTTTATGAAAAATTTGGAGTACTACTCACTATGTGGTGGAAAATTATGTAATAGTAATATATATCGCTTTTATTGGTGACTTGGGTTGCAAAATATTCCGCACCAAACGATGTTTTTCAAAAAAATCAAATTTTTTTATAACATTTTAAAATACGAATTTTATCAGTTGTTATATGAAATAAATTTTAAGTTTAAGGCACTTATTTGATGATTTATATAATTGCAAATTATTTTGCACAATTTTCGTTGCAAGCTTTGCACAGGTGTTGTTTCGATGTACTGTCAGAATAGCGAGTTTTTTCATTATGTACTTTTTAATTTTGTTTTTCATATTGAAAAAACATTTTTTTGAAATAATTTGAGTGTTTTTTTTGCATACGAGAGGGATACTTTCCCTAGCTCAAAAAAATGATTTTGAAACATTTGTACCAAGAACAACTTATATTAAGTAAAACCTGTGTTAAGTTTCGTTATTTAAAAGAAATTATTATAAAAATTAATTGCATTTGGTGCGGAAACTTTTTGACTACGGCTCATCTTACTTCTTTATGCTCTGTCATATTACAAAATGGCATTTTACACGGTAATATTAAACTTTTGTAAATAAAAAAATATTTAGACACATCGTAGTGCGCCAGGCCAAGTTTAAGCCAAGCTTAGGCCACACAGTGGCCATCTGCTATGCAGAACATAATAACGATGTTTTCCGAAGCCGTTTCACTTCTATCATAAGTGCTATTGTGTATCTTGCTTATCTCACCGTGTGACAGTGTTGTCAGGAGCTGGAGGGAAAAAAGCTAAAGCAGTCTTTTTAAAAGGCTAGAAAAGGCTAAATCGTACAAATACTCAATGGTTTTTTATTATTTATTACATAAAAATACATAAACATGGTAATTGTTACACTTTGTAACAAAAAAAATTCCTAGGAGCTCCACTATATTTTTTTAAGGGGTTATAGCCCTTAACTACAAAAACAGATGAAATCTTAAGCTCTATGGATAAATTTTTTTTTTCTAAAATTTGGAATTTTTGAAGAAGCTGCTGCTCCAACGATTTTATCATAGTTTGGGAGGAGGTTGTTCAATTTGATTCCAAAACCCACTAAAAAAACTTGAAAGAAAATTACCGTTGAGCCGTTTCGGATGCTCCGGAATTAATCAAATTACAATGATGAAAAATATACATTATTTCCACATAAAAAAGAATATAATGTCTATAGACATTATTTCCTTTTTCATGTGGAAAAAATATCCATGGACATTATTTCCATGGACGTTAGCATACAGTGTGCCAATTTTATTACCAAAACCAGTAGAAAATTAAAAAAAAAATATCTTTAAGGCTCAAATTCACATTGTTTAGTTAACTAATGATGGTGATTTAGTTAACGATATTTATATGAAAAATTGCTCGTTAAACCACCGGAATTAGCCAACTATAGACTGTGAATTCGGCCCCAAGGTGGTTTTAATATTCTGCATAGCATTCGAAAATTTAAATACATGTACCCTTAAGATCTGACTAGAGTCTCAATATTTTACCAAAGTCTCCGGGATAATTCGGCATGTGCTGACTCTTTCAAAGATGACTTTGAAGCACTGCGGCTTACGCCTTTGGTATTATTACTAATCAACCACTGGCGATATTACTAGTATGTATATGAGAACAGTCCATCTAAAAAGAAAAAAATACAACAAAATAATTACGTTTCCTTTATTAAAATAGTTTATACTTCTGGCAAAGTATTTTTTTATTCCTTCTTGCAAAGATTTTATTATTTCAGTCAAGCGAATCATCGCCTTTGGGAGCAATGTTTTCACATCTATAAAACTAGATAAATTGTTTAAAATAGCGTAATATATAAAAAAAATTACATTATGTGTATTTCTCCCATTGCTTAATTTTTGAGCAAAAGCAAAAAACGAAGCAACATTAATATCTTCACTATGTTTTTAAGCAAGCGATAAATTTAAATTTATTTGTTGTCATGGAATTGATAACATAACTTTCTTCAAGTTTCTACATCGTTAACTTCGGATACAGACGAAAGTTTTATATTTTAGCAAAACAAAAAATAATAATAATATAAAAAATCTAGACGAGAGCAAAAAAAATGTATAAAACAACCAAAAGGTTCTATCAAGTTTTTCTACTACTTTGCAATGAAAATCAAATTGCAAAACAACAAGTCTTAGTTTGTAGTCAGATAAATACTTGCTATGGCTTGTGAGTAGTGAGACACATTCCAGCTATAAAATATTTAACAATTATACGGTAGTTTTCTTAAAAGTTGCGGCCAAGCGTAACTTGAAGGCGAATTATGCCTTTTTTGAGTTTCAACTTTTTTTTTGTATATGCTGAAGTAGAAAAAAAACTAAATGTTACGCTTAACAGGAGACAAGTCAATGGATAAACTATATACAGATGCTAAGAAAAATTATTCGAATAGTATTTTAAAAGAAAAATTTGCACTCAGAAAAATAACTTTTGAGGAATTATATATAAAAGGAATGAACGGCTGCTTGCAAGATATTGGTGATCGACTGAATAACAAAGCAATTTGAAGGGAAGACAAACTCAAATTTATTGGAGTTTTGTAAGCAGCAAAAAAAAGTGTCTTTCTTTATATAATATTACACCTAAAAGGACTTAAATATATAAATGGATATGATTTTTTGAATAAATGGGCTTATTTTTTTAATAAATGGGCTTATGCCACTTTCAAACTAAACGTTTTATATATGTATTAACGTCTACTGAGAATACCTTAGTTCTAAAAGCAAACCAGAGGATATACATTCATTTTTTAACTGTAGTTAAAGGGGCGAATATGGCGGTGTTGCACAGTGATGCCTATTGCTAAAAATTGTTAATAGATTTGTATCTTTAAAACTGGCAATCCCATTACAAAAGCATGTATGTAAAAATCATAGAGCAGCACATAAGCTTTAAGAAAACTATATTCCTGACCATCCTGTTGAAAGACACGGTCTAATTCACCTAACTTGAGCATCAAAAACTTTGTTGGTATCACAACTTTTACAAATATTATCCGATGACTTGCAATGCTATTACTGAGCCCAAAAACAGAATTTAAAAATTGAAGGCCAGATATTTTTAAAATCATCAAGGTCATATTAGTGAGTAGAACTGCATTTTCTTCATCTACTTTTAAACTTAAAAAAAAAAACTTAAATTCATTAAAGGCCTAGAAATTTTTTGAATCTAACACCCTGCAGCCCATCGTGTCTTTCAATAGGGTGATCAAGAAATATTTTTTTTTTTAATTTATGTCTAACTCATGATTTTTACTAACATCAATTTGTAAGCGGACCACAAGTTTCAAAGATAAAGATATATTACCAATTTTTTGCGATATGAGCCACACTGTGCCTTGATGGCAACTTAACAGCATTATCATTTGGAAATGTGTTCTTATAAAATGGTCATAAATTATGAAACAACATCGTCCTAAAATAAAGACAGCTAAGATTTTTTTCTATTTTTCTTTTAGAAAATAAAACACTTCTTCCATACCGCACATCAGCGGTTGTTAAAGTGTTAAGTATGGACCCCAAGGACACAATAACTATCACTTTATAGCAATAAAAATGTTAAATTATTTACGAATTGCATAAATCCGTTTGATTATATTTTAAGCAATCTTTATTTTGATAAGTAAAAAAAATGATTAACAGCCTCTGCCCCACAGGAAGACTATAAATGTTTCAATACAAGTATAAAAATAATAAAAATACTAAAAATTTTTTCTGCTATTTTTAAATAATTCAAAATTTAATATAAAATACTACTTTTGCAACTACCGCAATTTTTGTTTTCTTCTTACTATCGCCTGCATCTGTTTGTTATTTACTCAACACTTGGAACGACACAGAAACAAACTAGCATTTTTTTCAAAAAACTTTTTGTTTATTTATTCATACTCGTACTGTGGTATGTGTCACTGCACACACATACTTATGCACTTTTCGGTAATTCATGTTTAGCTAGTAAAAATTCGTTGCAATTTCCTGCTCTTGGTGCTTCTTGGTGTTTTATATGGGAATAAGTGTGTTTGGTGTTGACAGGGGCGACAATCAGAGATGTTTTAGTATTACTTCTATAATGCTACTCAGCGACATTTGTTGGTATATATACTTACCGCCGTACCGTTGTATACATATGTATGTATACAGTTTTTTTATAACACCATGAGTATTTTTCATCCTTAGGTTAAACTTTTTTATATTAATATCTTTCAGAATCGTAATAAAGAAATATATTTAGTTTTTCATAAATTTTACAACGTTTTTACTATATAATTTTGTTAGCAGTCTAAATATAGGAAAATTACTTATTGGTTCCAGCTTAAACGATAGATTTGTTTGGAGACCGGTAGGAGGTGCTATTGTCGTGACATAATACATTCCTGCAAAAAAAGGCTTTGAAAGAAGTCAATAACATTCTGAACTTGTCATTCAGAACTAGATCCAATCTGGATCATTTCTAATGAATTTTACATGGACTTTTCAATGCAAGCATTTTTATACCCTTCACCACAATATGGTAAGAGTATTATAGGTTACTTTTTGGGTATTGCTTTACAATGTTGAAACACCTCTGACGAAGGCATAAGTTAACATACTGTCCGCAATTTTTACCTACCTGCTAGAATTGATCTGAAGATTTATGCTGATAAAAATTAAAAAAAAACGGCTCATGAATGATGGAGATTATATATATAGTCATATAAAACGTATAACCATGTAACCCCATTTTTCAAAATTTACAGGAGAGGGAAAACAGTTTATGAAATAGTACAAGTTATAGTGGCTACGTTGTTTTCTTTTTTAATTATAATGTCGCCGAGCATGACAATAGAATCCTAAAATTTTTTAGAGACATGGACTACGATATACTATACAATAACGTAAAAAGACAAATGTAAAAAGACAAATGTAAAATAACAAAAACAGACTCGAACTCAGCATAGAAGTACAAAAATATCAACCTCATCCTCTCCACCATAGAGGCTAAGTTAAAAACTTAGTAAATTGCGCTTACATAAACAAATTTTTTTTTGTGCAATTCCCCTTTTTATTATAAGCTTGATTTTGTGTTCAGAGATGGAGATGGATATCTCAAGGATGGAAAATAAAGATTTTAAAATTGTTTCAAAATTCAACTTTAAGTCCACCTTTTCAAGCAATTCTTTTTTCATCAAACATGTTTCTAAAATTCATTGCGAAACTAAATTGGAACAAGTCTAAGTGCTATATTAGGAAAAATTAAAAAATAATACATAAGTATGTAAAACAAAATACAATATATGAAAAAAAAAATAAATGGCATATATTCGGCTGTGCCAAATATAGCACTTCGGCAACGTATTTGGGCAGTGAAATAAAGCTATTTATCTTAATTGTTGCTCAACTGCAATATATAGTGTCGTTCCATGGGTATTTTCCCACTAAGAATTTGATGCAAAAGTTTTATTTTCAGAATTAACAATAGTAGGATGCAGTTCATACTAAAATAATACGAAGACTCATGTTGAGGGTGCTGTTGGCTGAGATATTTAGCGCGTTGACTTCAAACCCTGAAGTCTTGATTTCAAGACTTGTTTCAGGCAAGCCAACATCATGAATTTTTCCTATGTGCTTTGGTGTGTCATTGTGCTGATTTTTGTTGAACTGTTAATATAGTGATAAAGCCATAGATAGCACTGATCACTTTGGAAGTACCGGCAGCGAGTAACACTGACATCCTAATGCACATCACAACATCCTCCTTCTCTTTGACACCAGAGGGGAAGCAACACTGCTCTTCAAAAACTTAAGATCAAATGAGCAATAGCGGAGTTGTAGATTAATTAAGTTTTCTATTTCTGCCCCACTTTACCGCCTGTTCTCTCTACACTATCCCTTTCCGAAAGAAAGTAACACATTAATTAATTAATTAATTGTAATGCAATAATTGCCTGCTTATGATTTTTCATTACTTCAGGATGATTTTTGTATTTCTTTTCGTGACTTGTATAATATTGACACACTCAATAATTCTTTCGATAATGTCTGCTGGGAGCAAATATATACTTTTGAAGCTGTAGATGAGAAACTTTCTTTTTTGCAAGCGCAAATTAACTATTTCCGATAAAAACAAAGAAAATATTAGCCAATCAACCGCCTTGGTTCAACAGCGATATCAAATTACTCATTAAAAACGTGATGAGGCTTACTCCCGTTGGAAGAGGTTCAAAACCACTGATCTCAAAGCCATCCATATTGCCGCTCTAAATGAGGTCACGAAGCGTATTCGAACAGCAAAATCCCTCTTTTATCAAAGTAAATTTGCATCCGCTATCGATAGCAAATCTAAATGGAGGGAAATCCGTAGGATTGGTGTGTAACAAAGAAATAATCAGTTGTTCAACCACGATGTTAACGTTAACGACCTGAACCGTAAATTTGTAAATATTAATGTTTTACCTCCATCAAATAACATATACGACAACCTTTGTTATATTTCTGTGCAAAACCCCTTTAGTTTCCACTGCGTTGATCAGCTTGAAGTCTTACAAAGCTTTTCAGCGATTAAATTTAATGCAGTTGGCATGGATGGTATAAACCCGAATTTTTTAAAATCCCTTATCCCCAAATTGTTACCTTTTATTACGCATTTATTTAACTCTATTCTCACGAAATCCACCTTTCCAAATGATTGGAAGCTGTCCAAAGTAATCCCAATACCAAAAACTAACAATGATTTTCGACCAATTGCCATACTTCCCTTCATGTCAAAGGTGATGGAAAATCTTATTGGCAAGCAAATGAATGAGTTTGTCACCCGCAACAATCTGTTATCTGAAACAACATCGGGTTTTGTGAAAGGAAAAAGTTGCACTACAGCACTAGTCGATGTTGTCGAAGATCTTAGATCTAAACGGGATTGCAATATGGCAGCATTCCTGGTCCTATGGGACCATAGCAAAGCGTTTGACACTGTCGATCATATAATTCTGGTAAAAAATCTGAAAAAACTCTTTCATTTCTCTAACTCAGCATGCAACCTCATATCATCTTATCTCACCAACCGGTCGCAAATTGTTCAACTTAATGGCAATCTATCAGAAGCTCTCGACGTAAACAGAGGTGTCCCTCAAGGCTCAATACTGGGGCTTCTTCTTTTCTGTCTCTATATCAACGACCTATCTGATATTATGATCAATAGTAGAATTCACATGTATGATGTGCAGCTTTACAACAGTTGCATCATCACTGCAATATATTTCTTTTTGCGTGTGCAGAATTAACCATGATTTAAGCAAAATATTTGAATGGGCTAATGCGAATGGACTTTCTATCAACCCCACTAAATCTAAATGTATTCTACTTTCAAAATCTAGGAGAACCTTAAATAGTCCTCAAATAAAAAACAATGACTGTAATATTGATTTTGTGGCTTCTGCATCCAATCTTGGAGTAATTTTTAATGAACGACTTACCTGGCATGCTTCGAAACTTGTGGACAGTCAAAGATTGCACACCGCTTGCATTACGCATGCTTTTAGCTAAAACATACCTTATCCCATCACTGCTATACTGTTGCGAAATCTTATCGAACTGCGATAGTAATGACCAACGCAAAGTGCAAGTTGTATAAAACAACATTGCTCGCTATATCTTTCAAAAAAGACGACGTGACCATATTTCATCATTCTCCTATCAGATTTTTCAAATAATATTTGAAGATTTTTTAAAAATAAAGTGACTGATGTTCTTGCACAAAATTATCATATCAAAACAGTCGAAATACCTGTATAACAGAATTGTGTTCGCTAGATCTAATCGTGGTATGAAGGATTATACAACAGAAATACAAAAGCCTTATATCTCACCGGCAATTTTTAATTTACACCACCAGTCTCTGGAATAATTTACCTAACAATATCCAAATCTTAGGCAACGCTAATACGTTTAAAAAGGAGTTATTTAAAGTTTTTATATAGTTTTACACAAATATTTACTCTGTATTTCGTTATTATTTATTAGATTTATATTTTTTCTGTTTTTCAACATGCTATTTTTTTATTATATTTTTTATACATTTTTTATATTATATTCTATTTAATTATAATACTTTGATTTTCTATTAATTTCATTTTAAATTCACACTTATCTGCTCTATACACTAGCACTATAATTTATAAGATATTTTATCTTGTTGCGTTAGATAACATTCCATTAATAAAAAAAATAAAAATAAATAAAATAAATAAATATTACTTCTCTTGAACAAAAAATTATGTTAGTTGAAACAACGTGTATTTGATATTATACCAACAAGAAAAATCATATTGAAGCAAAGTTATTTCAAGTTTAAGCAACGTGAATTTGATATTAAAACAACACGACGACCCCGGTTGAATTAAAGTTATATCAAGTTGAAACAACATGACTTTAATGCAGGCGCAGGTGATGTGTAGCCGTGAGCCACGACGTTTGCCGACTACTTTTCGGCTATTTTTAAATTTTACGTGTACATAGCCGACAAATTACATGTACACAGCACAAACAATCAAAATAAACAACAACAAGAGCACAGCAGTCATTTGTACATATCAACAATGCAATTAAACTCCAACACATTTACACAACAATTTTTTTCTCATTTATTTAGTTTTCTCTTTAGCTGGCTCTGCTTTAATGTATCTCTTTTATTAATTATTTTACAAGCATGATATATATTACCATAGGCATCAGAAAATTATCTATTGTAAATGGCTGCCTTAGCCAAGATTTGATCTCGGGCCACTTGGTTGGTAGTCAACGTGCTCACCACTTCAACCACAACAGCTTCAACTACTAAATAAATGCTATGGTATGTAACATGAATTTCATTTTAATTCAATATGATTTTATTGGCTATTTAACACAAAATTTATTTGAAATTAAAGTTATAGCAATATTGATTTAAAATAAAATGTAAAGTTGATCAAAATATTTATTTTAACAGTTAAAGATATTAAATCAAAGAGATTTAAGGTTAGATTAATAATTGTTCGTTTAAAATTATGTTTGTCGTCTATTTGTCGGCTATTTCCATTTACACAACACGAACACCAAAATAAACCGCAACAAGTCACTCAACTGAGCACAACATTGTGTTATAGCTATGAAAAAAGCAAATAAAATGCAACATAAACAACATAAACACATAAACAACAAATTATTTTTCATAAATTTAATACGATTTTCAGTCGAAATTGCTACATGTTGATATTACATTGCTATTTTTGTCTGTGGGCGTTAGCATCATCAAAGCTATCGAAAGATAGATTATCGCGAAAACGCGATTTCGGCGACCTTGGACCTTAAATAACTTGCGACGCAGACACGAGATATTATGAGACTTTGGAGACAATTTTCATAGCGCCAAAATAAAGTTGTAAAAGATTTTTTTTTAGCTTATTATTGAATGGCGTTCATTCTCAAAGTCCTAGCTTAATAAATAGAATATACTACAAATACTACTAATATATCCCATTTGGAGGTGAAACTCTTATATGACTGTGATATAAAATAAATCGAATCAATAAAAAAATTTCGTTCAAAAAAGAAGTTACTAAAAAGATAATTTTGCTTTGTTTGTTGATACAAAATTTGTATTACGAGGTCAAATATATAGAATCCTTGTATATAAATTTATAGATTTTATTTTATTTTTTCTATTCTCAAAGCTTATGATTTTCATATCAAATTTCAAACCTCACAAAAAATCGTTAAACTTTTCAATGTTGTCAAAAACACCCTCTAAAGTGTAAATTATTCGTTTATGCTTAACAAAATAAATTTTCCAGAATGTATCTTGTTGTGAATGCTCATTTTTCGTATTATTTTAAACGTATTTAAGTGGAAATTAACTCTAAACAGGTGCTGATACAACATAAACTCTTCCTTTAAGTGGCCATCTTTAAATTTCTGTTCTTTATTATTTTATGTTGTTTCTCGCTTACTCCCTCGTTTCGTAAGTGCTATTAAATCTTTACTAAAACAAAAATAAATAGTGTGTTGCTGTTAAGTGTTTTTTTTAGATGCGGTAAATTTAAAATTAATTTTCAGCGTTAAAATATTAGAAAAGGAGCAGAACGAATAGTTTTTAAGGTAAATAATGTAGAACGTCTGACATCTAATCTGGTGTTGTAAAATTATCTTGTATTTAATACAATTCTCATTTTAAAATCTCGTTTAAAAAATTAGTTTTGAATGTACTCTTCAATTAAATGTTTTAAGGCGTCATTAAGAGTTTTGAAGATATTTTTTTAAACATAAGTAGTTTTTCAAATGGAATGTTTTATCTCGTTTAGACTAAGCAAGCATTTCCTGAAGTAAATAGTGTAAATTAAAAATGGATGTGTATGAGTCAAAAAAAACCTTTTCACTTGACTTTGAAACTAAAGTCCTAGACAAAAAAACAGTGCCCATAATTTTTTTCTAATGTAATTTTTTTCTAATTTAAAAAAAAATGGTTCCTGATATAAAATGGTATTTTTCTCAGCACTATGCTTTTTCACTTAATCTTTTATTGTTTGTGACCTCAGAGTTTTAATATTTCGAATTCAACTTAAGATATTATTTAAAAATATTACGTTTTAGCAAAGCTCAGCTAAAATTATGTAAGCAAATTTTCATATAACCAAATTTTACTTAAAAATATATTTACACTTTAGTTTATAATTGATTTAAACTGTGAATACTGTTCTGTTCATTTATGATGTAGTAGTTTCAAAAAGTACTTGTTCATTGAAAATACATGTACAAACATGTGCGTATGCTATAAATATTGATTCCCATACGAAATACTGCACCTACCACAAGTGTATTAAAATAAAACCTCAAAATTCAATTCAATTGTTTATGCTCAATGTTGATGTTGTTTTTATTATTCTGTTATCCTTGTGAGACCACAACTAATTCACATACAACTCAATTCAATACACAACACAAAACAATTGAAACTTAACAAAATTTACACTTGTTCTAAGCAAAGCACATAAGTACATAAAAGCTATGTACTCACACATGCGTATAAATTCATAGATAAATAAAAACACAACATGTATGCAATGCATGATATTGCGATAAAAGTGTCATAAATAGGTTAATGTTAAGAAATATATTTTGCTTACTTTGTTTTTTCCCAGTAAACAAATAATAATTTTTTTAATCACAGCAAGTACCAAGAAGTTTTCAATTATGGTTGCAAATCTTATTTACCTATTTACTTGTTTTAAACTAGAAGTTTTATAACAAATGTAAGTGTGTAGAGTAAAAATATTTATTTAACGGTTATATTTATTTATTGTATCTTTAATAAAATTTAGCTAACAATAAATAATCAAATTTTAACTCTAAAATTTTAATTTTTAAGTCCAGCCAATACCAGCCGAAACTATTTGTCTTAGCGATTGGCTTTGATTGTCAAGGTCTCTCGTGTTCGGCTGAGAAAAAGAGTGTCCCTCCTTCTCAGCCGAGTGTGGCCTCTAAACTTAATGATGTTTCACGTGTTTACAAAACAATGTCTTAACCAGCGGCACATCTTAATCTTAAATTTTACAAATTCCTTTCGCAAGAAATCATTAATCCAGTTTCAATAAAGTGTATTGGCAGAAAAAAAAACATTATTTTTTTGGCTATATTTATTTATTGAATCTTCAATAAAATTGAGCAAACAATAAATACTCAAATCTTAACTCTAAAATTTTAATTTTTAAGTCCAGCCAATGCCATACAAAAATATTTGTTTCAGCGGTTGGTTTTGGTTGTCTACATCTCTCGTGTGCGGCTGAGAGCAAGAGTTTCCCTCTTTCTCAGCCGAGTGTGGCCTCTAAAGTTGGTGATGTTTCGCGCTAGGGGATTTTGGTGAAACTCAAGTTTTTTGATGTGTAAACATCTATACGCTAGGGGGTAAAAATCTTTTTCACAATACAATCACAAATTTTGAGTAAGATTAATCTTACTTGAGTGAGATTAATATTACAATTGTAATAACGCGGTATGAGCTGTGTATGAGTGTATTAGTGTAATCATACGGACAACAAGAAGAACAGAGAAACTTAACAGCTGCATAGAAATACACTAACACTGGCAAAGGGAGTCTCAAGGTCAAACTCCTGCAGTAAGATCGTACGTTTGTTGGTTGGTGCTGTGTTGCATTGTTTTTGAACTGAGTGAGTATTTCGGCGTTGCCGTTTTTGATTTTTGCCGGGAACGTCTCGGATTTGGTGTCCAGTTTTTCGGGATTCAGGCCCAGCTCGTCTCGGTTTTTGAACCCGGGTTTTATGAAAAAAAACCGTTTTTTTGGTTTTACCGAATTTGTTGCTGAAGTTGGTGCCATATGTGGCTGGCGGTTTATTGACTGCGTTTGTCTTTGACTGTTGGTTATTTTGCTGTTTAACTGGGGTAGTTCCAACTATTTTGTACGGGTATATTATTTTTTGCTGCTGGATAAATAATACTATTATTTATGTCTGCGGGGAAGCGGAAGGGCGGTATGCCTGGAGGAAATGAGTCAGAGGTGTCTGATGCGAAGCTTATCGGTTTGAGCAATTTGTCTGGTGTGGAGGAAGGTACGAGGGTGAAAAAGAAGCGGATGAAGCCTAGTTCGCCGAAGTTGAAACGGGTGAATGATGACAAGAATGTTTCGGTAGAAGGTGAAATGTTTCATTACTAGATGTTTACACATCTCCCCTGTGATCGAACTCACATTCTTTTTTTATGCATCTTGTCACGTGTTTAGAAAACACTGTCTTAGCCGGCGGCACATCCAAATATGAATCCTCTAACATACCATGGAGCTACTGCAATCGAATGGAGTATTTTATTTTGTCGCCTCATGTTGAGCTGCAGGGTTCCAAAATTGACTACCTCGATCATAAGAAATTTTGTCGGTCTCAAAACTTTTACAAATAATATCCGATTTTAATGAATTTAAACTGGAATAAAGTTGAAGAATAGGTAAAGAAAATACAGTTTACTTTATTAAGATATCTTAAATATGATTAAAGATATTTGACTTTTAGTTTTAAAATTTTGTTTCTCTTAGTTACACTAAAAACCAACAACAAACCCCCATTTAGTTTTCAATCAAAATGTGTTGTTTGATTTTTCCAAAAAAAAAAAGCTTTGTCTGAATTTACATAATTTTTATAGGAAATATGTAATAAAATTTTTTTATGATAAAAAAATTTGTGAATTTGGACAAATGTTTGTCCAAATTTACAAATTGGTCCTAATTCACCATAATGAATTTTTTTTCTCTGCATACTTTACGGCAAAATTATCGTACATACGTATGCGTAATATGATGATACCATCATACATGCGTATGAGTAATATCATGGTACCATAATATTACTCATACGTTAGCATAAAAATTTTGCCCTAACTGCACAATCTAAATCACAGCGTTAAGCGCCGCGTAAACAGCAGGGCACATATTTACAGTACATGCAAAGTCAATATTTTGTGGTAAAATGTACTGTAAAGATGTACCCTGTTGCTTACGCGACGCTCAACGATCTAATTTAGGTTGGGCTGTAAAGTATGTATGTATTGGAAACCCGTTTTTTCTTCATAAGAAGAATGCTATTTTTTTTTTTTAGCAAATAGTAAAGAAATATATATTAAAAACTAAAGTATAGTACAGTTTTCATGCAGGTACACAAAATGATTCTGGAAGTTTGACTATTTTTGGAAGATCGGCTCAATTGGCCACATTTTTGAGCGGATGGGTAACAATTAAAAGCTAGATTAATTATATTAAATATGTCTAATTTAAATTTTTAACGTGATTTTTCCCAAATTAATATTCTACTTTTTAAGTAAAATATAAAATTTTTATTAAAATACATTGAAATTGATTATGGAGGGGCATTAGCTAGTTCCTATGGCCACTTCATTGGGGCTAATGCAAATCTTCAGGGAACATTTACCCAAAAATCTCATAGAAAAACTAATAACTAAAACTAATTTAATTTGTACAAAAATTTTAAAATTCTATGGAGGCTTTTTTAGAATTTAGAATTTGACAGAAAAATATACTATTTTCGCATAAAATTCCCGGGAAAGCGGGAAACGAAAATAAGCTATTTCCCGGGAGTTCTTGGGATGGTAAATCCCGGGAAAACCCATAGTGGTAGTCAATTCTGACACACTGCACAGAGGGTTGAGGTCATAAATTTTTGTGCAAAAATTATGAGGCCATTTTATCTCGCTCATATCTACTAAGCTACATATGCAATCTAACTGATTTTTAATATAAAAGCAGGTGCTATATTTCAATAAAAGTGGCATAAAAATATTAGTAGTGAGAATATGTTGCACGCTTAAGACACTGAGTTGCATGAAAATGTTAATATGGTAAAATATATATTAGTAACTCCCTATGTTTTTTTTTTTTTTGCATAAAATGTGTCTTTTTACAAAAAGCAATTATGGATTTTTCTTAGCGCAACAGCTCTCTATAGAACTACATCATTAGATTTTTTAAAACTGATGATTAAAAATAGTTTTTTTTGAAAATACCACTGTGCGCTGTAGCTTACCGTGTGTTTGAACAGTGTGGTTCAAAATTTGAAATTTTTAAAGTTAAGTGGGACTTATTTATTTATTGAAGTCCTGCTCAATAAGGCAGTGTCTTTTAGAGGATGGGCAAATTTGAGGTTAGGAAGTAAATGGCTGTCAAATGATGAAATGTCCAGAATTGAACTGACATCCTTTGGCATTTATTTAGAGAAAACTTGGAAAATTTTAACCATGGAACGCTACACTATTGAGCAACGAATTTTAGTTATGAAAATTTTTTTAGTTATGAAAATAATGAAAATTTGTTTGTATCACTTCGTCAAAGTCGAGCAGCTTTTCCCCGTAATCAGGTTCCCTTAGTTCTTGGATGAGTTGATCTTTATGAGCGCGAAAGTGAAAAGTGCCTCTGCTGATATACAATTGTTGCGAACGTAGACGATTTTATGTATCAGGCTCGTTCGAAGTGATACAGTACAATTTTCACAGTTTTGATAGTCAATTTTTTAAATTTAAATTTGTTGTTTGAAATTGTGGCGTTCCATGGTTAAAATTTCCCAAGTTTTCGCTAAACAAATGCTAAAGGCTGACAATTCAATTCTTGACATTTCATCATTTGACAGCCTGTTTACTTTCTAACCTGAAATTTGCCCACCCTTTATTTACAATGCAGGAGTACCAAGGTTAAAAATGTTACACAAGAAGGTTAAAAATAGTCCTCCTCTATGATTTCTACATACGTCGTTTTGTAATCGGATCTAAAGTTTCAAAGATATAGAAGCGTTATTATTAACATAAATGGACAAATTTTGCAAACATTGTATTGCATCTGCCTTATCCATAATACTTATTTAGGGTTTCTAAAAAAGTTTTTTAGAGAATTTAGTTATATACTCCTTTAATAAATATTTATAAACTTCCTTTATGTGCACAAAAAATTTTTGAATTCACGATAAATAATATATCAATTAAATTGTAAAAAATTGTAATTATTCAGAAAAGGTCACATCCGAAAAGTACACAAATTTATTTTAACTAAACAATTATCACATTAGAAAAACAATCAAAACCACTACTCAGAATCTTTTAAAAGCTACAATAAATAACTGACATTTATTTAAAGAAAAAAAATTATAAATTAAATATTCACTTCCGTTGTGTTGCATTAAAAATTCTTGAAAGCTAATCACTTGAAATGTTTTACACAATTCAAGAGGGATGTCACCATAAACAATGATAGTAGTCATAAAATCTTAGTAGTCGGAATGTAAAGGAATGATTTCATACTAATACGAAATATATTCACAAGTTGCTAAATAAAGTATTACAATATTCCTTCTAAATTCGAAAATATATGGCACATTCTCATCTCAAATGCTCTTTCGTGTCCCATGAAAGTATAGTAAAACATTTCGTAAAATAAACTCATAAGTTTTAAAATGAAAACTGCTTTAACATGATTTAATAAGTTATAAATATGTGTAAATAAGTTTTTTTTGTGTAAGACTGTCCATTATATATCAAAAATTAAAAGCAAAAATACTATTTTTAACTTCTTCATACAAAATGGTGTTGATTTTCCACATTAAGGAAGTATGAATTTTTTCAAAAACGAAATTAAATTTATAACGATTTGCTTCTCTTATTTCACACATAAAATTGTTGAAAAATATTAGATATTATAATTTTTTTAATTGTTGACATACGCAGTCATGTGTATTGAGCGTTACGTGTTTTTAGTACGCTTCATTAATCAGTTTTATTATTAAAACTGCATTAACAATATACACTAAAATAACAGCGTACAAACTTTCCTAAATATCTAAATATTTAAAAGTTTTGTGAACTTTGTTAAATAGTATTATATTGCGAAACGTTTCATCAATCAATTATCTTTTGTACCAAAAAAAAATATATTGAGTGATCGATAGTTTTCAATTTAATTGTAATTTTTTAGTGAATAAATATGGAGCTTATACTAAAATATATCGAATAGTATAAATCCGAATTGTATTGAATTCCAAATAAAGTGTGTGTTCTGAAAAAATTTTCAATTCGTCTAATAATGAATTGAGCGTTACTTGAAAATTGTTTTTATATATAATTTATCTATAAATTTTGAGACGTTATAAATAGTTATAAGCAGCTGAAGAGTAGAAACGTTATAAGGAACATTATCTGTTTAAAAATTTTGTACTTTGTTTGCAAAAACTTTGCTTTTACCGCACTGTGAGTTGTTATATTTTCGAAGAATTTATTAGGTAGGTCATATTTTGCTACGAGTAATTATTTAGAATTGACATAACTTTTAATATTGTTAGCCGATTTAATTAAAATTAGTTATTTTTGAACGAAGAGTTAGCATGCTTTTTGCCTATGCATTAATGTTTGTAAAGACTTATTTTAAAAGATATTTTTTTTATATTTTTCATGTGAACCCAATTCAAAATTGAAAAAGCGGTCATAACTTTTAATTTCGTGCTGCGATTATTAACATTTGTTTGTTTTAGAGATTAGATATATATTGCTTATAAACCTTATACTAACTTTTTGGTGTATTTTTTGCAAAAAGCATTCCCGGAACAACCGCGAAAACCAATGTACCGCTCAATACACAAAAATGTTAAAAAATCTAAATATATAACTTTCTTTCAGAATCCATTGAATAAGGCGAATACTAAAATAAAATTCTCAGATTTCATTTAGTTACATTGATAAATAAAAAAAAACAAAATGTACGTTTAGAATAAGAACCAGCCATATACAACTTTCAATTTGAAAATTGAAATAATTTTGAACGATTACAATTTTTTATATAAAAAAATCATTATTTTCTCTATAAAAAATTTACTTGACCAACATATAAATACTATATAGCTGACTTAGTCAGAACACTTGATAAGTCCTTTTTGTAAATTTTTTTTTAGCAGAACATATGACATTTTTGTCGCAATCATGCAAGAACCATGTATTTTCACTGCGCGTATACTCTTTAAAATAAAAAGATTGAATACCTTTACAACACCGCCAACATCCTTCACTATACTCATCAAAAAAATCCAAGAACTCATAACAGTCATGACTTTTGTCTCAATCCTTTTGGGCTTAATGCTTTTGGCGTCATCTGAAGAAACAGCATCACCAGAAATTACCACTACCACAGATTTCGTATGATAAAGAAAAGCGAAAATTTAAATGAAAGACAAAATAAGAAAAAGCAAAAAAAAATAACAAAACAAAGAAATTCATTAACTTTGTCGGTCGGTCTGTCGGCTTTTCAGATTATCTGAATAAAGCATTGCTTTTTATTACAACGCCAACAACCAGTTATAAAGACGCCATCCACTGTCCTGGACGAATGATAAACAGCAAATTATAAATTATTGTTATTCTTTTTTATTCCATCATTGTTGCTGCTTTCTTTATATTGTGTTGCCTTTTAACTGCTCCACTTATAGCATCAGCATAAATTAAGTTAAAAATGGAATTCACAAAGGACATACATTTTCTGCCAATCCACTCATACTTTACATCCATGGCCAAAAGTTAATCAACATTTCATTAATTAATGTGTTGAGTTTCACAATTCAACAACTAAACAAAACAAAAATCAAACTTTAAGAAATTGTAAAAATATAAACAGTAAAATGCATTTAAGGACTATTAGTAAAGGAATTGCAGAAAAATGATAAACATAAAATAGAGCGGTCCTTCAGTTAAGTAAGATTTAGGAAATAAACAAAAATTACACTGCCACTTCTCCTTAATTTCTTGCTAGCTTTGTTATTAACTTGGTCCTTTTGATACTTTGCGGATAGCCGTTGCAATAAGTAACCACTGTTGTAACAAGTCCGCTGTAAGAAGTCCGTGGTTTTAAGCTTTATGGCAAATTATGTAAATTAGTTAAAAGCTTTTACAGTATTAAAATTAAGTATTTATTTCAATATCAAGTGAAAGAAAGAAGCCAACAAAAAGCAAAATTCAATACAAACGCACGTTTATTCATTAAGCACATTGTCTGTTTGTATGTACGAGTATAAAAGAAACATAAATAACAAGTTTTATTCTTCGTTTCTTGTCTTTATTTGGCCAAAACTTTTTATTTCTGTTTCAGTCTTATTTAAGCTCGTTGGGGATTGATTTCAATTAAACGTCAAAAGGCGCCAATAAAATTAATAGTGGCTTTAACGAACGTGGTCCTTTTTCCCCCTTTAAAAGTTAAAATATTTGCATCATAAATTAGCAAGAATGGTGATGCTTCTTAAAAAAAAGAAGTCAACGGCATCTTCCGCATATTGCATGGAATTTCAAAAAATTTTACGGTCAAATTAGCTCGTTAATATTAATTGCAAAGGCTTAGTATATTCTTTTAGTAATAAAATACCAATTGTTTTAAATAAAAACATTATGATAACCTGTAGCTCAATTTGAGCCATTACACTAGCTGACAAAATAATAGAAGAACTTTAACTTAAAAAACCAGATGTATTCTACACTTTTAGGGGCCGTTGAATGCAAAATTAAATTTAATTACATTTCTTTGGGAACATATTCGAAATATTTGCGAAACATGTACATTTGTAGGTTTTGCGGATGTAGATGTCCGTCTGTTACAATCTTCTAACTGCTCAAATTTTTAAAGGGTATGTGAAACTTTGACCATTACAACAACAACTAAAAAAATAAGAAATACAAAATTTACAGGGTGTCCCGATGCAAGCCTTTTATTGTATTGGCATTCAGCTGTATCGTCTGAGTCGCAATAATTTTACAGAAACTGTATTAGAGAGACTACAACAATAAATTCTTAAAACCAAACAAAATAGAAAAATGGAAGGTGTTTCAACAAATAATTTAGTTTTGACATTCACAACGTATGTTGTAAATTATCTTATGACGTCTTTCCACTGTCTGAGTTTTCGTCTGAATTCAAAATTTAACTTTAAGAATTTGAAATTTAAAACTCATATTGTACATATATTAGATGGAAATAGATTAAGTTCTATTTTCAACTGAGCTCAGACGAAAAATTAAAAATTATATATTTTAGTATATCCGATATTTCACTTTTACGCATTGAAATCAGGCGAAAACTCAGACAATGTAATGACAGCTTTAGTTTAGTTCAGAAAATGTTTATGACGGTCACAATACCAAATACTGAAAATTAAACAGTTTTAAAAATAAAAGAGTGTCCCAAAAAAATTGTATAATTTTGACATTTGAACTCATTTTTGTAATCATAATAGTTAAACACTTGGTCTTAGATTCAAAAAATAATAAAATGTATTTCAATCGATTTTAACAAAATGAAAATAAAATACATTTCAAACTCATTTTTAGTTTTCAAGATCAAATAAAGTTAGAAATTAAAGGGTCTCCCATTAAGTAATGAAGGTTCGTTATTGCGTGTCATGTTGGGAGTCGCGGATGATTTATTATAGCCACTAATATAGGTACTGTTTGGCAACACTGCGTGACAAATTTAAAATTTTTCTATTTGGCAGAAACAATAATCGAATAGTCTGGAAGCATAATATAGTCAAACTGCGTACTTGGTTTTTCATTTCTCCACCTTTTGTCATTTTTAGTATTTCTTAGCAAACTTAGTACCAAATAAAACGGAAGGCTTTGTAGAATTTTATAGAAATATTTACTTCAGTTACCCTGAAAAAACATATAAAATAAATGTCCTTTTAAAAATATATCCTTCCGTATACTGAAAAGTGTTCAGTAAATTTTTTTTTTTAAATTATATGTTGTAGCCTTATATTAACTCTATAAGACTTCCAAATTTTATGAATTTATCTCTCTTATTACAAAAGCTGTGATTGTTTTTTTCCCCGGCACAAAATTAATTTTTATAAAAATTGTATATAGAAAATTAATTCATAAAAAAGAACCAGGATAAAAAATGAGAAAATGAAAAACCAAGTACGCAATTTGACTATGTTTTGTCTCTAGATAAATGGATATATAGTGGCATCTCTGCCAACAAAAAAATTCTGTCACGCGGTTGCTTACAAAGAAAATCATGCCTGAGGTCTTGGGTTTCGAGACTAGTTTAAGGCAAGCCATGAATATCATGAATTCTTATGATACGCATTGGTGTGTCATTGTGTTAATTGTTGTTGGACTGTTAAAGTTTTGAAGGCATAGTACTGGTCACTGAGCAGTACCGGCACCGATTAATACTGACATATAGAAATGTATATCAAGGCACCCTCTTTCGTCGGAATTGTAGCAGAATGGTGGGCGAAGTAAAAGAATTAATAAAACGGCTTAAACAATTATGTCCCTACTTGAGACCAGAGACGGTACAACACAGCTCTAAAACGCACAATAGCAGAATTGTAAAAAAAATAAAGCTTGATCTCATCCTCACTCTCACTCTCTCACACACACTTCACCATCTGTTCTAAAATGAATCTAATAAATTTTCACCGACACAATATTTCAAAATTTGTCCCCTAATGACTTTTATTTTTTTTTTTTAGAATCTTAAACATTTTACAAGGTTCAAAAATATATTTTAGTTTAGACATGAAAAATTAATAAATTTTTCTTCCCATCGTAATGAAGAAACTTATTATTTTTTCTTTTCTATAAAGATATGTTGCACTTTTTACCCTTTTCAGTGCACATTTGCAATATAATAATTTTTCGGAAAAAAACTGAATTTATTAAAAGATTGTATCATTCCCTTACGAAGGCAAATTTTTGCTTTAAATGAATGTTAAATTGAAATTTTTTTTATAAAAAGTAAAAAATGTAACGCTTATACTAAAAACTAGAATGCCATTAAAATGCAAAATTTTTATAAAACTTCAAAAAATTTACTTCTTGTAACGATTTATTACAACTTTAAAAAAATAGTTGAACTTACATAAAAAGTAAAATAAAATTTTACTGGCATTTATTGACAACAAATACATATATTTTCTTTACCATTAAAAATGAAGATGACGTAAGAAGTACTGATCATTGCCAGAAACTGTTACCGCAAAAATGTCTACTAAAAGGTATAAGCAATATTCACAAAAAAACAACATTAATAATTTGCTAAAAGGAGACACAGCCAAGGAAAACATAAAAATATCCAATAAAATAAAATCTTCTTATTTATTTTGGAAAAATTTGCAAATAGAGCATGATAAGAATAATATAAAACAAAATATATATATAAACACATTTTCATATTGAATATTAAGTATTTTATTGCATTTAGAAAGCAATTCAATTTATATTGAAAATATTATATCAAACCACATGATATTCTTACATATATACACACTTACGTGCTTATACTTACGGAAATACTCAAATTATAACAAACCATTTACATACAACATTCATACATTTAAAGCAATCCAGATTGAAATGAAATTTATATATCGATAGTGTTCTTATATTTTGCCAAGTTAAGAAGAGGCCATATAAATATTATTACAGTACATATTAAGAACACGTGAAAAAAATAAAATCGGCTGACTGAAGTGTGTATTGAAAACAGTGTTGGACAAAAATGAAATAATATAATGATAAGTGACAAAAGGTGGGATCTTTAGAAATTGTATAAGAATTGCTGTAGATTAAGGATACAGTTCTAATGTAGTACAATCTTATAATACTCAAGCCCATCGCAAATGTTATGCGAATAAGTTCTTTCGTGCAAATCTTGGAAGTAAAAGTATATATGCTGTGAATTATCAATGTGAACTATAGCCAGTGTTTTATAAATAACCAGGATCCCGAAAATCGACCACTTGATACATGACCGGGTTTATTTGTAACCGTTTGTTTTAGGCAAAAAATATATAAATTGTAAATTTCTACACAGAAAAAATTATCACTAACAAACTTTCAAACAAAAGTTGTTCATAATAAAATTACATATTCAGTAAAGAGTCTTTACTAAATCAGTGAATTTCTTTATATTTAGGATGCAAGCACCAAAAACCACAACAAAAATCAGAAGAAAAACAACCCCGATGACGACATACACATAAATAACAGCAATAATGATAGCAGGAGGAATACGATTTTAACAAGCTTATTTATGGAAAATTTCTCATTACTTTTTTAGAGTATTTAGATAAACTTTCAGAGTTGAACACATTTAACAAAGTGAAATTTCATAAATGCTTAATCGATGGTAATGTTATCATATAAAACTTAAAAATTTCAAAAAAAAAAAGTTTTTATTGACCCAGACAAAAAGGTTGTTTGATATATTACAAAAAAACCATTATATATAAATGTTTGATTCAGTAAAGTATTTTTTCAGAATTTGTAAATACTTTCAGACAAATTTTTTTTATAAATCAGACAAAAATACAGAAAATGCAGTAAATAATTTTGTTTCATACAGTAAATTATTTTGTTTAGAATTTTTCAATATATTTAGAGAAATTGTTTTATAGATTTGAACAATTTGTTACTGAAAATTTAAATATTAAGAGTGTGGCAGCTACTTATAGTATATCTAGAAAACTTCAAACTGGGAGTGACTAACTTTGGAGTCTGCATAGTCCGAAATAGTATTTAATAAATGGCAGGTAAGGGGAAGGTACCTCACTTCCAACACCAAAAAACTGAGATAAACGCTATTTGGAACGATTTTTCGTCATCCCACGTCAAATTTGCTTTGTAAACAGACCGGTTTCGGCTATCTGCCATCTTCAGTGTACTATTCAGCACATAGCCGAAACGGGTCTGTTTACAAACCAAATTTGACGTGGGATGACGAAAAATCGTTCCAAATTAAAAAAACCCCGTCGGAAGAAAACCACTTCAATAAACGCTATTTGTTTTTTAATATGTAAATTTTGGTTTTAGGAGCACGCAAATCGTATAGGCCACACAATAAAAAGAGAAGTAATACTCGCGCATTTAATTATTTAGCATATTATCTTCTTTAGGAGAGGGGTAGAGTGGAGATAACCTATGGTGAAGTGAGATAAAAATAGAAAGCTTAATTCTTCTTACAACTTTGTTATTGTGCGTAACTATTTGTCGACGTCACGTCAAGACAATAGCAAAAAATTAACAAATTTCTACTCGTCATCGACAACAATTTACTATTGCTGACAGCCACTTACTATTCTCTAAGGCATAGAAAATAGAAAGAGGCTGTTTATAGTAGTAAATTTTTGTCGACAGCGAGTAGACCATTTTACAGCAGTGTTGCAGCTAAATTTACTGACGAAGGACGGCTCTGAGATGTACATTATCATAGCAGAGTATCAATCGCTGCCGGTACTGCTTAGTGATCAGTGATGTCTTCATGATTTAAACAGGCCAACAACAACTAACACAACAATATCACACTAATGCACATCAGAAAAATGTATGATGTTGATGACTTGCCTGGCACAGGGATCGAACCAGGCATTATTGCTTTATAGTCAACGCTTTAAATACTTCTGCCAAGAGCTATATTTTGTGGTACACCCTTAAGTATCTTATTGTCCACGAATATTGATGAAACATATCTGACTCAAAAGGTATTTTTCTCTGGAGGACTATATAAGTGAAAGTCTGGAGTATTTTATTTGGGGTCAAATTTGAGTAGTTATAGATTTTGATCCGATCAACATAATTGATATACTGTTTGAAATCCATATACTATTGTTCTGCTAAACTTTTATCGAATTTATTTGGCACGTAACTGTTTTAAGTAATATTAAGCATTTTATTTCAGGTTCATTTTTGTTCTAAACTAAGATAAATGATCAAACTTCTGACTCCATACAGAAGAATATGAATACTGAGCCTGCTACAGAAAGTAAAAGAGTAGAACCGAAAAGTACACGATGTTGGTGTGTATGTAAACTTAGAGCACAGTGCTGTAAGCAGTCATCTCTACTGATGAAAATGATTAATGGCATCTGTCTTTCCTACATTTGAGAATCCTACAAGGATGTGATGTCTTAAATACTGCTGCAAGATAGAGGTTTAATAAGTGAAAACTTGTCTTTTCTTCCTCCTCATTGTGGCTAGTCTTAAAGTAGTCAACCCGATTTATTTGCAATATCCAGTAGTCCTAGTAACGATATGCTTCAAATACACTTTCTAGAAACATTAACGATTTTTTTAACTGCCTAAATTAGCCTAGTCCTCCTGAATGTGGGTTCATTGAACTGCCTGACTAGTTGACGTTCCCAAAAAAATTGCTTTAACGTGTTATATGCAAATAAAGGAAAAAATGAAAATTAAAGGCTAAAAAATTTCTCGGCTGACTTATCTGCTATAAAGTTGCCTTGTCATAAGGAAAAAGTATATATGTATACATGATACTATCTTTAGCTTGGCTTTCACTGTACGTAATAAAAACACACATGAAGAGAATAAAAATCCAAACTTTTAAAAATCCCACCATTGTTTATGGGAAATAAATAGCTTGAAAATTATTTAAACATAATTTCTATTGTGGCTACATGTTTTCTCCCTTTTTACTCTCTTGACGCCCACTCTTTCCATGTTTATTTTATGAGATGGATTTTTCTTATTCTTGGCAATATCCCACAGATTTTAAGGTGATTTTATTCGCAATATATTTCTTATTTTTTATGCATTTTAAATCGATTTCGATGTATTCTGTACCGAATAGTATTTTGCTACTAGTATATTTCCTTCGCTCTCAATATATGTATATTTGCCAAATAATGTGTCCTGAGATTGTGCCCTATTATTTATTGGTTTTTACAAAGTTAAAAAATGAAAGGATAACATAGTTACTGGCTTTTTATTTCCTGTATAATTTTATTTTCTTATTTTTATTTTATTTAACCGAAAATTGTGTGGCTGCAAGAGATTTGTAAGTGTGTGCGACAATTTTACGAATTGCTCGTCAAAATGGTTTATTGGCCGGCAATCAATTTATTGTACGTAAAATATCTAATAGAGGTAAAAAACGCACAGACGACGTGCAATAATCGAAAAGGAAATATGTAACAATAAGTGATAAATTGTGTCGTAAAAACAGATGAAAAAGAATGATTAAAGAAAATTATGTACCACTATTAGTCCGATTTTAGTCATTTGTCATTTCAATGTTAAAAAAGTGAGTTTAAAGGAAGTATTTTAGAAAGTTAAAAGAAAGAAGAATTTAATGTATTTGAAAACATTTGTTAAGAAGGAAGTAAAACTAAATATCTTTGTATAATAACACTGTGTTCGGATTTCGGGCTTTTTTCGGGCCAAGGTTCTGATAATTGGTCTTATATAATTCGTGGGCCAAGGAATCAAATGGCGTTCACTATTTTTTCAGATTGGGTCGAGTTTTCGAGATATTTCTATATTAATTTTTTTCTTTGGATGGCCTATCATACGTTAAAAATCTATCTTATATGCAGATTATGTGAACAGAAAACGGTTATATATTTATGTTTACATTATATAGGATACAATAATTTAAAAATATTGTCTTTCATATTCTATTGTATGTAATAAGATTTAATTGACGCGGAGATTTTTAAATCAATATATCTGCTTAATAGTAAATGCTGCGCTAATAGTTTTTATCTTCGGATTTTACCAAAATATGTTAATTCTGATTTGAGCAGCTGCTGTGCCTTCTACCGCGAGCTTATTGAAGCAACTATTAAGCTATATTAAAACTGTGCAATGAGCTTGTATTATATAATATCAAAATTTTAAAATGGTTTGTTATAAATTAATATGTCAGGTCCAGAGTTGAGGAAAATACGTATTTGAAATAAATAAATTCAAAATATAAATGGTTTTTTATTTTCTATTTCAAATTAAAAATACAAAATAGTTCTTAAACAAGTATTTGAAATAGAAAATACAAAATACATATTTTCAAAATACCTATTTTCAATATACATTTTCTTTTATAATTCTTTAAAATAGTTGTTTAATTTAATACAATATATGTTGTGATCGCTAATCAATTTTAGAGTTTGTTTACAATTTTGCAATTTCTCACGATTTTTTGCAATGCTTGCGATAGAAGCGATTTTTCATCGTCTTTACAGCTTTAGCGATTTTTCATCATATTAGATTTTGCTATCATGACGCTGTTAGCCAGATTTCGCGAATTTATACCATTTTCGTATTTTTTTATCAAAAATTTGGCATTCCGTACAGTTTTAGAAACTTTTTATCAATATAATAGCTTTTTTAAAATTTTGCAATTTTTCGCAAGTTTTCGCCATTTCCGCGACAGTAGTATTTTTTCCAAGATTTTTGGCTATATTAAAATTTTAAGGATTTTAAATCAATATTACACTTTGAAATCTTACCAATTTTAGCAAGCTTTAGCGAATTTTCGTCATTTTCTCTATGCTGTCCAGGTTTTTGGCATTCCTTACAGTTTTAGCGAGCTTTATTCAGTTTTAGGGCTTCTTTCAAATTTTGCAAATTTTCGCCACTTCCGGAATAGGCGTAATTTTTTATATTAATTTTTCTTTATACAGCTCGAGCGAAATGTCTCAAATAAAATATAAAATACTCTTGAGGCAAAGTATTTCAAATAGAAAATAAAAATGGTATTTTGTATATTATATTTGTATTTCAAATAAAAGTATTTCAAATAATTCTCATCTTTGGTCAGGTCCATGGGCCTGGTTAACTAATTAACCTGTTATTATTATCGAATATAACGCATTTTTGTATATGTTACAAAGCTTTATCATATTTTAGTTGGATATGGCTAAGATCATGGCCATTTAAGTACAGTTGCCATTTAAGTTTAAAAATGTCAGCTGCGTGAATTTTAGTTCCATGTTAAAACATATAAAATTATTCTTATATTGAAAAAAATATATTTTTATCAGTATACAATATGTCATGCCCAGAGTGACCATTGGAAAATTCAAAAAAATTGCTCAAAAAAGTTTTTTTTTAGAAAAAGGTACCATTAAAAATTCAATTTAAAATTTGATCATCATGCTCGAAATTTTACAGTTGCAGTAAAATCCTCTTGCAGTTTAATTTTTACTACGAGTATAAAATGGAAAAGTAATTTGCAAAAAAAAAAATTAAAAAATATTGAATTTTCAAAATTAAATTTGAAATTTGATCATAATTCGCGAAATTTTATAGTTGTACCAAAATCCTCTTGCGCTTTAATTTTTACCGTAAAATGGCATAATAATTTGGAAAAATATATATAAAAAGTTCTGTTTTAGAATTGAACGATGTCTATAAAAAAATTAAAGAAAATAATCATCCATATATTGTGTGGGTTATTATGAGATCAAGATGCACAATGTGCTATGAAACAGGCAGAATAGGACTGCGGTAAGGGTACTCTGCTATATGAAACGCTATAATAGTAAAAGCACTTAATTTTTTTTCATTTGAAGATAATTACCGAATTTAGGTATAAAACTGACGGCTTGTGTGTGAAGGGAGGGAAGGTTACTCGCCATACAAAGTAATTAATAATATTCTTATAAAGTATAATAGTAAGAGTCTTCAAATTTGTTGTTAGTTACTGTGAGTAAAAAATACAAAGTTAGATAAAAAATTTACATATTATGTAGTCGGAGGGATAAGTGGTACTCCCCGGACAAAGTACTTAATAATTATCTGGTTATTGGAAAGCTATAAAATGCTTAACCAAAACGTTTCTCGTGCTGTTTTACATAAAAGTGATAAGCACATATTATACCTTGAACGTAATGCTTAAAAGACTTCCTATGCCGAGTCAATATAGTTATGTGCGAAATGTAAGGAATTTAACTCCCCCTAAAATGAGTCCCAGATGTAAATTTTCAAAACAGCGATACACGTATATATTTTTTCGGAAAAAATATTTGTTTTTGTTGAACAGTGCTATTTAGTATTACAAAGTGTATTTGAAAAAATGTATATGCAGTTTATCCAATAATATATGCCTTACATATACATACATGCAATATCTACGTGTATCCGTGATTAAATAAAAGCACTAACATCACAAATAAACCCAAATTAAACATTCGACATGGCAATAAACTTATTTATACTCACTCATAAACTTAAATACATCCTGTCTACAAAATCAGCATTGACTAAAAGATCATTTTACTCACATTTCTAGACGAAATGGCGTCGAAAAATTACAATATCCTTACAAATAACCCAAATCACAATCAAACATTGAAAATTTACCGTCATACTAAATTACGTTTTATTTCTATCTGTTTTTTTTTTTTTTTTGCTTAAATCTCATGGATTTTCTATTTTTTTTTAACAAATACACAATGGTTTAATTTTTTTCTAAATATTGTTGGCCATAAGTAAATCTATTTTAAAATGCATACAGATATTTACTTTAACAACAACGTATAAAGCAGAAAACCACACAAAAAATATTAAGAGATAAAAAAGTCTAAAAACCCCCAAATCTTTGGCCATTCTTAAAATTTACATTGTTTAGATTGTAGAATATATGAACATGTGTGAGTGTATGTACATGTAAGACACTCATACACACAAATATTTTCATGATGTTTATTGTTTATATAGACATCCTTGCCAAATCTACCTTTCATGGAGTATGTTTTTTTCTTTTATTTGGCTACTACTGACTACATTCGGCTTTAAACTGCATTTTGTTTGGCACTCTTAAGCCAATATTTAGTCCAGATTGTGTTCATTTTTTTTTTATTTTTATTTTTTTTTTTAACAAACAAATTGTATATAGAAAATCTCCCAAAGTTGCCAAAGGACCTGTAAGCGATGTAGTCGTCATCATTATTGTCGTTAGTTTTACTCGTTTAAGTAATTCAGTTCAGCATAGAGAGAACGACAAGATATTGTGGGTAAATCTCTTGCACAGTGGGGGTGTATAAGAAATTAGACACATTTTTTCATTTGTATGTATATGCAATTTTTTCGATTTATACTATTTATAAAAAATTCATTACATGTACATACATAAGTATGTTTTATACTATGTATAAATATAGCTTCCTTCCCCATGGTGCAAGAAAATGAATATTTTGAAAAGCAAGCAAAAAATTTTAACAAAACGTCAATAGCAAAACAAACAATAAGAAGGGAAAATACAGACGATCTGACTTTTAAACGATGATTACTACAATTGTTTGATAACAAAAGCTGTATTAAAGTTTGTATTCCTATCCCTTGTATTTGTACCAAGTTCCAAAAGTAGATTTGATGGTAGTACATATAATCTACATAACAATTTCAAAAGGATCATGTTTTGTATATCTGTGTGTGTAAGTTTGTAAATATTATTGTTTTTCTTAAATGGCTTGGTATTGGTGTACGTGTAATAGACACGAATATATTCGTAGACAATATTAGATATGTGTGTGGATGTGTTTGTGTTTTGTATCCTGTATACACTTGTACTCTTTCTTACACAATGGCTTACACAATACAACTGAATAAATTTTAATGCAGATTTTGGCAACAGCATTTATTGTAGTTGGCCAACACAATTGTTTTATAAATTTTTAGTGTTCTAAATATTTGGCATGACTTTTGTGCTTGTGTCTTGAAAGTTTGTTGTTCATTTGTTATTATATTTTTGTATTTAGTTGTTAGTCTTTTTTTAGTAGTACTAAAAATTTTTTTTCTTTTTTATACAATTTTAATGAATACTATTTACTTTTATAATCACGGTCACATTAATCTAACTGCAAATATAATTTCTTGCAGTTTCCTAAAACTTTATTTCTTTTTCGGTATATCAGCTTTAAAGCTGCGAAAGAAAAATAGTGAACAGACAAAACATAATCAAGCACAAATAATTACAGATGGATGATAACGAATTTCTTTTTGCCTGAAATAAAGACATATGATATGATAATCGAATCTTGTGAGAGCTTTTCTACAACCAATTCTTGTGAAACTTTGCAAAGCCATTAATCAATAATGCATTAATCAATAATACATTATAATTAATCAATATAACATTATGATGAGAAAGCTTGGTAGTGCCAGGACTAAAAAAAAAAACTCATTTTTAATTATTTCTATGTAACTCATGTTTAACCCAAGACCCTTGAATACTTATGAAGTTTGTTGCGGTACAGAAAATACGTATTCCACTCTGCTTTTGTAGTTCTGTAATCCACAAACTCTGCTTTACTACTGCCGAACAGAGATAACAAAAATTGCAATTAACGATGGCTACTTGTTTATGGTCCTTCTAACCGGATTCTAGTTGTAGTCGCTATCAACACTGTAATCAGAAGTGGCGGATACAGGCGTTAACGACACACGTTAGGAAAAACAGAGTAAAAACACTCGTGTCGCCTATTTTACTTCATAGCGCCTTTGTTATGTGTGGTCTTAAATATCATTAAAACTTTTTTGATACAATATAAAGGCAAAATTGCATATTTTAACATGTCAGCGCACTTTGTACATAGTTGGCGACATGTACCACCACTTAAGAATCACCCCGATTTCCTTAGCGAATTGATCAAATGTTTCGGCGTCTATATCCCGGGATATAGTTACACATTTAACTCATTATAAGTGAAGAAAACTTAGTTATTGCTCCCTTTTTACCTATTTAAAAGAGGATATTTTTGAGGTAGGTGTATTCTTGCTCTGAACTGAATGAAATTTCCAAGAAACATTAGACTTATTTAAGCGTATATCTGTACAAAATTTCATTAACAATTATTTTTCTCTTCGCTATGGCAATATTTTATTTCAGGATATATGAGGAGGACACGAAACCTGGCAATTTAAATGGACAAATTTTAGGTGTCATTTATATTATATATTGTGTATAGTTAAACGTTTAACTCATTACAAGGGAAGGAAGTTAATTGTTTGCTCTTTTTTTTACTTGTTTGAAAAAGAACATTTTTGAGGTAGGCTTATCCTTGCACTAAATTGAACGAAATTTTGACTAAGCATTAAATATATATTAAAACTTAAGTCTGTACAAAATTTCATTAAGTTACAATTATTTTTCTCTCCGTTATGGTAATTTTTATTTCAGGCTATATGGCAAGGACACGAATCCTTGAAATTTAAATAACAAAAATTTTGCTTCGATTACATTCTATCAATTAAAACAACTGCCAAATTTCATTACTTTAACATAACTCCTTTTTGGCCGCTCGTTATGTAAACTCACGACACTGTGCGGTCCAATTTGGCAAACCACTTAGAACTTTATATTAGAAGTATAATTTATAAAGACTTGACGTTTCAAATTAAGTCTGCTCTATGTATTAGTCCTACAATACGGAATTTATTTAGTGCGTACAAAAACTCCAAAAGACATTACAACACAATGAAACCGAAACACTTCGAAAAGGCGCAGGAAGGCGCAGGAGAAATGGGTACCATTTTTTTTGTTAATCATTTAGCATTATCACTGCTGAATTCACTTGGATCTATGAAAGTTTTTTTCTAATGAAAATGCAAAAAAAAATATTGGACTATACGTAAAAATAATACATTTGTCAAATGTTAATACCGTCAGATATATAAACAGTAGAAACAAAAATTTAACTGCTGCATATAATATATTTTTTAGAACTAAAAGTCCTTTTTCTTAAAAAAGGACTGCAGTTTAAATTTTTAATCGATTAAAGCATGTACGCTACATCTAGCATTGGACGTATGTAGTGAGTTTTTCTACGAAATTGGAAATTGTTCGCTTAAGAAAAAAAAAACGTCCACTGAATTTTTAATTTTTTTTACGAATTATATTAGATACATTTAATATAATTAATCTGGCTTTTAATTGTTACCCAACTGCTCAGAAATGTGTCCAGGAGAGCAGATTTTTTAAAAAATTGTAAGATTTTCAGAAGCATTTTATTTACCTGCATGAGTAAAAACTTCATTTATAATTTTTATTTCTTTACAATTTATTAAAAGCATAGCAGTCGTCTTATGTTTAAAAAAGTTTAACGAACGGGCCTTGTAATTACGAATTATTTAAATATTTGAAAATAATAATATGAAGAAAATGCGAATTTCCAATTTGTTAAGGCAAAATTGCATACGTATGAACAATATGATAGATAGTTCACTGAGTTTCACTGAATTCTCTTGCCAATACAACATTATTATATGAAAATATAATTTTGCAACCACTGCTAAATAGTTAGATTTTCTTTTGAAAGATATTTTTCAAGAACTTGTTGCCAGCTTAAATGCATTTTATTAAAAAGTATCATGTACTAGGTTTCTTGTAAAGATAGACCATTTGCAATGTTTTAAAATGAGTTTGAGTCAAGGACATGAAAACAGCTAGGCTCTTGTCTTAGTTAGGATCATTGAATTATATTTTGCAGATGTTATTCTCAATGCTTAAATTGATCCAATAGTCTGTTTTATTATTCAACATTTTAAAGAAAAATCAGTCAATTGTGTGTTTTTTCTTTTATTTTAATTAAATTGCAGCACAAATTTCCATTTGAAAAAATTCAATGTCTACACAGTTCTATTGCCAAAAACAACAAAACACTCATTTACACAAAAATGCACACACACAACACTCATACTCCCTGCTTCGCATATAAAAATATTTAAGGCAGTGGTGGCCATTCTCCCAATATCACATGCACTCGTGCATATGCTGTTTTTGGCATCAACACAGGTACACTGTGTGTGACACTCACAGCACATACACAAACACAGAATAAGATAGTGTGTGTTTGGACACCACTAATTTAAAGCACCCCTAAAACAACAACTATATACTACTACTATTTCCAACAAATAGCAAAAACATCATAAACAATAGCTACAATGAGGAAATAAAATTGCTCTAGTATTTTGCCATTAATTGTTTTGTTTAAACTGATTTTTCATTGCTGCAAAAAAACATAGAAAAAAAAAGAAAAATAGAAAAAGAAAAACGCCAGCTGTTCTTCAAAAAATAATCTCTTTGATATTTGTGTATGGGTGGCTGTTAGTGCCAATGTTTCTGCATGTGTGCTTGCGACTTCTCTGTTCCATTTTAGCGCAGACTTGTATGTAGAATAGAGCTTTTGTTTTATGTCCTAATTGCCTTTGTGTTAAAGTGTTTCAGCAATTATTTGTGATTCTCCATTGCTCTTTGGCAGCAGATTCAATTTATTTATGTTTATTTAAGTTCTTTTTTTTTATTCTATTTTCTTAATTGTTTGTGCTTAAAGTTCAGACATGAGAAAGAATATAAATGGCATGAACGGAAACTCACTCATTGCGCTTAATGTTTTAAAAGGAGATGTTAATTTGGATATCAGGTAAAAAGTTCTTTATTGCTTCGAAAGAAAATAAAAAATATTTTATATTCAGAATAGAGAGCAACAGTGAATTTTTAAACAAAGGTTTGAATATTTTCAAATTTGTTAAATTCTTTTCTGAAAAATCTTTATTATTTTTAATTCTTAATTAAAATACATTAAATGGCAGGAATCTTTCAAAGCAAACAGTTTTTTTCTAGTGGAAATATAAAATATGTACTTGTGTTTTTTTAAATATATATTCATACATTGTTAGCTTATAGTACGAGTACATGAATTTTGATGCACTAAAAGTTATATTATATCATATTAACTTAAGTGTGTTTTGGTTCCAGTACAAATATTCTTCCTTTAAATGAAATGCAATAATCCTTTAAATTTTTAGCTTTTTTCTTTTATGCAAACAAATAACTATTTCAAATCTGTATACTTTTTTCATTTTTTAAAAGAACATACATAGAAGAAAGAAATTTATTTATATTCTACAACCATTAAAGATTACAATTTAACTGGTAAGTAGTCAAATCAACTAAAGTTACCAGTTTGCATTTTAACTTGAAATCGAAAATATAAATTTACAAGAATAATGTTACATGTTTCTTCGTCAATGTGAGCATAGAACTACATACCAATAGCAGCAAGTAAGATTGTTTTATTCGGTAATGACGCACTGGATAAGCTCCCTATCAGATAATGAAAATGGCAAATGAAGAAATTTTTTCATGTAAGTTTATTTTGTTATAAGTTTTCTGTATCATAACCTCCTACCTTTCCAGTTTTCTTCTTCATGCATAGGTCTTACACTTCTCCTAGTCTCATGTAGATTCCACTCGATGTATGTTCGTGTTTCGATCATCTGCTGGTTTGTGTTATGTGTTAACTAACCAGATCCACATATATACGATACAGATGACTTCAAATTCGAGTTAAACATTTTAATTTTAGTTTTTAGATGTGTGCGACTCGCATTTTGCATAGTCTTCCATACAAGATTTAAGACTCCAATGTAGCGCCTACCACAATTGGTTTGCTTAGCGATATCTGGGCCATGCTTTGCTCTCAATAGTGCAGCCAAGAAAGCCAAATGGAATATTCCTCCCCCTCCTAAAACTCCCAAATTATATGAAGTACTTCTAGCGAGCTGACACACAGTGCTTCCCATTCGAAAAAAGGGTAATAATTCTATATCTCTGAAACTTGCAATCTGTCTACAAAACTATGTATGTAAAAATCATAGAAGAGGATATTACCTTTCAAAAAAATTAAACTTAAATTACCCTATTGAAAAACACGCTGAGCTACTGGGGATCGAATTTGATTACCTCGGGTTCGAAAAACATTTACTTTTAAAAATATGATCAGATTTTGATAAACTTAAACTTCGTGTAAAGTTTATAAACAGATATGCAAAATACAGTTCATTTCATAAGGACATCTTCAATATTTTCAAAGCTATTTGGCTTTGAATTTTAAAATTTTGGGTTTCGCCTCGACTTTTTTCCCCTATTTCGCCAATACCTTCGGTAATAGCATAGCCAAATTTTTCAAAAAAATATTTTATGATTTTAACTCAATTCCTAAAAACTTGTAGAAAATTTTATAATTTATCTCAATTCATGTAGTCGAGAAAGGAATCAAATTCAAGACTTTGAAATGAGAGTGAAAAATTGCCAAATTTATACAAAAACTGAGCTTAGACATATTCATATTCTGGCTTTAATTGCTACCCGCTTGTCCAAAAATGTGGGCAGGAGAGAAGATTTTCTAAAAAAGTGAACTTTTCAGAAACATTTTATTTACCTGCATGAAAACTGTAGTGAACCTAAATTTTTAATTTTTATTTCTTTAGAATTTATTCCTCTTATGTTTATAAAGAAAATTCTTAATACAGCTGGTATGAGCAATAATATTATTACTCATACGCAGAGTTTTGCACTAAAAATATTGGATGTTCACATATTTTTCACATATTATTTTTATTTAAAAGTCATAAGCAAATTACCGTTTAATATATCGCACAAGTTTTTTTAAAAAATAAAATTTTAAAAATGAAGTTTAGTACAGCTTTCATGCAGGTAAATAATTTGCTTCTGGCTGGCGGTTAACAATTAAGCCAGATTTATTGCATTGAATATGTGTAATATAAATTGTGGAGAAATGTGAATAAGCGATTAATTTAGAATATCATAGAAAAATTCAACATATTCGCCCAATGCTGGATGTAGCAGGCATGCTTTAATCGAGTTTAAATTTCAACTGCTATAGTATTTGAAGTTTATTCTTTTGATATATTGAATATAAAAAATGTTGGCTAAAACATTGTTTGGAGAAAAACGGCGAACAATTAAGAACTATTTTTGTCAAAATTTGGCGATTTTTCACTCTTATTTCAAAGTCTTTATTTTGTATTCCTTTTCACGACTAGATGAATTGAGATAACAAAAAAAAATAGTTTCGCCATGTTCTCAATCACGAAAATTTTGGCTATGCTATTACCAGAGATATTGGTGAAATAGGGAACAAAGCCGAGGCCAAAAACCAGAATTTTAAAATTCAAAGAAAAATATATTTGAAAATATCAGAGATATCTTAATGAAATAAACTGTATTTTCTTTATCTATTTATAAGCCTATAAGACATTTATTATATGACATATTGTCATAATTTTATTTTAAATGAAGTTTATTTGCTTATATGCATTTCATTGGGGCTCTACCAAATTGTCAGTAGACTTCAACCACAGCTTTGAATAGTTACCAACCTCTTATCTTATGCACAGACTTTCAAAAACCAGTTGAAAATTTACAAATGATAAAATTTTTTAAAATCACAAGAAAATAAAATAAGCGTAGTAGGCTTAGAAACTTATACAAAACCCAGCAAATAATTTGTATGTATTCGATATGAATCTATTTTATTTTTCTCATGATATATGGAAAGGGCACGAATACTTGAAATTTAAATGGCCAAATTTTCGATGCGATTATATTTTCTCTATTAAAACATGTGTGCCAAATTTCATTACTCTACGATAACTCTTTCTATTTTGGCCGCTCGTTATATGAACTCACGACAGTGTCTCCGGTCCAGTTTTGCAAACCACCCAGAATTTTGTATTAAAAGTATAATTTATAAAAATTTGACGTTTCAATGTATTAATTCCGCGATACTTACTTTATTTATTGGGTAAAAAAACTCCAAAAGACATTACAACACAATAAAACCGAAAAATCTCGAAAAAGTGCAGAAAGGCGCTGGAAAAATAGGTACCATTTTTTTAAAGCATTCAGCATTATCACTGTGTAGGGATCTGCTGGATCCACTTGAATCCATGAAAGTTTTTTTCTGATGAAAGTGCAAAAGCAAATATTGGAATATCTGTAAAAATAATACATTTTTCAATGTTAATATAGTCGGATATATAAACAGTAAAAACAAAGTACTGACTGCTGCATAATGGTATCATTGTGCTTACTATGAATGTTAAAACTCATTGCATTTGGCAGATAAATACACACTCCATATTAATTTCAATGCAACAATAAAAAATAATTTATAAAAAAATATTAAAGAAACAAGTTTTTTTGAGTGCCATATATGTGAGGCTGTGGATCAAACAGAGAGGGATGAATTGACTTAAAACATACGTTTTTCATATATTCAATGTATTTAAAAAAATCTCGAAGAAAACTATTGCCCGTAACTTTTGGTTTAGCTCCAATTACTATGTTTTTTCCAACGTGCGCCGTTCAGAAAATTGTATTTCATATAATTCCAATCGTGCATGCTTTCGTGCATCTCTTTCTCAATTTTCAACACTATTTGTAATGATCACTAAGACCCCACCGGAGGTGAAATACCAAAAGTAGATTTAGCGAAAATTTACTACAGATAGATGTCGTGCTATTTAGAAGCAGATACAATATATCAGATTTTCCGCTTGATGTCCTGAGCATCAAAGCTCACAATGAAAAATTACTGCTGTAGCTCTGCTATACAAGTGCAAGTATTGCCAAATTGCTTATTGATTAATTTTAAGCCAATTAATATATGAAGCGCTTTTATGTTGGCACTTGAATGTCGTAAATACGTGCTTAAGTGTGGTTGTACCCGACTAGAAATTTTCATGCAAACACATTTGAGATCTAACTGGGATCCCAATTCCGATGTAACGCAGAAACGTATTTGAGACCCGATTGGTTGCCTGTGGCGAAATATCCAAATCTTCCAAAAATTTGCTCAAGTCGGAAAAATATCAAACTCCAATATTCAATTAAAATTGCTACAGGTATCCAAGGAACAAAATTATATAATAATCACCTCTGTTTAAGATGAGCATAATATACGATTAAAAATGTGTGCTAGATTTTCCCAACTAGTTCCCAATAGTTTCCCACTTGGGAAGAACTTATGTTAAGTCACTAATTTCTAGATGGGCTATCCGAACAAGTTCCCGATCAAATCACAAATGTGAACCCTTTTGTGTGCGCCATATGCATTCCCAATCGGGCCCCAATATTAGTATTGGGAAAATTTCTAGTCTAGTAATGGTTTCTAGTGTCTATTGTAAGATGACATGAAAAATATCATCCAAGTTTTGTCTTGATGATGACGTACTCTAAGTCATCAAAATGCACTACAGTGTGATGCATTGTAAGTCCTTTAAAGGCTCATCGTTTCTGTCTCATAGCTGCTTTTTAATGTGACAGAAACGATCAGCCCATGCAACTACATCAAAGTTACGGTCGGCAAAATGAGCCTTAAGTCTCCCATCAATTACCGTACTGCTGTCTAAATGACATTCTAGTTGATTGAAAAGTACTACAATGCACAGTGGGGGAAAATCAAAATATTTTGGAAATAAATCAGCCATTCGTATATGGATAATCCTATCACTATAAAATTTTACGTGGGAATGACTTAGGAATATGAGTATTTAAACTCAGGAGCGGAGCAGTGAAGTTTTAAAACAGGGCACTTCGAGCATGTAAATTTTTTTTGTCAGACTAGCCAAATCTAGAAAACGTTCGCAAAACAATGAAACGGACTAGCGGTATGGCGTCCAACTGAAATGATGTAAAATACATTTTAAGCAGAACTTATATTCTACTGAGATCATCTGCTCCACAAAGGGAATCATTCACCTCAATCTGACAGGGAGAAAATCACAGCTACCTTAGAGACTCTTCGGGAGCAACTACGGTGATTATTGGTACTATTAACAAGGTAGAGGCTTACAAAGATTATCCTGTACAACGCTTACTGTAGAGCGAATGAAAGTCAAATACCGTTTGAAGCATTTTGACATTGTGCAATACTCTTTAAAAAATCGAGGGCTTATACAGGTAGTGAAGTCCTGTAAGCATTTACAGGCATATTAAATTGTGATAGTGATGAAATAAACGTAGGCTTGGCGATATTTTGCCACTAAATCGAAGAAGCAACTCTAGCAATACCAAAATTCGCAGCTCGCTTCTACCAGCGATAATGAAGGTGATACATGTAAAAGGAAATTTTTAATTCAGTTGAATCAATTCAGTAGTGCATAAGAGCTTTTACAACCCAACCCGACATAGAGTTTTGAAAAAAAAAACTAAAATTGCATATGTAAAATGGACCAATATATCGATGTTTTCTTATGGTTTCTTGGAAAAATATAATCAAATATATAATTTAACTGAAATGTGCAAATGTTGTAAAGAATAGAAAACGAAATGTTGGTGCATGCAACACACTACATATTTTCAATTTGAAAATATAAAATAAAACCGGAAACGGCACACACGATTTGCTGGCAGGCACCAAAAGACAACCTAACACGTATTAGTGCTAAACTTATACACTCCAAACGGCACACTCTTGTACATATAAACGTGAAAAGTATAATAAAACAGCAACAACAAGACCATGTGTGAAATCTCTCATCTTTTTTTAAACACATGTACTCTTATAAAGAAGCACACACACACACGCATACTAATAAACACGCATAAGAACAGTGTTTGAACAACTTAAGCAACAACGACTTTTGAATGCAAAATTCAATTGTGAAAATGTTTAAACCAGTAGTGTCCAAACATACCCTATCTTATTCTAGGTTTGTGTATGTGCTTCGCAGGCAAAGAGATAGGATGATGAGTCTTACACACAGTGTAAGTGTGTTGATATTAAAAACCAGCCTATGCACGATTGCATAATAAATTGAGAGAATGCCTGCCACTGGTTTAAACACAATTTTTCACTATTTTCATATAAATGCAAACTCTCGCCAGCCAACACCAAAAAAAATTTAAGGAAATTGAATTTTCGACTTTAGAAATTGCAATGTGCTGGTGAAACTTTGTTGAAAGTTTTTTTTCGCATTTTATTATTATTATTTTTTTTTGCTCTGATGTCGGCTTTAAGTTTCTGCTGTTGTTGTCGTTTGCAAAACATTTGCATCAGAAGGTTTTTGCATACAAAACACCATCAACGGAAACGAAACTCATCCGTACATTAGAAATACAACAAAAGGAACAATAAAATTATTATCAACGAAATAATATATATATAATATATATGTATAAATAAATGTGTTAAGTTATATGCATATTGCGGAAAGCATGAGTTCAGCCTCTAGGACAGCAAAACAAATTTTAACCCATTTAGAACAGTGGTGTCCAAACCCACACTAAAGTTATTATGTATTTATGTATATGATTCGTGGGTAAACAGATAGTTAATGTTAAAAAAAAAACAGCCTATGCACGGCTGCATAAGAAATTGAGAGAATTCCCGCCACTGATTTAATTTATTCATTGAAGTTTTTCTTACTACTTTAGAATTGTTTAGTTCTTTTTGGCTATAAAAGTAAAATGTTTTCGAAACATCTTAATCGAATTATAAGCGAAAGACTTTTTCATCGTTTAAATGCTGTATAATTAAATGGGTTAAATAATAGCATATTTTTCAAGTAGTTTTGTAGTTTTACATTGTAACTTAATAGAAAGCCTTTTCCATTTTATCCGCCGCTTAAAGCGTTTAAACTAATATTAACGATCCTTTTCACAATGTGTGATTAAGAGTTAACGTGGCCGTTAACGGCAAGTTTTGTACGCCGACCTTGCCGTAACGTACATTGTGAAAAAGGTCCGTAAGATGCATAAATGTTAACTAACGTTAAGCATTTCGCATTCTTATTGAAAACAGCACGATACGGTGTCAATAAGTCAAATGTACCCCGAAACACACACACAGGCTTATCTCTATAACAATGAAAAGCATAATCGAATTTATTATAGAATTCAATATGTAAGTGACATTTTTTCTTTGGCAAAAAAAGAATAAAAATAAAGTTCACAAGTCTTTTCTTATTGCTTATTTCAATATTCTTTAATTTGCATATTCCATGATTATCACAATTTAAGCCAATTATCTTCAGCACTGAAAGGGGAGTAAATACAAAAGTTTACAAATGAAAATAAAGAAATAAATTAAAAAATACAATCGAGTTATTTAATGAGTTTTAATATTTACCAGCTTCTTTAAACATTTTTTTTTAATTTGGCTCTATAGCATCATTATGCTGCTGATGTAAAGATAGCAAAAAAAATAAAGGAAACAATATAATTTAAATATTTGTTCAAAATTGTGATTAAGTTATTTTTAATGAAATGGCTTCAGGGAGCTTAAAATAAAAATGATTTGGCGTTGGAACATTAATGATAAAAACAATTTACCATATCATTTTTTAATAAACGCTTTGTTGATAATAAGGAAAAAATTTACTGAATATTAAGCCCTAGAGCTGTTAAATTAATATCTTGAATTGCAGGATATATTATTAAGTTCGGAACTCAGATTATTCATATTAAGGGCATTCAAATTGAGGTATTATCATGATCATGTCATGTCCTGACATGTCATACTGATGGGATTTTGAAAAAAAAAATGGAAATATCTGCAGTTTCTAAATGCACAGTCCGATTCTTATAAAATTTCATAAAAAGTTTAAAAAGGTGTTGATAAGCTTAAATTTTGAGCTTGGACTTTATATAGTCTAAAGATAGGCGGAGGCACAAGCCCCAATGTGAATCTCCTCGGGCTTTTAAAAAATTTAAACCTATTCCAACCTGATGTTTTTGATTTGATAAAAAATAGCTTTTGCATGTAGATTTTCCTATCGAAGAGGTAAAAAAAGTATACTTCAACTATGGGTTTCCGCTTACACTTTAGGAAATATCCGACTAAAAAAAATTTAATTCTAACTTTTTTAGCCACCTTAATATTTTCGAAAAAAATTTTGCAGTTATATAGGAATTTATGTATCAAATACCAAAGAAGAAAAATATTATAAGATTTGTCTCTCCGAACCCCGAAATTACAAAAAAAAAATTTTGAAAATCCCAAAAATGGGATTTACAATATTTTTGCTGTATTTTTCTTATTTTGTGCCGGGCGCAGATAATTTTTTTTTTGGAAATCTCTAAGAGCACATTAGGCCTCAAATGAAGTAATACGCTTTTTAAATGCAGCTTTGCCATTTGAGAAAACGCGCCTTAAAGCTGATATTTGCGGTAAAAATTGGTCTATTTTGAAACGCTCTGGCTAATTCAATAGACAACTTTGAAAAGAAAAAGGTATAAATATGAGATAAGTATTATTGGAAAAAAATTTATAATGCTATCTTTTCCGCAACGCATAATGGAGGAAAATCGATTTTTTAAAGCTTTAATTTAAACTGCGTAGAACTTTTGACTCAGTTCTATCTTTGAACAAAATGTTGTCAATATATTAATAATTTTGTTAGTAATAAAGGAAAAAAATATTTTTTGCAAATTGCAGAGATTTGGCTTCCCCATCAGCAAAACCGTGGACCGCGAGGTGCGTAAAAAATAAAATTTTCGTTTTTTTTTCGTCGAATATCTTAGACTTATTTTTACCTCTTAGATAGGCGAATCTACGTACAAAAACTGTTCTTTAGCAAATCAAAAACATCAACTTGGCATAGGTTTAAAGTCTTCAGAAGCCCGAGCTGACAAATTTTGGGGTCTTGTGGTTCCGCCGCCTTAAAAGATATCAAATCTAATCCTTAAACTTAAGCTCAACAACAGCTCTTTAAATGTCGCATGAAAGTTATAAGAACCGGACTGGGCGCTTAGAAACTGCAGATTTATTTCAAGTTTTTTCCAAAATCTGCCACAGTGTGTAATATACTGGACTGTGTATCATATCTTTGATATTTTGGACTCTACAACAAAATTTCAAAACTATGGATTTTGTAATTATTTGCGTTCAAAACGACTTTCTAAACAAAAACAAAAAACGTTGGTGAAAAACGTTAAAAATTTCATAAAATTAAGTTATGAGCTTAGTCGAATTGTATGAGTTTATATGCAGAGAAATTTAACTATTTTTGGCTTGAGTTCGGTTTCAATTTAATTTTTCAATTAAATTAAATTTTTATTTAAAGATGGGTTGAACTGACGTTTCGATAGCTCCCGCTAATCTCATCAGAGTTCTATTTTCTTTTGTCTTGTTTATTATTTCTCTATTCTAGTATGAATTATCACTGACAATTACAAGTACTAGTGTGTGTGAATGTTTGTTTGTTCACACAACTAGTTGTAATTATCAATGATAATTCGTACTAGACTAATAAAAAAGAAGCTTAAATCAAGACAAAAGAAAAAAGTGAATATCAATAACTATCAAATGAAATACAGCTCTAAGACTGACAAATGTGGGTTTTGATTAACGTCGGTACCTGCAATTACGGCCTTATCCGACGGTGTTCTCAAAACACCGAGTGAAGTTGAGTGTTCACCACCACCCCCGAGTTACCCCGAAGGCACACCATGTGTAGCTTGCAAGGCTCACACAGGTAGCAACTTCTCATGTATGGGAGACCCAACCATGCATACACACCTTGTTAGAGTGTTCGAGCTATCTAAACTCTATTACATCAGTAGTTTAACGCGATGCGAACAAGGCTTCCGAGGAAACAGAAGCTGGCAGGTATCTACACCAAGTGTAGACGCCCCCAGCAAAATATTCCCCTTCCACCCGCCACAAAGCACCACCGAGTGTAACGTCTGTTGGTTTAGCAACAGCACAAAGAGGCTTTCTGTTGGTGGACCGAAGTCCACGCTAGCCACTAGCACTAGGCAAGCATCAGTCTTTTAACCAACACCTCTCCCAGCGATTTTGGTAGCAACTACAGCCACCACGTGGACTCCCGAAGGAGACCTCTGCAATAACCAGACACAGAATCATCCTTCCTGGGAGGGTGAGACAATGTCCTTCCAGCGACATCATCCCAGATGATCTCGCTCATACGGCGAGTATCATATCTCTTTACCCTCGGAAGGCAGGTCATCTGTGGGGCAACTGGTTCCCGTGGTACCAGTTCATGCTACTGGTAAAGCCTCAAAAGAAAACCCCTAGAGGTTAACTTTCTATTGACTTTGGTCTTGGGGTAAACCATAGGTGTCCGTTCACCTCCTTACTGACTCGAGTGGGCAAGCCTACTTCCTTTTATAAATATACGCACGCCCGTTGCTCTGTCGCCAGAGATTGGGTAGTACACATAAGTTTTATGTGTAATTGGCCAAAGGTACTGTCAGCAAAATCCAATTACCCTCTCCCCAGAAAGCACAACATCAAGGCTATTGTTATCACCAAGATGTGCACACTGTGCTCCCCGGGGGGCTCTAAGACTGACAGTATGAATGTGATTAAAAGTAGATGATATTCAACTCTTAATTGCAAACCACCAACTATGGCCGAGTGGTATAAGAGGTAGAGAACGCTGATGAGATTAACGGGAGCTTCCGAAACGTCAGTTCAACCCTCCGCGCAGTCAAAAATTTCTTTGTCTACATGCTTCACATTTATCTCTAAATAAAAATATAATTTAATTCAAAAATTAAATTGAAACCAAACTCAAGCCAAAAATAATTTTATAAAAGTTCAATTTGCTCTACTATATCTCAGCCATTTTATATCTGATCAAAGCCAATTAGCCACTATTCGACGACGCGTTATTTAGTAAAATTTTTAACAAGATACAATTTATTTTAAAAGAACTAGCCTTTGGCTCTGAATGGCGTTTCAAAGAGAAGTATGCATTGAAAAACACAAATGTACCATTATCTGGACAAATTGCGAAGTGAATTTTTTTACATTTTTCTCTTCCTTAGCACATCCTAGTTACCCTTAAAAAAAAATACGTTATAAAATGTAAACCTTCCAAAAATAAAAATTTGTAAAGCAGTGTAATGAAATATTTTATTTTTTATTTCAAATTCAGCACACAGACTATTTAAAAAACATTATTTTTGATTTTAATTTAAAAATATAGTTTTTTACTTGCTTCAAATTTCTTAATCAAAATATGGTTAAGAAAATAACCTTTAACCTGGGTTTGTAATCTTTCAAAATTGTGGTTGAAGTCTACTGACGGTTTGGTAAAGCGCCAATGAAATGCATATGCAAAGTTAAGCATTGTCTAACTATCAGCAAGCAGACTTCAGTTAAGAAAATAACATATATTTATTTCTATAGAACCATGCTATTTTTATACACAAAGATAATATGATTAGTTCATATCTATTATGTATATTTATATCAAATTCAGCATAAGGTTGTATGGCATCACTAAGGATAGATTCATATTCATTAAAAAAATCAGGCAGATAAGATTTTTTTAATATTTGCTTAAAAGCAATCATCAAATAAATAAATAAATCTTTCAATCGAGACATTTTATAATTGCTGTGACAATATTTAATTACGTTTTTTGTGCGCACGTATAAAATTAAAAAAATTATACATTCTAGTAGGCAGCAATCGTCGCTAATATTATTTACGAAGAGATATCTCAAAACAAAATATAAACAAAAATCTTTTTGTAAATGTGGCAATTGCCATCTGCTGTTACTAGGAAATTAAAGACTTATTTCCCTTCTGCTACTCAACCATAAATTTATTTAAGTTTGTTTCCAATTCTTTCATTGCTAAAAATCGTTACAAATACAACATAATAACAATAAATGTATACTTGGGTAATAATAACCAAAATAACAAAAAAAAAAAACAACAAACAAAAATATATAGACAGAAAGCCCAACCGATACCTTAAAGCGAAAAAACGTCCAAAATCATAATATGTACATAAAAACAAACAACATGCCATTTTCTGTTTTTGTTCCTTTTGTTTCCTCTAAGTTTTTTTTTGTTTTTAAGAAAAAACCAACAACATTCTTTTTAAACTTTTATTTTACGGAAAATGGTAGCAAAATTTTAACAGATTTTTTATTCCTTTTTTTATTTTTTGCCACTGATCCTTAAAGCATTTGTATGGGCATGTTTGTGTGGCATATCTTTCATTTTTTTATTAAATTGTTTTTTTAATTTCTTTTCCAGCTTTTTTTTATCTGAGGGTAACTACATAGTTCAATATTCAATATGTAAAAGTTTTTCTATTTATTTTTTGGGCTTTCTGTAACTTGTTTTCAGTAGATTAAAATAATAACTTACGACTATGACTGTTGCCTTATTTCGATTTTATACTACGCAATAAGAGATGGTAATAGCCAGTCAACAAAGATCATGTAAATTATTGAAAATTGAAAATGAAAACTTTGTTGTTATAAGAAAAAAAACATATGTGCTAATAACATATACTTACATACATACGAATGTTTTAAGGGCGAGGAATATTATAAAAATCAGTGTATGTGGAATAGAGGGCTGCAAAGAGAACTCAAGTGAATTCGTAGAATGTACTCGTATGAATTTCGTCTGTGCGTATATGTATGTTCTTCTGTATGTACGTATGTATACATGAATGTACATATGTGTGCGCAAATAGTTACGACCATATATACATACATATGTACACACATTCATGCAAGAAAGCATATATCCATACACACACAAGCATACATACGAGTACTTGCGAGTATATTTGTGCAGCCCTCTAAGGTGGAATAAAACTTTTCAGAAATTTTAAATTGGATGGCCAGTATATTATTGATTTAAAAATGGGTCCAAGAAAATGATAGCACTAGTTAATAAATTTTTAGCTTTTTTTCTATGTTATCTACTCTAATTTGGGGGCGCTGAACACGATTATGAAGGCACTTATTCATTTTTGTTATGAAGCGTTTGTTATATATTCGCGAAAATCTTATGTTTCTGCAGTTTCGTCTTTCGATATTAGCAAGAATCTTTGAAACTACTCCTCTAACTTATACAAGTTGTGCACTGCCGCATAGATATATCAAAATCCATTGAGTTATGTATATATAGGCTTTAATATTTAAAAAAAGTTTAACTTTTTTAAGTGTTTTTCAAAATTCACCTTTTAAAGTCGTTTCACATACCATTTCTGTAGATCCTTGTGATTTAACGATGACAACCACACATATAAATTGGCTGAAATACAAAAAATATTTAAGTGCTCATTGCACAGAAAATATTCCATCAAAAACGTCTGCTGACATAGATGACTCTATTAGAATGTTTAAGGCAAACCTTAAGCAAGCTGCTCTAAATGCTAATACTACAAATCTTCAGGTGAGATATAAAAAAATTTATTCAGCAGATTTAGAACGGCTTTTATACGGAAAAAGAAGACTTCGTAGAGAATGGCAGTACTACAGATCCCCTCAGCTAAAATCTAGGCTGAAGGAATGTACTAAACAGCTGAAAGCTTTACTAGAATATCAAAAAACCGCTTCTCTTCAAAAATTTCTGAACAGACTATTCGCTATAGAGAGCAGCCCAAGGCCTCAAAAGACCAATGATGGTATATAATCCTCCATTGCGAGCTTCGAATGGAGACTGGGAAAGAACTGACGCTGAAAAGGTACTCTGTTTGTAAACCACTTGCAGAAAGTATTTACTCCAAATACGTCTGATACTATAGTTGAGCTGCCAACAATCCTCTATAGCTATAGCAGATGTTACTTTTGGGTTCAATATTCGTAAGATTCAACACTGTATTGCGGGCTTAAGCTCGAAAAAAGCTCCAGGCGCTGATAAAATAAGCAATAAAATGCTCTTAGAGCTACCCTATACTGCAAAACGGATAATTCTATTTATTTTTAACAGTACTTTGCGCCTCAAATGCTATCCCGCAGAATGGAAGGTTTCGCTGATTACCATGATACCTAAGCCATGCAAAGATAATACGAAGGCGTAATCCTATAGGTTTATATGCCTATTGTCTTACATGTCAAAACAATTTGAAAAGCTACTTATGAGTAAGCTTACACCCATACTGAATCGTACTGGATTCATTCTAGACCACCAATTTGGTTTGAGGCCACAACATAGCACGATTGAACAAACACATAGACTCGTGAACGTGGTTAGAAAAACCTTCGGAGAAAAGATATATTGTTCTGCGCTCTTTATCGATGTTTCTCAGGCATTTGATAAAGTATGGCACGAAGGCTTAATACATAAACTAAAGCAAAACCTACCCGAAAGCATTCTTAAACTTTTAGAAAGCTACTTAACTGAAATAGCTAAAATAAAAACTAAAAAACACGTTTTTCGGCAATATCTTGCAAATGTGTCTTATGGAAAACAAATGAATGTCATAGTTGTATGCAACAGCTTCAAATTAGCTTAAACCATCTTTTTTTTGTAAACTAGTCTAATTAATGTACAAAAGAAGTATAATATATAATATAAAATATAATATAATATATGTATAGTCGAATTTCAAACTGGGCAAGTTTCCCTATGAAGATTTTGAATATTGTTGATATGGTCTAAAAATGAGAGAAAGAAATAGCTGAAAAATATCTTTCCTTGTATTAATTTCAAAGACGGTACGCAACAGCTGTAGAGTAAACAATATTCGATTAATGCCAGCTAAAATTTTCCGCATTTTTAATGAGATTTTTCTTGCAACAATCATGGCAGTTATAAATAAAGTATGAAAAGTAAAGCAGACACAAGTAATGTGCAATACACTCGACAAAATACACTAATTTAAATTGAGACAAACTTTTATGACGGCAATAAATTGTATGATGTTAATAAATTTTAATTTCAAATATTTATCACTAAGCAGCTAAATAAATATAAAATTTCCAGAAGAAGTGAATTATATGTCATGCTTTCCAAATACGCTGTTTTAAAGAGGAAATGCAGAGAAACATAAATGTATTTCTTAAGCACAAAATTAACGTATTGCATGGGAGTAAGATGCTAATAGTAATTTAACTTAAGAACATCTGCTTCCCATGTTGCGCATAAGCGGAGCTGTGAAGTTTCAAAGAGCGCATTTCGGGCATATAAAAGTGTTCAACGTTTGTAGTTTTCTTGGTTTCTCTACTGACTCCAATATTTGTTCGTGTCCTAAGGTTCTAAATAAAAAAATGAGTGGTTAAGCACTTATAGGCTATAGTTAGTAGAGTATACTCATTTGAAATTGACCTCAAGCGCAACACCACACAGAAAAACATATGATAGGCTATAATATGTATTATAGTTTTTTCTCTGCATAAAAATTTCTAGTTTTTCAGATTTCTTGAAACTTGCTTAGGAATTAAGCTACCTTTCTTTATTAAAGGTCTAATATTGAAGGACTTATAAGTACACAGAAGAAAGTCTATATTTAATAACGGTAGTTATCGGAAAAGGCATTAAGTTCAAATATACCTGTATTTGATTTAAATAAAATGGTTGTTGATAGCACAACTTTTTAAAAAATCATTATAGCCCAGTCATATAAGACACATTGAAGAAAATAATTACCGGAGTCTTAAAAATTGACAGAGTTAGCCCTTTGCAAATATATTTAAAGAAATTTTTTAGTTTTTTGTTAATAGGTCTGAAACTATAACCTTTGGCAAAAATATATGCATAAAAAATTAAAGCTGACAAAATTTCCTGTAAAATGGTTACCAATGATTTTCAACTTAAGACCAACTTTACACTTAAATCAATCCTTAACAATCCTCTACATATTTAAATTTTTGGAAAGATGAAATTTTCTAATGCATTTTTACGATAAATAGAATGTGCTAACCACAATATAATAACAAACAAATATTAATTTCGGCCATTGTCCACATAACAGCACTTTTTGTGTTTTTCGATGTATAATAGTCTTTAAAATACCATCCATAGTCACAAACTGGCTCGATTAAAATATTTAAAACTTGTTTGAAAGGCTACTAAGCTACACGTCAAATAGTGGATACGTCGCTTTGATCGGATAAAATATTACTGAGTTTTAGTGGATTAAATAAAAGTAATAGCATTTTAATTTACTAGCAAATCCTTTATGAAATATTTTCTATTTTCTTTTTGAATAGTGAATTTCTTGGTAAATATATATGCCAAAAATTTATACTTTCCAAAAATTAAAATATATATAAAGGGATATTTTGAATGATTTTAAAGAAATTTTAAAAATTTTTTGTTCTTCTTTGTTTTATAACTCCAAAAATTTGGTCTTAAGTAACAAATTATGAGTAAAATTTTTGTAGAAAATTTTGTCAGCTTTAGCTTTTTTATAAAAAAATTTTCGTTAAAAGTTATAGTTTCAGACCTATTTGCAAAAAAAAAAAACTAATAAATGCCACCTGGCCCTCCTACCTTTAGCTTGCCCGTACAGAAAAAACTAAATTTAGTTTTCTGTAAAGGAATTCAATGAAATAGTAAATATTTTGTCTAGGAACAAATTTGGTAAATATAGACAAAAATATTTCAACAATTTCATTGAAAAAACCTGTTTTTTTTAGTGAACAAATTGTTTTAATCTATAGAACAATTTGTTTAAAAATATTTAAAAATTGTAAACAAAACAATTAACTAAATCATACAAAAAGATTTACTGGACTTTCTGAAAAATATCAAACAATATTTTTCATTGAATTTATAAAAAATTAGTCTAAAAATACTAACAAATATGAAACAGAATAGTTTACTTAATCAAACAAAAATGTTTACTGGACTTTTGCAATATATCAAACAAAATTTTTGTCTGCGTCATCATCATCATCCATTAAGCATTTATGAAATTTCACTTTGTTCAATGTGTTTCAAGTCTGAATATTTATCTAAAGACTCTAAAAAAATTAATGGGAATTGAAGCAACGACATTAACGAATTGATTCACGCAAAAATCTTCAGTAAATAAACTTGGTACAATCGCATTCCTTTTGCTATTATTGTTGTTGTTGTTATTTGTGTGTATGTTTACGACAAACTTTTTCTTGTATTTTTTGGTGTTTGCGTCCTAAATAAGAGTCAAACAAACAATTCATTGATTATGTAAAGAACATTTACTGAAAATGAAATTTATTTTTAGACAATCTTTTGTTTGAAAATTTTTTGGTGATAATTTTTTTTCTGTGCGCAAAAACCAGTACACTTAATTTTTTTTAAATATACGTTTCTTCTATATACGCAGACAAAATTATTTCTAGAAAATTTTCAATTCATACATACGCTTGATCAAAAATTAAAAATATTTTAATTAATTTCGTAGTTGAATCAATTATTCATATGATCAACAAAAATTTTCTAACAAATTTGATCAATGAAAAATAAAGTACCATTTCGATTACGAAAACAGCAGATTCAGTTCATTCAATTCAATTAATTGCTGTTGAGTTTCAACTTACATCGAAAGTTGCATATTCCAATCAATGAAATTCTAATTTTCAATTACTAATCTAAATTTTCCATAGAGCCAAGGTACATGCAAAGAAAAGATATGGTTGTGGCATGGTTGCATGAACAATGTCATATTTCCCGATATAGCTTATGGTTGTGGCAAATATGTTATTATTGTCTTAAATAATTGTAAACCTTAATTGGCTTATGACAAAAAACTTATGCTTACATTTAATCATGACATTATTAGCATTCATATTAATTGCAACTTGGTTTAATTTATTGGTAAAACAAGTCTAGCTACCATCATGGTATATTTGAAAATTCAATAACAGTATGGCTCTATAACAAAAAAATGTGGCTCTTGTCCATACTATTTTAAAGCAGTTTGCTTGCAATCAAGCTATGGTTACAAAAGAGACATGGCTTTTTACTTCCGAAAAAGTTTTTTGTTTTTTATCCTTTGGTTGAATGATTTTTTATTAGTTTTTTGTTTTACTTGTGAGCGAAACGAATAAAAACAAGCAAATAATATTCAACCATGTTCTGAAAACCATGTCTTTTTGAAATTTCAAAAACGAAAAACATTGTTCTTTTAATCGGACAATTATTGCATTCGTAGATTAGTTCTGAAAAATTATCTGAAATATCTGAGATATAAAAATTATGTGAAAAGCTGCAATAAGTGAGCGTTTTGTTTCAATTATTTTCTGAAAGTTGCCAATTTCAAAACGAAATGATCTTCAGAACATGTGCCAACATATATGTATGCATGTATCTATGTGAAAATAGATAATACTTTTTATTTGAGCTTCAAAACATTTTATTTTAGGTTCAATTTCAAAAATATATAAATATTTAGCTGCTGTCAATTTTTAATCAAAATATGATTAAGAAAACAACCTTTATATGGTTATATAGAACCATGAGATTTTTATATACAAATCTAATATGATTAACTTAAATCATGGTATATTTACATTCAATTAAACATTAGATTGTGTAAATCATATTAGTGTTATATAAGACAACAATACTATATTAACAACACATTTATTTTAATAATAGTATGATTTGACTGCAACCATATAATTCAATCATAGTATGTTGCTCTTAGGTTATGGTTATGGTTGAGGCAACCATGTTTTTCTTTGCGTGAAGATTAATAAAGTATAGTCATCAGCGAGTTGATACAACAACGCCCCATTTTTGGTTGAAGCAACTGTCAAAACGAATTAATAAATTTACATTTGAATTTGATCAATTTATTTATATAATTAATTTAATAACAATATCAGCTGCGCTAATAACACCACCTGTTATAAATTCACCTTGCATAGAACAATATACAAAAATCGATATTACAGGAATTTAAAAAATTTTGAGGGAAGCCCAGCTTTATGTAAGAAAATAGAGCTGCTTTTCGAAACAGGAATTTTCGCTGTTTATTAGTTACATTCATTGTCTTAGATATTTAAATAAAATTAACATTAATAAACATAGACATATATTACTTTTATTAACAAAATTTCCGTACACGAAATTTTATAATTAACTTTTTGAGTGTGTAAATTAAAAAAAAACTAATAAATAAAAACATAAGTTAATAAAATTTACACGAATGAATTTTATGTTCCAGTTGTTAAAATTGTTTTGTTTTTATTGTATCCCAACTTTTTCAAACTTTTTCATTTTGCATTTAATTTTTTTTTTTAATTTTTTAACATAAATCTCATTTATTTTATTTATAATATTTCTATTGATAGCATTATTGTATATTAGAGGGCTTAGTAAAATATTTTCGGTTCTTTTTAATTTTCAAATCAATTCTTTTGTAATTGCACGAATAAATATCACTTATTTACAATTTTATAGCATTAAGTTTTTCTTTAATGAAAGCTAGACGTAATTGTTTCAGTTAGTCACACAATTTCCTTCTCTTTGTTCTTCCATTCCACCCTAAGTATAAATTATCGTAGACTGTGGCACTAAAAAAATCACCAGGAAATCACAATCTTTTAACATCTTACAATTTATGCTGTGTATACGAGGTTGCCAAATTATATCTCTAGAAGTGTAAATATGATAGTAGTTTTACACGAGGACTCTTTAGCTTTAGGATGTTATAGCTGCGTAAAAATAAAATAATTTATCGCAACACAGTGGTTCAGAATCGTTTTTGATTGACCAAAGCTCTGCAACTTTTGAACTAATAAAGATTTTTTTGTAATTTTTAGTGGACATAGAACATCTTAAGCTTTTATCCAGTTTTAGTTTTATTAAAATCATAGCAGTGGTTGTTGAGAAATTTAAGGTTAAAATTGAAATTTCGATTTTTTTTTCATATTGCATAGAAATAAGCGCTTTCTTATTTATTTATTTATTATTATTTTTTAAATGCATAATAATGAAAATTAAAGCGTCTTTTTAAAAACAACAAAGTAGTTTTTTGAAAATGTACTGCCTGTTCGCTAATGTCGAAGGATTACTATCTTTCGCACAATTACATTTAAAACAAAAAGAAAATTTTTATATATTTTTTTTGCTTTAAATGTAATTGTGCGAAAGAAAGAACTCCTTCGACATCGGCGAACAGGCACTTAATTTATAAGCCTAGTGTTTTCAGTCATAAATAAATTCTAGACTCTTCTGGTTATTTGAATATGTATATATCATAATTATGTCGGACATGCCCAGACATAATTAATTGACCCCTTTCTACCGGATGAATATATGCAAGACACTGAAATTTCCTCATCGATTTGGAAAAAAAATTGTAGGATCAAACTGCAAGCAGATCATTTCGAATGAAAAAAGGATTTTGAAAATCGGTTGACAAATGACAAAGTTATAGATGGTGGGAGAAAAACTTCACCCTCCGTTTTTCGAAAAAAAAAAAATATGAGAGCAAACTGCGGCCAAGCCCTTTCAAAGAAAAAATTACTTTGCAAATCTTTCTTTCGCACAATTACATTTAAAGCAAAAAAATTTTAAAAATTTTGTCATTTTTTTAAAGGTAATTGTGCGAAGATAGTACTCCTTCGACATTGGCGAACAGGCAGTACATTTTCAAAAAACGACTTTGTTGTTTTTAAAAAGACGCTTTAATTTTCATTATTAGGCATTTAAAAAATAATAATAAATAAATAAATAACAAATGACAGAGTTATGCATCGGTGGAGCAAATTTCCCCCTCCGATTTTCGAAAAAAAAAAATTTAAGGACCAAACTACAGGCAACCCCTTTCAGACAAAAAAAAGAGTTTTGAAAATCTGTTCACAAATGACAGAGGTATGCATAAGGGGAGCGAATTTCCCCATACGATTTACAAAAACTCAACCCTTTTTAAACAAAAAAAAATTTAAAATCGGTTCACAAATGGCAGAGTTATGCATGAAAGACCAAATTTGCCCTTCCGATTTTCAAAAAAAAAAAATTATGCGACCAAACTGCAGACTAGGGATGGGCAAAAAATATCGATATATCGATATTTTCTCAGAAAAATATCGATATATATCGTCGATATTTTTAATTGCAATATATCGATATATCGATATTTTATCTAGATATATCGACAGTATCAAATTCAAAATTTTTAGCTTTGCTTTTATTTTTCGTTCAGTTATTTAAAAAAAAAATTAACACAATTTTCATTAAATAGAATATTCTTAACAAAATTTTTGGTTTTACTAATAATCTTTTGTGCATTCGAAACATTTTCTTTTTTTGAGCATGATTTTCTTAATGTACATTCCATGAAATATTGTTGAAACAGGAAGCAACTATTTTTAGGTTAATTATTTATAAGAAAAGTAATTCTTGTGTTTAATTTAAACAAAAAATTATGGTATTATGTATAAATAATCATGCTTGAAAATATATCGATATATATCGAAATATCGATATTTTTTATTCGATATATATTGATGCTGATCGATATTTAAAAATATATCGATATCGATATATATCGATATATTTTTTTCACTTGCCTATCCCTACTGCAGACAAACCCTTTCAGACAAAATATAGAATTTGAAAATCGGTCTACAAATGACAGAGTTGTGCGTATACAAACATAAAAAGTGACATTTCGGCTTACCATATTAATAAAAACGAATAAGATACTCATATTCTATTTCGTCACAAAATTTGGATAAATAGCTGATGTTTCATTAATACTAGTATCCACGATCAAACGTGGTAAAAGTGAACAAAGGACGCTAATGATGATGGTGTAGCGGCTGTCGAAATAAGTAGTACTAATCCGTTTTGCTATTCTGATTATATATTCTAATATTCCACTTTTAAAAATAATTTGAATTTACATTAATTCAATTATTCAACTTAAGCTGAATAATAACTTCCGAATTATAAATTCTTTGTTTCTAGCAGCACGCCACACGCACTACTGCGAATATTTAGACCAAAATTTTTGGTTACCTTAGTTTTGATATGTTTTCTTTCTGATTTCGTAAAAATTTCCAGTATACATGTCAAGAAGAAATATAGGTTTTGGCCAATGAAAATTGATTCTGACCCATCGTACGCAGTACTCATGGGAACGTGAATTTCCGTACGAATTCCGACCACCCTTATACTCAGAATTCATACAAAAAATTTTTTATTCAAATTCCAATGCTTTCACTAAATATATTACAATTTTGTCATTTTTTATCCGATGTTACCAAATTTTACGCTTAGTACCTTTGGAACCCCTACTAAATACTACAAGAGCAATTTTCTTTTTTGCCTTAACGAATTGTGAAAAAACTTAAAAACTATTTGTCTTTTAAATCTCAATGGATTTTGATCCGTTCAACTCAGTATATACTAGTATGTATATTGTCTGAAAGTGGAAAATCATATATATGCAAGAGTGCAAAATGTATATAGTTCCGATAAAGAGTTCTAAAGGTTTTTGAAAATAGCTAAAGAAAAGAATGCAAAATCTCGAAAAAGCTACTTAAGAAAAATAAATTAGTATCGTATTCGTGTTCACTAACCCAAAATTAGTTTTGAAACATTTCCTTCTTAGGTTCATTTGTTTTGTAAACAATGAACGACCACCAAAATCTTCAATTATTTCAAAAGACCCACCCAGAGCAATGAACAAACACCCAAGTAAAAAAATATATGTATATGGCAGATTTTTTTATTGGGCGATTGTTTTTTGGTTGATTATTTATGCAACCACCCTAAAGCAGCTACTAAATTAGTTACTTTATGATATTAGTATCGAGTGCGACCAAGGACGCCGACTAAGACGATAGGTTTCTAATGAAAAACTTTAATCTACTGAACAACGTACCTTGCCCGTGGCCTCAAATAGCTCACGCACTTTAACTAGTCAGTAATTCAACACTATATTCCTTTCACTTATCTTTGATTTTTTTACATGTTTTGCTATTCAGCAAGAATTCTCTTTTTCATATTTTACAAAAACCCGAAAACTTATCTCAACTAATCGATTTTATTTTAATAAAAATTTGGCAGTAGTCTTTTGCAATTTAATATACATCAAAAACGTGCTTTGTTTTATATTATTAAGGCTCATTATAGAATTTTTCAAAGACTTATTGACTTTCTCATGCACACACAAAAGTTCCTTACTTTAAAATAGGCAGACAATTTGGGGCTTAAATATATGATGCCATTATTACCAACTCTAATAGTAAAGTGACAATTCCCTGCAGGAAATGCGACTAGGGAAATTGTAGTGATTTACTACGATAATCTATTCATATTTAACATTAGCTTGTCATTAAAAATCCACCACTAGACCGTAACACTACTGACTAAGTAGTTCTTTTTGCAACTACATGGAGACATTAGCACCAAGGATTCACTAGTAAAATTTAGGTGGTCTAGTCTACAATATTAATATTTCTTCGCTCGATGCCGGTAGTGAAATTGTAGTGATTTACTAAATTTATATACCTTTTCCGATTGTAGCTTAAAACATATTAATTGAAATTAAAAAACGTTCATTCGAAATTAAAATAAATTAACTAAAGTGCGATTTTGGCTCGCACACGAAGGGTTCCGTACGAATACACATATGTATGTACACACATAATTTTCCGTTTTTGCTTCTTTTTTCATTTTGTCAGTTTTTTCGTTGTGCTTTTTGTTTAATTTTTATTTTTTTTTTATTTTTTAAGTTATTTTTCGTTGTTTTGGCGATTTTTTTAGTTTCGGCGTTTTTTTTTTATTTGCGTGATTTTTTCTTAGTTTTTTTTTTGGAGAGTTTTGAGGATTTTTTGGCTTTGGCGTTTTTTAACGTTTTTTCGCTTTTTGACGATATTTTTATTTTTAGCGATTTATTTTAGTTTCGCCCCTTTTTTCAGTTTTAGCGAATTTTTCAGTTTTGAGGATTTTTTCGGTTTTTTGTGATGTTCTAGTTTTGGCGATTTTTTTTTAATTTATTTTTATTTTTTTTTTGTTTTGACACTTTTTTCGTTCTAACGATTTTTTTCGGTTTTTTGTGATTTTCTCTAGTTTTTGCGCTTTTATTTTCGTTTTGGTAATTTTTTTAAATTATTGTCGATTTTTTTTTCGCTTATGATGATATTTTTAGATTTAGCGTTTTTTTAGTATTAGTGCTTTTTTTTCTTTTTGATGATTTTTTTCATTCTAAGCGTTCTTTTTAGTTTTTTGGCGGTATTTTTAGTTTTAATGATTTATTGCGTCTTAGCGATTTTTTTAATTTTGGTGCTTTTTTCTTTAAGCCCTATTTTCGTTTTTAAATTTTTTTAATTTTGGATTTTACCTCTTACGGTTTCCAAGATACAGCAAATTGTCTAAATTACATAGTCAAAATTACGGTAACTAATAGAACACCCTTTAATTTTCATTGTTTTAAATATTGGTGTTAATTGGTGTAGTCTATTCTAGAGACTAACTACACCAATTAACACGAACTTTGAAAATTTAAAGTGTCTATATATAAGTGTCTGTATATTACATTAGTATTTCATCATTTTTCGTTGCTTGCTTTAGAACACCCATTAATTTTTAGCTGGCATGTATTTGTTGTTGTAGCGGCCAACGTTTCAGATATTTGGAACGATTTTCCGTCATCCCACGTCAAATTTTGTTTGTAAACAGACCGGTTTCGGCTATGTGCCATCTTCAGTGTTCTATTGATATTCTATGAAAATTTCAGGTCTGTAGCTCTTACGGTTCCTGAGAAAACAGCCTGTGACAAACAGACGGACAGACAGACAGGCAAACAGACAGACAGACAGATGGACAGCGTAGCTAAAACAATAGGGATTCTTTACACTTTTGGTGTACGGAACCCTAAAAATATCAATTCAGTTGAAAAAATATCAATTGAGTTTAAAAAAACATCAATTGAAACTCAAAAAAAATTAAGTGAAATTCAAAAATTTTTAAATTCCTGTTGAAATTCAAAAATTACATTTGAAATTCTAGAATTCAAAATATATACACATATACTTATATATATTTTCAGTTAAAACAATTATATTTTTCTGCTAAAAACATTTGTGTAAAATTGAAACAGGCTTGCAACTCTGCTATTGACTGCACAGCATAATAGAAAAAAAAACTATTGACGCTTTCGTTGACAATGTCACCAGAAATACACTGAAACTGTTGCCTATAACGTATCGCTACTCTCGCATAAAGGAAAGTTGTCGACATTTTAACTAGTATAATTATCGCTAGAGAAAAAATTGTTGACATGAAGACACATGGTTTTAGGCTGACTAGAGGGTTTCTTTAAAGGAACTTAAATTATTTAAATATAAATTCATTTATTCTACCAATCTATCTATAATATATTCTACTGTGCTTTTCCGTAAATATCTGTATCTATTGGTTGGCATATAACAGTAATTGTTATTGCTCAAGTATGTTTGTATGTGTATATACATGTATGTACGAGTATGTATAATCTATTCTTGTTTAGTTTTTCATTAAAAACCACCCACATGGAAAATATACTAGAATTTCTATGAATTCAAATACAACCAGAGCATACGGAATGAATGAAAAAAGAATGAATGAGTGAATGAAATGTGTAAATGAATGAAAGCAACCAAAAGGTTTTTATTTTTTTTGGTTTTTCTTTGGTTAAACTGAAATAGAATTTTAAAGAAAAAAAAATAAAGAAAAAAATGGAACCTTACACTATTGTTATTGTCGTTGTGTGGGAATCACAAAATTGAAAACTTCTTTATTTTTCCCTACACAAAAGATTGTCTGTTTCACTATGTGAAGTATGTAATCAGTTGTATAACCATAAAAACACACGTTTGTGTAGGTTTAGTTTATATGTGTATTTTTTTTTTTTTTTTGATGCAGTGTCAGCAGGGAGGACATATAATCACAGACCCATACACACATCCATATTCATTCGTTTAATACAACATACGTATAATTAAAAAGGCGTGAATTATTATTCCAGAAAATAAGTTTCTAAAGAAAATGTGAGAAAAAACAACAAAAAAGGAAAATAATAGTACGATTTGCATAAAAGCTTTAAGCATCTGTACAATATGCCCTTTATAGTCATGTAGTAAAAAAAGAAGTAAAATAGCAGTTCAACTTACTTTAACTAGAAAATTCGCAAATGAATGGAAAGGTTCATTCGAACAGTTGGGTTAGATCAGCATACTTGACTTCTTTTCTTCTAACATTACTATATGACACACAGTGGTAAATGTTAACAATAGTAACTATGACAGCTGACTCGTTGGAGTTTTTAATTTTATTTAAGAGACAGAAGTATTAAACAAGAGTTGTTTCGTATTTTATAAATAATAAATAAATTGGTAGAATTTAGAAGTGGCTACATTTAGTTTAAAAGAGAGCTTAGGATTTTCCTATATGTATACTTTGACTTAAAGATTAAAAACATAGCAGCTGCTATTGATCATGCTGGTGGTGCTTCTGAAAATGGCAGAACTCCCAATGCATTCATACGAAAGTAAGCATAGTACGAGCCAGGGATAATAAAGTTATTGAAGCTGTATGCTCAAAACAGGACCTCACTGCTTTTTGTAATGAACTATTTGTTGCCTTCTTGATCTGTTGTAGCCGCGACATAAAACTTTTCCAACAAAATTTAAAAAAAAGTCTGTAAATTTTAGAACTTAGAGTATCAAAAATGCATCAAGACCAAGCCCAGGGCGAAAGCAATTCTTTTGCAAAATTAATTTTCAAAAAAAACTTTACAAATGAAAAGTCATCTCTTAGCAACAAAAAAATCAGGAATATAAATTACACATGCATTGCAATTAAGACACAAGAATGAATTGAAAACATTTTCCATTATTTTACTATTTTTTCAGCCTATTACCAAAGAAAAATTGTTCATAAAATTATTTAATTAGCTTGCATAATTTTATACATACATACATTATAATAAATTCAATTATATAAATATCACAGATTTTGTAATGAAAGTTTAATTTTGATGAAAATAATCTACTTCATGTAAATAATTCATTTTACTGCAGGTTTATTGGTTGCTAGCTAGCTGGCTGGCTAGCTGGCTGGCATATTTTCTTCTATTTCTTATTTTACTTTCTAGTTCACTTCACTTATTTTCCAGTTCGTTTATTTGGCAAAAATTTGCTATTTTGATATAAAATTTTTGTTGCTTTTGTCTAGATTCTCTATAGAGAGAATATGAAATGACAAATAATTCTGTCGTCCTCTTGATTGATGATTTTGTTGCTGGTCAATGAACAAATGACATTTTAAATTTTAATTAAATTAAAAATACAGGAAATTATTAATTAACTCAAATATCAGATGTTAGATACAAAGGCTGTAGGTAGCCATAAGGCATAAGTGAAAATTGTAGAAAATTGAAAACAATACTTTGTGTACTGAAAATATATAATAATAAGATGAAAGAGAAATTTGTCAAAGCAAAAAAATATATATTGATAATACTATGGAAACTTAAAATCAAAGATTTTAGAGTATTTTAGATATTCCAAATAAAATTGTTAGCCATAAAAAATTCGGGGCCCCTGTGCATTACAAAAACTTGGCATGAAGTAAGTTAGCATAAGTGGTGAAATTACACGTTTTTTTAATTAAAAAAATTATCATAATTTCTTATTTTATGGAAAAACTCGTTACGACCGACCTAAATTTCATCACGTATGCTAACTTCATGTCAAGTAATAAATCTGTATATTTGAAACTTGCTAATCGATTAGAAGAGGACCTGAGCTTTATGAATGTTGAAATTTGGACCACACTGTTGGAACACACGCTGAGCTACAGGGTGTCAAAGTTGACTACCTCGGGCATGAAAAACCGTTTTTGGCCTCATAACTTTTACAAATATTGTCTGATTTTAGTAAATTTAAACTCATACACAGATAAAGAAAACAGGACTTATTTCATTAAGATATCTTTATTATGATTATTTCGAACGTATTTGCTTGTGAATCCAAATTGATTATTAGGCTAAGGCTCGTAACCGTTTAATACAGAAAGAATTGGGCGTGACTAATATTCTAAGAAACAAGGGAAAAATTAACATCAACCTAGTTTTTTCGACGTACACAGCAGGACAGAGTAACGCGCCACTTTCGGAAGCTTATCACCACTTGTCAGGTGGCTCTGTTGAATGTGATTTCAATTCTTATATATACAAGATTTTTCGTGAAAATAGAATACGAGAATTAAATTCACTTTGAAGTTGATATTAACTGCATTTTCTCTTGGTTTGTTTTTGCCATTGGTTTATTTTTCTTCATTCCCATTTTTGCGATTTTTGTTCTACTCCAGACAAACTTTTTTGGTTTGATTTTATACTTAAGTATAGTATATGAACATGTAAGCATGTGAAAAACTCAAGCCAGTAGCTAATTGTTTATTAATATGATTATTTCGAACGTATTTGTTTGTGAATCCAAACTAATTATTAGGTTAAGGCTCGTAACGTTTTAATTCAGAAGATTTGGGCGTGACTAATATTCCAAGGACCAAGAGAAAAATTAACAACCGGCTTCTGAAAGTGGCGCGTTACTCTGTTCTGATGTGTACGTTGAAAAAACTAAGTTGATGTTAATGTTTCCCTTGCTCCTTAGAATATTAATCATGCCCAATTCTAACACAATCCCTGATAATATGTAGACAAAATTTTTGGAATGTAAGTTCCTTATGGCGCGCCATGCACTCAATGCTTTGAATAAAACATGCTTTTGGGGAAAACAAAATTTTTTTAAAAATGAAAAAAATAATGGCCGCGAATACTGGTCACAAATACTAACTATATGGTGTAGCCGCTGTTGATTTTTTTGTATTTTCAGTGTTGCCGTAATATTGCTGGGAAGTGCCGGGGAACTCCTGGGATTTAGGGGCTTTTTGACCTAGTTCTTTGGAATCTCCAATATGGTTTATGTGTGTTGCTAAATAGTTTGTTTCTTGTGCCTTTGTTAAATGATTTGTGGTTCGTGGCAGTGCTAGCTAAAGGTGTGTCTGCTAACTATTGGCGATAAGTATCGTCTTACTAACTTCCAACTAATAGTTGGTTTAGGTGCTGATGCCTTTTAAAATTGTCGTCCTGTTATCATCTGGAAGTTCAAATTATTATCTTTTTCTACTGATTTATGTTATTAATAAGCCATTCGCGTCTAAGACCAGCTGCTGCAGTTGCCGAGCATACTGTTCGTGCAAATTTTGCTGCTGGTGCTATTGGAGCTACTGCTGCTTCAATTTTTACTGCTGTTTCTGGTCCTGTTGTTGCGCCTGATTCATAATACTTATCGAAGATTTATGAGACGTTTGTATGGAAATCTGTATCCTAAACCTTTTAAAAACATTTGATAATTTAATATGAATAAGGCCCTTATTATAAAAACAAATTTTTTTAATACGGTTATTTTCATATTGGTATCTGTGTATGTCAAGCTTTTCCAAAAACTCTTACCTTGATCCTCTTTAATTTCATTTTCAAAGGCACATAATTGTTTTCCTTTTCGACTTATCTTTTATGGTCCAGTTTCAATTACAATATTAAATAGATAAATAAATAAGATTAAAATGACAAGGTAACAAAACTTAAGTAAATTCATTTAATGAAAATTCGATACACTGGTAAAATGTCTTTGCTGGCAGACAAAAACAATTTTGAATAATGAACGCTGAAAATATTTTCTTTATTTCCTTTCTTTATTTGCCTAATAAATTTAATACTGTTACTGTTTAATGTAATGGTGAGTGGTAAACGTTTTCTGTTTTGTTAGTATTAAGGAAAAAGAAAAAAAATTAAGTTCAAATAATATTTGTAAGAATAAAGTACCCGCACCTTGTCAAAACTCCCACTACACCCACATTGTTTTACTTTATGTAAAAATTACTCAAGATAATATTTTACCAGCAGAAACATCAACACAAACACACCAATAAAGTAACATGTTAACACGCACACAACCCCTCAACAGTAGTAACAATAACAACAGCGAATAATGTCTTATATTCTCGGTAGAACATTAAGAAAGCTTTAAATTTTTTGGCGTATTACTCAAAGTCAAATAAAATAAATTAGAAAAACACTGATAAAATACCAACACAAGTAGAAGACAAAAAAAATGCGACCAAAAAAAATCTGAAACAAAATAAAACTGATAAAAACAATAAAGAAGAGCAAGTTTTTTGTGTATATTTTTTTTAACGTATTAGTTCCACAGGCATTAACGCTTTCAATGCCAACCCAACAAAAATCTCATTTGAAAATCCAACACAACAGTAAACAGGCTGGCAGGAAGAACGAATGACACAATAAAAATCCCACTAACACAATGACATTTTCATACATGTTCAGCAGTTACTAAAACAATGACAATGTCGTAAGCGAACATGCTTGATATAAATGAGATTTGTAGCAACATTGTTGACATTATGATGAAAATCTTTTATTTGTAACGGAGTTACTTTAGGTGAAAAAGAAACATTTAAAGTAAAACTGTCATTTGCTGGCAGATAAAAAGGTAAAAGTACCCTACAAATTTTATTTTATATTTTTACCTTTTTTCCCAATTTATTATCTTGATTATTTATCACTAAATTTTACAATAAAAGAAAGATGGCCTGAAAACTCCAAAACCCTTTTCAACAGTTTATGCTAAGTTTGGAAAAGTAATTGTTTTTTTTTTGTTTGTTTTGGAATTTAGTAAGTTCAGATTGGATGTTGAAGTTTGCCAAATTTTTATATTTGTTATTTTTAAAGATTGTGATGTCTGTCATTTAAAGGGTATCATATAGATAGATATAGCTGCAGTAGGTACACTTATTGGAACTTTATTTACGAAAAATTCTTAAATAAAAATTTTGATTTAAAAAAAATATTTTTTTTCCGCCATGTGTGGCCCTTGTTGACTGTTTACTCCAGGTGAAGTTTTCTTTTTAAGATTTTTATTTTACCTCATGTGAGATAGAATAAGAGATAAGGCTTGACGACTCCAGGCAATCTTCGTTGTTCGATAAAATACCAGCTTTTTTAATTCGCATTCAATTTTCTCGGCTATGAACAGTTGTATGAAATATAATTACAACTTTATTCGGCCCTGTTTTTGTAAACGGAATTCTCAATTGTTGTCCTCCGCAGTCTTGTGTATTGAGCGTTATGCTTTTTTAGTACGCTTCATTACTCAGTTTAATTATTAAAATTGCTTTAATAACATACACTAAAATAACAGCGTAGTTTGTACTAAATATTTAAAAGTTTTATGAACTTTGTTAAATAGTATTACATTGCAAATCGTTTCATCAATCAATAGTCGTTTGTACCAAAAAATGTATTGAGTGTTATCCATATTTCTTCTACATAAAAACTTGTTGGAATGTAAATTTCTTATGGCGCGCCATGCACATCAGTGCTTTGAATAACAAAGATCATTGCTTCGGAGGTAAAACAAAAATCTTGTAAATATTAAAAAATACTGGTCACAAATACTGGTCCAAAATATATTGGCCGCAAATACTGGTAACAACTACATAGGATAGTTCTGTTGCCGCTGTGGACTTTTCAGATTTTCGGTGATGCCGAAATTTTCTGGTCGGGGCACTCCTGTGATTTTAGGTATTCTTTTTTTTAGCTTTTGAGAATCTCCAATATGGTTTATGTCCTTGCTAAAGCTCTTATGACACTACATTTTTCTTGCATTGTTTTGCTATAGGATTGAAAGAAAGAAACAGCAAATGATAAAAAGAAATAACTATAAAAAATGTAAACAAAACGCAGTGTTTTCTTTAAGTGTTGCCTACTTTTTATTTATAATAAAATGCCAACAAAAAAAAGTTGAAAAAAGAGGCGCTAAATCGCTGAATTCATCAATAAACCGCTAATTTGGCAACACTTTAATATTTGAAGCTTGAAGCGTCAATTTTAAGTTGAACATTTTCACTTTTTTTTACAAACTCTCATTTTTTATCGATAACATTATTAAAAGCTTTGATAATTTGGTATTTATCTTAATATTGTTGAACTCTTTGTAGCTGGTAAAATTTCCTACTATATTATATTTGCACTATTCTTCAAAACTTGAAAAATTAATAAAAACAACAACGTAGTGTCATAAGGGTGTAAATGGTTTGTGGATTAGCTAAGTGGTTCGTGGTGGTTCTAGATGAAGGTGTCTCTGCTAATTATATAAATTCTTGTAAATGGCATGCAATTTTTTGACATGACACAACATAACATAATGGTGTTGCCGCTGCGGATGCTTTAGACTTTCAGTGTTGCCATATAGTTTGGGGGAATAGCCTGGTAACTCTTTGGATTTCGGGAATTTTCGGCCTAGTTTTTTATTCTGAAATATGGTTTGTGTCTTTGCCAAATGGTTTGTGACTTGGCTAAGTGGTTCTTGACAATGATAGCTGAAGACGTATCTGATAACTATCCGTACTAATATTATAAATGCGAAAATAAGTTTGTTAATTTCAATGAAATTAAGAACATAGTTAGATCTAAGTCCAGAAGGACACATAGGCTGTATATAATTTTTAAATGGAGCCACGAGCACTGGGGGTTAAGGGGCAATTTCTGCTGCAGATGGAGGGCGGGGTAAGGGGCCATTTCTAAGATAAATATTTCTAAGGTAATTATAACATAAGAACTAAAGGTGTATTAAGTTAAGTGCAGCTGAAGGGTATATAAATTATTGATTTTCTTTGCAAAAATTTTGCTTATTTCGCACTGTGGTTTGTTATATTTTCGAAGAACGTCATAGTTTGCTACAAAAAAATTTTTTGAGATTGATATTGTTGATAGATTTTATTAAAATAAGTCTTGTTTGAAAGAAGAGTTAGTCTTGTTTTTGCTTGAGCATAAATATATGTAAAGAATTATATTAAAACATAAAAATTATTTATTTTTCCATGTGAACTCAAGTCAAAATTAAAAAAGTTGTCATACATTTTAATTTCGTTCTGCGATTATTATATTTTTTTGTTTTAAGCGAGTATATGTTAAATACTTTCAAACCCTATACTCATTTTTGGTGCTGTATTTTTTCCCAAATATCATTCCCAGAACAACCGCGAAAGCAAATGTAACGCTCAATACACAAAAATGCTAAAAAATCAATATATACGTAATTTTATTTCAGGATCCATTGAATGCCGTTGAAACGATAATATGAATCCTACCTTCTCATGTTTAGAAAAAAAAAACACAAAATGTGCGTTTAGAATGAGAAACATCAGTTATAACAGTTACAACAGATATGCTTTAGAACAGGGTCTCGCTCGGGGGCTGTTCTTTAGCAATTCTGCTTGCACGCGGATCACCTATTCTTTTGACATTTTAATACGTAACGCTTTTTACAAAATGTGTAGTATAAATTATATAACTTGTAACAAATCTTTAACTCTCTTCACAGCGTTACGGAACATGTGAATAGCGCCTTATATTAAATTCTTTTCAAGTTCTTATTACGCATTTAGTCTTAAACGTTCAAAGAATAGAATACTATTTTTTACGAAATTTAATGTTCTTTCCAAGCAATGTTTTCCAGATTTTCTGCGGATGTCTTAGCATGTTGAGAACGATGAGGGTCGTTGAATATTTAAAGTTTGTTTTCTTCAAGTCTCATACCTCAAATCGATGCCTATTTATTAAAAAACAACCCTAAAAAGAATTTTAGGTCAATCATTTAGGATTAAGAGGTGTCGCACCTCACGCCCACCATAGTTTGGCAAATTTTTTTTTTCTTTCATTACACCTTAAAGAAAGAAAAGGACAGTTGCTCAAACTTTACTGGCCGTGCGGCGCGACGCGCCTTAATCTTAACTGATTATTCTGAAATTAATTTTGCAGTAGTTTTTTATAAATACCTATCGATTTGGGTTATGCGACTTGAAGAAATCTGGCTTTCAATTTTTAACGAACACCACTGGCTCACATAAACCACATGCAAAATCTGCATAAACAGTTAATGTAAACCAACGCTCGCAGCAAAACCTACGTTTGAACGGCAAAAAAAATTACATTGTGTGACACGAATTTATTAAGCTGACAACAATGAATAGCGGCAACAATAACAACAATAAAGACAAAACAACAATAACTGATAATATTTAATGGATGCTTTGAAATAAATGTATACACACTTGTAAACTAAAGATATCACACTTGGAAAAAAAGTTACAATTCGACAAAGTCTTTTTTATTATGCAAAAAAGCAACAAAATGTATAAAAAAAATTCAAAAAAAAAAAGAAATCCCTAAAATCTGTTTAACAAAAAAGTGTGTCTAAAATCACCAGAAATAAAATGATGTTGAAAAATGTATACGGGCGATGAAGATATTAAAATATTAATGTTTTACATAAATCAACACGATATAAGTATGTTTGTGTTGGTAACCACATTGACATAACAAAATACGATATATTCATATAAAAACATTTTTTTTTTTGTTATTTTTGGTTTACACTTACAAGCCAACTTTGGTGTTTATTTCTACAACGCTACACGTTTATATACACATAAGAGCTCGTATGTAAAAAATTTCTTCTTCATGAAGCCTCTTTAAAAAATCCTTATTGAATTTTTAAGTGTCTCTAAGAAAGAAAAATAATGTCGTTTTAACCTCAAACTTTTTGTAATAAAAGTCAGCGCTCAATTACTTTTTATCTACTTAATATTTGAGGGAAACTTTACAACTTCAAGCTTATAGATTACATTGTTAAACTTTTTTTATATTTGCTACAGCTGGGCGGAGTATTTATTTCTATTCTAAATTTTAAATTTTAAATTATAAACCAATAAGTCAAAATTTAAGCAGAGACTTTTTATCTTAATGCACTGTGGGGTAGAATCAAATTATTAAATAAGCTAAATAAAACCATTTAAAAAACACCCATTTCTAAATGGATAATCCGATCAGTATAATATTAGAAATGGGCAAATCAGAGAAGTATTCCTACACTCAGGGCAAAGCTCGAATTTAAAAAGAAAAACACTGAAGATGGCACATAGCTGGAACCGGTCTAATCCGGTGGATTTTTTTCTTATTAAATACACTATAATACAAAAGATGAGAAACTATTATTCCGGGGTTCCCATGCAGCAGTTCTATTTTGTTGGACGCCACAGAGAAAGCAACTATCTTCAGTTTTTCTAGATCACTTCGTAAAGTGATTTTATAACTGTAGGTGTAGTGAAAACCGTTTTTCTTTGCGTTTGAAGTTTAAACAGTTATAACTTTTTTGTTTCAAAAGAGATTTCTGCGAACTTATTAATATTTGATAGATAAGTTTCCTATCTTTCAAATAGGTTATGATTTTTGAAAACCCATTCGTAAATGGCCAACTTATAATAGTTTACGTGTAAAAAAAAACATATTTTTCAAATAAAATTTACCTCGGTTCTAAGTTGCTTATGAGATACCAAAATACTATATAAATTTGCACATGTTAAAAGGAGCACTTAAATTACTTTCCAAATGTGTTCTATGAAAGTCGCAATTTTTGTTGATTAAGTTCCCTGAATTAATTCTGAATAAAATCGACATTTGTCAATCGATTTGAATGATGTTTGGCTTATTTTATTACTAATGTACCTGGCTCTGTGATAAAAGATCAAAATGTAAAATCTTTGCTAAATGTTACTATATATTTAAAGCTACAGCAGCTAGGGAAAAACTATTTGAATAAGCTTAATACAAGACAAAGAAAAACTGAATATCAATAACTATCAAATGAAATACAGCTCTAAGAGTGACAGTACCCGACTAGAAATTATCATGAGCTCCTAATGGGAAACCAACTGGGCTGTCCAATTAGTTTCCGAGTTGGGATGTAACGCAGAAAGGTATTTGGGACCCGATGGGGCAAACCTTATAAGTTTCCCACCGGGCAATCCCGATAAGATGCCGATTTGGGTGCAATTGGGTTGCCCAATTGAGTGAAAATGAACGATTTCTCATTTAATTTATTTATTATATTTTATCCTTAATTTAAAATTTATTATATTTTATCCTTAATTCAAAAATGTCTATAAATTGCATTTAAAGCAATGTATATATGCGTATACATATGCAAATACTTATGACAGGTATTACAATAAATAGAAACTATTATAGGTACATATTACAACATATATATAAAAATTATACGTAATGTTAAATTATACAATATGCATATGATTTGATGTCTCAGTAACGCACAGTTTCAAGCTCCATGTATTTGAATCTGAAAATAGATAAAATTTCAATACTATTCCCCATGGTATAAGTATGTAAGGTAGTTCCACTTTCTCTTTTTTCTGACATATTGCCATTTGACAATAAAGGAGATCTGACGTTTCAATAAAAAATCAAGCTACCATCCTAGTTTTAGAAATCCAATTTTTTATGTTGTTGGAATTTTTTTGCTTCTAAAAAATTTAATTTTTCAAATTCAGAATAAAATAAAATAAAAGCCAACAAACACAACAAAAAACATTTCGTGATGCCTTGACTAATATGAAGATGCTGTGGACATTTACCTCTACATGATCTGTATTCACTGCAGAATATTCCATTTTCAGTGGTTGGATACTAAAGGCGACGACAATATTGATTTTTTTATGACATTTATTGTAAAATACATGCACGATGAATCAAGAGATAACAATGTCCACATCTGTACATGTTTCCGCCGTACGCGTTTGCCGCAAATATTTGTGGTGCATTTCAGATTGTGTGGGCGTGTGCGACGCACAGAAAAGACGCAAGAATTTTGTCATATTCAATACACACGATCCGTGGCTTGATGGTTTCTGATCAAGGTAGATTTAAATATATTAATCTGCCTTGGTTTCTGACGAACAACGCAAAAATTTGTGCCGCATGCCACTTTTATTGTTTTATCATTTGCTTGAGCGGGGAGGTGAATTTATTTTCAGATAAAACATATATGTATGTATGTATTCATTTATGTTTGACATATTGAGAGCAATATTTTGTTGCAGAAGTGGGCGTACCTTGTTTAATCGTGCTTGCATTTGCAAGTTCAACATTTTAGTTGCAGCTCTTTTCAGGCCTTCCAAGACAGCTATCATTAGATTTCTTATAATGTATATTCTTAGCTCCCATTTCGCTACAATGAAATATTAATTTTTGATAATCATCATAATGCCACATAAATACATAAATAGATGCAAACATACATACTTATGTACCTATGTAAGTATTTACATACTTAAATACATACCAACGTATCCTTTTTTGAAAAAAAAAACTTATTTTTTATTCAATAAATATTAAAAAACAAAGTTTCAATTTCTTTAAAATTAATTTAACACGTTTGAAGTTTTTATATTTCAAAGGTTGCTTTTAAATTAAAATTTTTCATTTGCTTGAAAATAGATAGATAGATTTTCCTAACAAGTTCCCAGTAGGTTCCGACTTGGGAAGAACTGATATTAAATCACTAATTTGTAGGTGGGCTATCCCAAAAACTTCCCGGCCAGATTCCGAATGGGATAAACCTTTTCGGTTGGCCCCATTCATTCCGAAGTGGGCCCCAATATGTGTATTGGGACAATTTCTAGTCGGGTATGAATTGATTAAAAGTATATGATATTCAGCTCTTGACTGCAAACACCCGACTTTGGTCGAGTGGGCTAAGCGGTAAAGAACTCTGATGAGATTAGCGGGAGCTATCGAAACGTCAGTTCACCCCTCCGCGCAGTCAAAATTTTCTTTATCTACATGCTTCACATTTATCTCTAAATAAAAATATAATTTAATTGAAAAATTAAATTAAAACCAAACTTAAGCCAAAACAATTAAAATTTCTTTGTATAAAATAGATACATAATGTTTCAACTTGATATAAATTTATTTCGAGCTGATACTTCGTGATGTTTCAATATCAAATACATGTTGTTTTAACTTGAAATAACTTTGATTGAACATGATGCTTCGTATTATTATAGTATTAACTTTATTTTGATTTAACTGTACTGGGATATTATATCAATATGAAATATGGTTATTTCAAAAGGAAAAATGTTCCTTGAAGGTTGTCGTAAAGTCATGTTATATTAACATGAAATACCTATAAAGCAACATTACTACCAAAATATATTAAATTTACCTGGTTTTCGATGATTTTAGTATGAAATTTTTCTGAGTGTACGTATCCGCAAACTGCTTTTCTCGGACTACTTAATTTTAAACAACCATAGTTCGAAAGTTGGTCTAAGGTGGCCTTTGATTTAGCATAGCTTCGAACCTACATATCGCTTGCTTATTTTGGGTCCATAAGAGAAAAATAAGGAACTAAAGTAATGATTTAAATTCTATATTTTTAATTATTTTGCTAAAAAAAAGAACACAAATACCTTCCATATGCAAATACATGTCTTTTAATTAGAAATCTAGACTACCACATAAAAATCAATATTTGAAATCACACATGTCTCTCTCATTCAATGATGTTACGATTGAAAGTTTCTTTTTAATTTGGGACCTTAAAATTGTTCAATACCCTTTATACTATTAACCAATTAACGCCAATACAGGCAAACATTTACAAAACAGAAAAATAAAAAATAGAAACACACAATGTTGCTCATCGTATAGCAATAACATGGCTTTCCTAAAAGGAACATCAGGCATATAAAATCAATTTTTTTCTTTTGCTATCGAAAGGCTATACATAAACATATTACCAATTGCTCTCATATACATACACTGTCTATGGCTGATTCTCATTTCAAATGCTTTTTTCGTGTCCGTTGAAAGTATAGTAAAATATTTCATAAAATAAACACATAAATTTTAATATGAATGCTGCTTTAGCATGATTTAATATATTATAAATAAATGTACATTAGCTATTTTTGTGCAAGCCTTTCCATTATGTGTTCAAAACTAAAACCGAAAATACTGTTTTTCCTCGCTTCATACAAAATGGTGTTTCCGTAATGCATGCTGTTGATTTTCCACATTAAAAAACTATAAATCTTTCCGCAAACGAAACAAATTTTATAACGGTTTTAAAAAATTTCTATTCGGTTCTCTTATTCCAGACATCAAATTTTTGAAAAATAATATAATCTATAATTTTTTTTAATGGTTGTCTGTCGTCGGGTATATTGAGCGTTACGCTTTTTTAGTACGCTTGATTATGCAGTTTAATAAGTGAAATTGCATTAGCAATATACACCAAAATAACAACGTAGGTTTATACTTCTAAATATTTGAAACCTTTGTGAACTTTGTTAAATTGTATTATATTGAAAAACAATCTATTGAGTGTTATCCATATATTTTTTAATTTAATGGAATTTTTTTTGTGTATTATATTGTGTACTGTGAAAAAATATTGTACTGTGATTAAATATTATTTATCTAGAAATTTTAGGACTTTAAAAAGTGTTAACAGCAGCTGGAGGGTAGAAATGATATAAAGAATATTATCTGTTTACAAATTTCAGATTTTCTTTGCAAAAGTGTTGCTTCTACCGCACTGTGGGCTGTTATATTTTCGAATAATGTATTAGGTAGGTCGTTTTTGGGAAGGAATAATTATTTGAAATTTACATAACTTTGAAGTTAGTCTGGTGTGAAAGAAGATCTAGTTTTTTTAGCTTATGTATAAATGTTTGTATAGAATTATTTTGAGAGATAAACCTTTTTTATTTTTCCCTATGAACCCAAGTCAAAATTGAAAAAGTGGTCATAGCTTTTAATTTCGTCCTGCGATTATTATATTTTTTGTGTTAAGAGAGAAGATGTGCAGTGCTTTCAAGCTCTATACTAATGTTTTGTGCTGTATTTTTTTCGCAAAAATCATTCCCAGAGCAACCGCGAAAGCAAATGTAACGCTCAATGCACACAAATTTTAAAACAATCAAAATATATAATTTTATTTTAGGATCCATTGAATGAGGCGAAAGCTATAATATGAATCCTACCTTCTCATATTTATATTAGAGTGATTCCATGAAAAACGGCCTTATGCAAAGAAAAAATAATATTCTTCTTTTTAATAAAAATCTCTCAATTGATGTTTTTAGAGCATAAAAATTATAGAAAAAACATTTTGCTCTCCCTCCCTTTGTATGTTTAATATTTATTTCAGATTTTCTTCTCACTATTAATAAAGTCCCCTTATATCTGAAAAGAATATACCTTTTTCGCTTTTTTGTTTTGACTTTAGAAAAATACTCAGCTAGAGTATTCTGCTGTCTATAATGGAATGGATAGAAAATAATTTAATGTGTTATTATTTTCTTATGATTTATTTTTATATTATTTATATTAATGAAATCAATAAAAAGTTTTATTTTTTCGAATTTTTTAAATTTTCGTATTAGGTAACACCCATCGATCACACCCGTCACATTTTTAAAAATAATTTTTTAATAAGAAAACTGATTTTTTGTCAAACATTAAATACGTAATACAACTGAAAACACTTTGAACAGACCGCTACACCAAAACGTTTGTGTACGTTATACTAAAAATTTCGCAGAAGTTATGCTGAAAGTCATAATTCTTTAAAACTAAGATTTATAAGGTCACACCCGTCGCAGCTTTCTTATGACCATTCTTAGCAGGAATCGTGTTCTTTCAGTGTCTACCCGTTATTCAATGACTTTAAGCTTAATGGCTTGCGAGTCGCAACCTTTTTTTAGTAAAAAATTTTATATTCTTTATTTATAACAAAAAATATGTGTAAAGTGGCCACATCCGGCTAAATTAAATTACTGATTAATTACATTGGTAAATAAAAAAATAATGTGAGCCCTATCACAGGGGAGATGTGCAAACAATTAGTAATGAAACATATCACCTTCTACCGAAACATTCTTCTCATCATTCACCCGTTTCAACTTCGGCGAACCGGGCATCTTCCGCTTCTTTTTCACCCTCGTACCTTCCTCCACACCCGACAAATCGCTCAAACCGATAAGCTTCGCATCAGACTCCTCTGACTCACTCCCACCACGCATATCACCCTTCCCCTTCCCCGCAGACATAAATAATAGTATTATTTATCCACCAGCAAAAATACTATACCCGTACAAAATAGTTGGAATTACCGCAGTTAAACAGCAAAATAACCAACAGTCAAAGACAAACGCATTCCATAAACCGTCAGCCAAATATCGCATCAAGTTCAGCAACAAATTCGGTAAAACCGAAAAACCGTTTTTTTTTTTCAAAAAACCCGGGTTCAAAATCCGAGACGAGCCGGGTCTGAATCCCGAAAAACTGGACATAAAATCCCTTAAATCCCAGAAGTTCCCGGCTAAAATCAAAAACGGCAACGCCGAAATACTCACTCAATTCAAAAACACGGCAACACAGCACCAACCAACAAACGTACGACCTTACTGCAGGAGTTTGACCTTGAGACTCCCTCTGCCAGTGTTAGTGTATTTCTATGCAGCTGTTAAGTTTCTCTGTACTTCTTGTTGTCCGTATGATTACACTAATACACTCATACACAGCTGACACCGCGTTATAGTAACATTAATCTTACTCAAAATTTGTGATTGTATTGTGAAAAAGATTTTTACCCCCTAGCGTATAGATGTTTACACATCAAAAATAAAAAAACATAAAATGTACGTTTAGAATGAGAATCAGCCATATGCAGTTTATACATCGATACATTTGTGCCAGTAGAGGTGATATCATATATATATATAGACTGTAATGGTTAAATTTCGATTGCTAGCCACTGAAACATGACCAAATGGTTTGTATAACTAACTTTATTAACGAAGCGGAAAGTAGAAATGACACAACTCCCCACAAAAAGAACACACACACACACACCCAAGCAGACACACATCATGATCAAATACACACTGCCAAACATTTTCATACATACACAACGCATGCATTTACATTTTTACTTCAAATCCTGATGATGATACACCCGAACATCCGCGGTTGAATTGACATTGGTTTTTATTTTCGTCTCTTCTTTCCTATGCCTTGATTTACCTTGGATGTAAAGAGTACTATGAGTTTTAGCTGTTGATTATGGCACCTTCAAATATACCAACAACTTTAGCTTTATAGCTCGAGTCCGCCTAGTGCTCTGAAATCCTTAAGTTTGTGAAATTTGTTTCTTACATTTTCGAAAATGATCAAAAGGTTTTAGATCAAATTTTGTTGGTCTACTTTTTATGTAAAGCTTGTTTATATATTTTCTACTGGCGTAGGGTATCAAACGACTGGACGTGCTTGTTCCTAAAAGTAGCTTTTGTAATGGCTTTATATACAATTGCGTACAAATCTAAGACCATACAATTTATAGAGTATGTCTATCTATGTACGCAACTGTTTGAATATTTAGAACATCATGGAAAAATTGATTCAGTCGAATAAATTTAACATGTCTTTCAAAAGCCAGTTCCAAAACCAAACTCAAATAGTAACAGCAATAAAGTAAAAAGAATAACATTTGCAATGTTAAATGAACATTTGTTTAGAAATTTAGGAAAAAAATTTACAATTTACTTGCTGGTTTCAATCCCTAAAATTCATTCATTAATGTACGAAAAAAATTAATGTATATTTGGAGAGGAAAAAAGAATATATTACAAATTCTAGCAGAATACAAATACTACTACTATGCAGCAGGAAAAATTAGAAGGAAAACGACTGAATTTGTTTGATGTCTAATGGTCCTCGAACTTCAAAAACAATCGAAATTTATGCCTCTATGGATAAGTTTTCTTATATATTTTTGTAAAAAATTTTTGGAAACTCTGATTATGTAATAACATGAGAACCATTGGTCCAATTTAGTTATAAGATACATCGAAAAACGTTAAATATTAATTTTAATTACATTTAAGTTTCGAATTACGCAGTTTTTCCGCGAAATATTATAAAGAATACAGTTTTAGGAAACTTTTGCTCAGGAAACGAAGTTTGTTGGCTTTTACCATTTACACCACACGAACGTCAAAATAAACAACAGCAAAGCACACAACTCAGTGAAATAAAAGAAATGATATTTATATTAAAAACAATAACAAAAAATTTTAATTTGTTTGTGTTTTCAATATAAATATGAGATCGATACCGACTTGTTGACATTGTGGAACAGGCAGTAAGTCATATTCAACAGCAACGTACAGTCGGGCAAAATCATACTATTTTAGAATTAAATCAATTATTTCTAAACGGATAATCCCATAAAAAAAATTCACACTGATGTAACATATATTGCAATTTAGAAGGAATATTTCCATCAAATGTATTTTAGAGAACTTGAAGCAAAGACTAAATTGAGTTATAATTAAAAAATGCATGGCACGGATTTAAAGGAAGTCTTGTATTCTATTTGCTGGCAAAAATTAGTTAAATAGCTGATGTTTCCTTGTAAAAAAGTGAACAAGAACGCTGATGAGACAGTGTAGTGCCCTGTCGAAATCAGTAGTACTGATCCTTTCTGCTAATCTGATTAGAATATCCCAACACTCCACTCTTAATAAAAATAATTTGAATTTACATTAGTTCAAAATATTGAACTAGACAGCCGAAATAATAAAAAAAAAATTCAGAAATTTTTTTTGTTTAATTAGAATCTTTTTCTTAGAATAGAGGAAAAATCTGTTCCAAAGACCGGCACTGCGACACCTAGTGGATATCTCGTGCCATAGATCTATAAATTAAATAAAGCTCTGCGTGACTCTCCTTGTAAAAGTTACCACAGAGGTTGAAAAACCCCGCCTAATATCATACGAACACAGAAACTCAGAATAAAAACACACCTTCTACTATTACATAAGACAATATATTCACAGATAATGTGTGGCGTTGTCTCATCTTCTTCCAAGCACAAACGACACAAGGGTGAACGAACTTGGTTACTTTTCTCAGATAATAGTTCAGTCCAAAGTGACCAGAGAGAAAACCAGTAACAAGCCGCAAATCATTCCTGCTGAAGTTCAGGACTCCACTATATGAAAGCGAATGCATCAATACTTTGGCTTGTCTTAAACCAGAAGAAGCCAGCCACACTTCCTTTGTGGTCGATATGTCATTTCCCTTGACAGTCGGCCCATAAAAGGAGTAGCAGAGACCCCTCTGTCCAATTCGTCTGCCTCCTCGTTATCCAGATGACTACTCCGGCCAGGTATCCAGTAAATGGAAACCTTGTTCCGTATCAATATCTCCTGCAGTGAGTCAAAGCACTCTAAAACAAACTTAGAATGGGATTCCCAACAAAGGAGGCACTTAAGAGCAGCCTGAATATCGGAAAAGATAGCTATACGTGAGCCCTTAATACACCTACTTAAATTAATATGAACATACTTGGTGATCGCCAAAATTTGCGCCTGAATTACCGAAGGCGGAAATTTATCCATGGGCACAAAAATTTTTACTTTGGGTCCACAGAGTCCAGCGCTAGCTCCATATCCCGTTTTAAATCCATCCGTATTCCAGCATAAGCTTCTGGAATCCACAGTGGGACCGTTTTTTCCTACGTTGCGGAATTGTGACATTGAATCTCCTGTCGAACCTAAGTTCACACTTTATACTTGTACTTTAAGAAACGAGTCAGGGAAATGAACACTAACTAACAGTTCCAGTATCTCTCTTCTTTAGAAGGCCTAACATGAGACCGGGAGAGAGACTTCTGCAATCTCGCTGCTATTGAAGTATTCTCGATTTCTTCGCAGAATTTCCTCCAGGATTCCCTTTTGGATCTTCTTATTTCTGTATTGTAATCGGTTAGATAGCTTCTGTACTCTTCCCAGTTAGCTAAACGCTTTGGGCGACTAAAAATCTTTCTAACTTTCCTGCGCATCTCATCAAGAAGGTCACTCCACCACGGCACCTTTCATGCCGTTTTACGGCTTCTTAGACTACTACTTTCATGACATGAGGAAATAGCGACCTGATTAAACTGATCTACTGATACCTCCAGTTCTCCAAAGAGGTAATGTCGAAAGTTAGAAAATGGGCCCTCGAGGCAATTATTTCCGTAAACACCGACCAGTTAGTGTGATTACGACACGTAAATTGCTAGATAATCGACAGGCATCCTGCAAAATCGAACCTTATGTAACTATGATCTGACAGCAAGACCTCTTTGGACACCCTCCGATTCGTTTTGTAGTTTGAAATGAATGAACTAGTAAGGGTGAGATCTAATACCGTTTCCCTAGTGGCATTTATAAAAGTTGGCTCTGAGCCTCTATTTAAAATCTCTAAGCCGTCACGGCTTAGAAACTCTAAAAGAACCCAGTCCCTTCCAATAATGTTACTTCTACCCCACACAGTGTAATGACCATTAGCGTCACAATCAATTATAAACTTATAATTATTGTTATAGCAATACCTTAAAAGTTCCTAGATTTCCGTAGGTCGAATACTTAAATTACCTGCAAAATATGATGATGCACAGACTACCTCTCTAGTCCCTTGTTCCGTTGGTATCTCTATAATGGCCGACACCATGTCCCTTCGGATGAATTCTGGAGTTGGAATGTAACTATTATATTTATTTATTAACACTGCCATTTTAGGAACATAATTTCCTTTATGAAATAATAACCTACTGGTTCTTGTTGAAGGACTAAAATTTGACCTTCTACAGCCCATTGTTCTTGCACAACAAACATGTCTATCCGTTTTTAGGCAAAACCCTTGCCGAAAAACGGACCTCACTAACTACAAAAGATACGTGCCTAAGCAAACATGACTTTCCGAACCCAATAAGGGCTGTAATGATACAAAAAAATTTCTGGAATAGGGCGGGAAAAAATACTAGCATTGAAGAGTTTTACATGCCCGAAGTACCCTAGTTTGGGACTTCATCGCTACGCTCCGGAGCTTAATAAGAAACTCAAATTCCTAACATAAGAGTAGAAACACTCCTTTGTTATGTCCATGTAGAATTTTATTTTGATAAGACTTATCCTTTTTGAACTGGCTGAGTTATATCCAAAATATTTAGATTCAATCGCACTGTGGGTTTTTATGTTTACAAACAAAGTCTTTGTTAAATTAATATTGATATAACTTTCAACATTGTCGGTCAATTTGGCTAAAATTAGTTTCATTTGAAGAAGAATTAACCTTCCTTTTTATTATCAATAAATATTTGCTAAAAATCATTTTAACAGTAACGAAATTTTGAGATTTCCATAGAAACTAAAGTCAAAAATAAAAAATGGCCATAACTCTTAGTTTTCTACTACGATTATGTTTAAAAAAATTTTTTAAACAGTAGATATACATATAATGCTTTTAAGCCCTATAGGCACTTTTAGTGGAGCAATTTTTGCAAATAATTAATTATTTGTTAAGTTTATTTACAAACAAAAAATATATATTTCAATTAATGCTAGAGAGCAGACTAAATATAAACTGATGAGCTCCTTTATAAATATTTGCCACGGTACTCGTATTATTCAGAATTCCTTCTTCAAAATCATAACAAAAAAAATATGACAGTAAATATCATAAAATTTAAATTCAGCACTTATTCATTCCCATTCCTATTTTCTTTTCCTATTTTCTACTTGTGTTTTGTTCAATATAAATATCCAGCCAGCACTTCAATTCATTTTATTCCTGTGCTCTCCTAATCTTATCTCTTCACTTAACTGTGACATTACAATTCGTAGTTTTTCTTATAACTAAATGAAGTTACCGGAAATATATAGTTGAGCATTTATTAAAACAAAAGGTGTCGTAGCCTGTTCATCTGTCATACTAAGAGTATGTCCTCTTCAATGTCTTTTCATTTACCTGTCTTACTATTAAGAAAAGACATAGGAGAGATCTGTTATCTTATTTTACTGCTGCTACTATTAAATTGTTAAATGAGATGGTATTACAGGAAAATAGGAAAAAATAAAATAAAATAGATAGACAATTGGATGTGAAATGATGATTTTGCCGTTCATTGTGTAGATAATGACTTTAAATTGAAATATATTGCAAGTTTTGTTTTAACCCAAGAAGATGTGGGTGGAATATTAATTTGATCACACCTTTTGCAGCATATCGAAAGACCAGTAACGAAAAGAGTGCTAAGTACTACATTAGAGTGTAGTAAATTGTTCGGACAAAACATTTTGATTAAATCGTATAGTATAAATATTTGGATTCTACATAACATTTTCGAAAGCGAACAGAAAATTAAAAAAAAAATTTGTGCAATAGTGTTAAAATAAATGATTTCCCTTAATAACTTTAAGTTTTATAAAATTGAGTACAATAATGCCTCTGGCATAATTAATATAAGCTTATAGATTTAAGTCACTTCGATCTGGCTTATGAGTTATAAAAAGAAAACTATTATAAAAAGTGAAAAAACTATACAAATTTGATGGGATGAAATACTTTAAGAACTACTAATCCGCCGTCACATTTTCCATAATAAATCATACTAACGGAAGAGTCTTGGCTTAATGAGTACTGGCAACAAATGGAAATAATTGCTGATCTGCAGCAGGATTCCTCCAATATTGCAGAGAATGTGCTTCTGCGTTTCTTTGTGCTTTTCACTGGGTCTAGACAATTTTGTCTCAGAGTTACCAATAATAAATTAGACCACAATGTCCGGTATATTACCCGTTAATAGGCTGAGGTAATTTTGTCCATAAGCTTTAACTTTGCGGACTTTTTGCTGATAACGTAATAAATCGTTTTACTTGTCTCATACCATTAAGGACTTTCTAATGGCAAGCAAGATCCACCTAAAACCAAGAACCATTTTTCACTTTGGCACATCCACCTGAGATGCCAAAGAAGGATTCCCGTCCTATAAGCCCATGTTGGGCTCCTCTGTTAGCTAGGCAGTCAGCCCGTTTCTTTCCAGAATTGCCTTCGTGGTCGGACATCCAGCATAACGTCATTTTGTTATGAGTGCCAAGCTAATTAAGAGATGTAACACTGTCCATGATAACTCCCAACTTTGTCTCCTAATCTCTTAGCCTTCAGTGGTGCTTGGCTATCTGATGTGGTGTGTACGGGTCAATGTTTATGGTTTTTTTGTCCTATAGTCCCTTGTTTTGTTTATCCAGCTGTCAGGGAGACCAGCTTAATTAATAGGCGCCCAAAAGAGGTGCCAAAAGTTGCGAGATAGTAAAATACGACAAGGCTGAAGAGCCAGCTTATGTTGTAAGTTACAGTCTGATTTATTATTATAATTTCTTCTGCTTATATACTATTTTAATTGTCTAGTATTGAGTGATTTCTTAACCACTCAATATTCTTAAGTTACACTTAAATTATAAACGTACATGTGTTTTCACATTTATATGTATTTAAAAAATAGCATGTATCAACAATATGCGAGTGGTCATTAGCTTTTTTGACACACTTCAATTTGTGTAATTCAATCGCCTTTTAGTTTGAAGACACTCTACAAGTTGAAGTTGGTCAGTACTCACTTTGCATATTGTATGACTATATGGGTAAGGTACCCTACACTGACATCAAATAGATTCAATTATCCTTAAATTTGCTCCAGATCATTATCTAGCACAAATGGGTATAGTGTAGACTACCACCTTGAAAATTGTTGGGTAATTACCCAAGGGAATAGTACTTTGAAAATAGAAACGTACATCCCTTCCACCGTATTTATATTTTCCTATTTGGAGCTGTCAATGAACCAAGTTTGATCAGCATCTTCGTACCATGGAGTGTGTTTCAACCATTGCCTCCTTTCAGTAATTAGAACATCAAAATTTTTGTTCAATACGAATGTCAGTTATATATGATCATTTAGTCTGATATACATATATATGTGTCTTTCATAAAATTTCCCAATATTATCATGTCTTTGGGACGATTTTTTGTTATCCCACGTCAAATATGATTGATAATAACATAATAAGCTATATAACATTTTCAGTGTTCTCTTGAACACTTATTCCAGAGACCACCAAAGATGGCATACAGACGAAACCAGTCTGGTTATCAATCAAATTTAATTTTGCGTCAGAAGAATAATACAGGCATCATTTTCATACACCCAACCAGACCTTCGGTTTTTGTAGTGCAGATATCCGATAGCCGAAGTCCTCCTCCTTCACTATAATTTGTAAAGGGGCAATGTACAGAATAGCACCCACGATATATATCCGACTAGAAAATTTCGCAACAAACATATTGGGGCCCACTTGGGAATGCATGTGGCAAACCCAAAAGGGTTATTCTGTTCGGGATCCGACTGGGAACTTGTTGAGATAGCCCATTTGAATTAACTTAAATTGTTTCCCAGTGGTAAACTATTGGGAACAGATTTTACTACAAATTTTTGCTCATCTTCGATAGAGGTGATTGTTGCTTACTTTTGTCCCTTGGAAAGATCTATTAATTTTTAATTAATGTTAGAGTTTGCTATTTTTTCGATTTGAGCAAGTTTTTTTTGCAAGTTTTCGATATTTCCCCACAGAAAAGCAATAGAGTCCCAAATAGGTTTCTGCGTTACATCCCACTTGGGATGCCAGTGCGATCCAAAATATATTTGCAAGAAAATTTCTAGTCTGGTATAGGATAGGTTTTCTCAGTAGTAGACCTTATCGAGTAGAACTGTGACTTGCTTGCTTTTTGGCCACCATACTTGGGCAGCAATGTCAGTATTGGTTCTATTATGGAGGTGAAAGACAGATACGATACACGTATGTTTTTCTTTGTTGACTTCTACCAGAATCAGTTGTAAAACCTTGTAAATATTTTCAACTTTTGCAAAAATTAGGTGACTTCAATTTATTATCATAATTAAATCAATATTTATCCTTCGATTTTCATGACATTTTATTTGTAATATACGTGGCCTTATAAAAATGGTAGGCTTTTGGCTTTTCCGATTTCTTTCTTTTTATATAATATATAATATTTTCCAATTTTGCATAAAAAATTATAATTTTCATCATTGAAAAAATAATGTTAAACGGCTTAAAGCTTTTTTTTTATTGCAAGTTTTTTTGTGTTTTATGGAACGAAATTGGATAAACTGTATCCAACTACTGAAGAACTTGGTGTAGTAGCCTCTTGAAAAATCCCAAATTTTTGAAAAAAATTAATGCCCTAATTGTGTAAATCACGTCACCAAAGTGAAATTTATATGGAGCACAAGAACAAAATTTCAAATATTTTATAAATTTGTTTTGCTTTTCATACAAGTTTTAAAATTTTTTAAAGGAAAAGCAATGCTTGAATTTCTATGCGTTTGTTTGGTGAAGAATTTTTATGAAAAACAAAAACGAAATATTCAAATTTGTTTTTGCTTTTATATAAATTTCACTTCGGTGATGTGATTTACACAATTAGGGCCTAAGTATTCATAGAATTTTAAATTTCGACTGTTTTTGTAGTTAGGGGACCATAACACACTTAAAAAAAATATCAAAGGTTATGGCGAAATAACTAAAGTTAAAGACTCCTTAGATTTATCTTCAGATCACTCATCCACTACCACATCTATATACGCACTCACAATAACCTCACCCACTAGCGTTTTGATACACACGCATTGATATAAACAATATTCAAGTGTGCATTGCACGAAAAATTTGCCGCTGAGAATGCCTGAAGACATAGGGACCTCTATTACACAGTTAGAGGCAAATATTTAGCAAGCTACTGAAAATACTACTTCTACCTTTCGACAGGTGAGATTTAACAAAATTTACTTTGAGGATGTGGAATGGCCATTATCAGAAAAAAGAAGAGTTCGTAGAGAATTGCAACGCAACAGACACCCGCAGTTAAGAACTATGCTGAAAGAATGCACCAAGCAGCTTAAAAAATTATTAGAACTCCAAAAAGCTGCATCTTTGCAAAAATTCCTGCACGAACTTGACAACACCTCAATTGCATTATTCGTTATGGCGAGGAGCCAGAGGCCTCAAAAGGCCGCTGATATGTAAACCTCCATTACGAAGCTCTAATGGGGACTGGGCACGAACTGGCACGAAAAGGCATGCTGTTCGTTAACCACTTGACAATTTTATTAGCTCCAAACACACCATCTGATATAGTTGAGCTACCGACAGTTGTTGCTGAAGCTGCCGTTCCTTTGAGATTTAACATTCGAGAGAAATTGAAAATGCTATCGCCGACTTAAATTCCAAGAAAGCCGCAGGTGCTGATAAAATCAGTAACCAAATGCTCCAAGATCTATCCCGTATATCAAAAAGGATAATTCTATTCATTGTTAATACAGTTCTACTAATAGAACACTATCCTGCGGAATGGATCAACATTGATCAACATGATGCTTAAGCCTGGAAAAGACCATACTAATGTGGAATCTAATAGGCCTATACTCTTATTGTTAAATACATCAAAACTATTTGAGAAACTGCTTATGAGTAAGTTGACCCCCATACTAAATAAGAATAGATGCATCCCAGATCATAAGTTTAGCTTCAGAAGATAACATAGCACTTTCGAGCAAACGCATAGACTTGTGAATGTAGTTAGAAAAATATTGTTCTGCTCTCTTCATTGATATTTCTCAGGCATTTGATAAAGTATGGCATGAAGGATTAATCCAGAAATTAAAGCAAAATTTACCCTCTAACACTCATAAGCTATTAGAAAGCCGTCTAACTCGATGAAAATTCATCATCAAGGAAGGTAATTTTCTAAGCACACTTTAGATGATTCAAGCTGGGGCTCCGCAAGGCATCATTTTGGGTCCTCTATTATACCTTATATACACCTCCAACATGCCAACAGGCTATGACATTCACACATCAACATTTGCTGACGATACAGCTTTTCTAAGCGTAAGCGCAAATCCACAAGAAGCATTCGAAAAATTGCAGAAATATGTATTGCATCTGGAAAAATGAATACAGCAGTGGAGAATAAAAATAAACAAACAGAAATGTGTACATGTTACGTTTACATTACGCAGGGAAACATGTCCGCCTATTTATATCAGTAATCATATCATACCCCACCACTTTTAGGTTAAATACCTAGGAATTCACCTCAATCGTCATCTAACATGGAAGACCCACATAGATTAAAAACTGACCCAAATGAAATTGAAAGCAGTTCAACTTAAACGGCTAATAGGAAAAAATTGAACACTTAGTCTAGACTGTAAACTTCTTCTATACAACACAATACTTAAATCAATTTGGTGCTATGATATTCTGCTATGGGGCATTGTCTCTGCATCAAATAAAAAGAATATCCCAAGGCGACAAAATAAACTTCTGCGTTTAATTTCAACGGCACCTTGGTATGTCAGAAACCAGCGCATCCATAAAGATCTAGATGTGCCATTAGTAAAAAGTGTATTTTCAAAACATTTGACAACACATATAAAAAAAATCGAGTCGCATCCAAATCCTTAGCCCGCAACATCATTAATTTTAGAGGGCACAATAGTCTGAGAAGGAGGAACACTCTTGCTCTCAGCCGAATACGAGAGACGCAAGGCATCTAAAGAAGCAACCGTTGAGCCTAATAGTTTGTCTAACAGTGACTGGACTAATTATTAACAATTTTAGTTTTAAGATTTGAATACTTATTGTTAGTTCAATTTACAATTAAAGATTCAATAAATAAATTTTAAAGTTAAAAAGAAAAAGTTGTGGCAAAAGTTTAATTTTGTTGCATAGTGTTATCGATATTTTCGAATGCAGCTTTGCAGCTATGTAGAAATATACGTACTAAATACCAAGCAAGTACGAGTTACAAAAAATCAAAAAATTTAATTGTTTATGGTTTTGCCCAAAAAGTTTTAAACTCCCCCTTGCATAAATCGCAGATATAAACTTTCAGAACTATTTAGCATAATCTGTCGTTAGAATCTTGCCATTATTTTATTTGTGTTGTTCAGTGTCAGATGTATTTTTTCTGAATAATTAAATAATGAGTTTAATCTATCACCAGAAAAACAAAACACTATATCTGCTCAAGAGCGGATCCAGCGCGAGCTTTTACTCAAAGGTTTTAACTGAGACATAATATTTTTTAAAATTTCTTTTAGAAACTTAATAGAAATGAGGCATACTTTATTCGTTTTGGGGTGGGCGAATATATTTTTTTTCTACCCGCCCCCACCCTTGTATCTGCATCGGCTTATACTATAACAATTACTTATCAATGACATAATTTCGTAATAGCAAATATTTTTGCAAAAAGTTCTACATAACGAAAACAATTTAACAAGATTCACTTAAATATTTGCCATAAATTTTAAAAGTAAAAACATAATATTTGAGTATGAATAAATCCAATCTAAAGTTTAAATTCACATTAATAAATAATGCCAAAGATGAAAATAAAGTAAAGTAGGTAAACAAATATGTAACAGAAGCAAAATAAAAATATTTGTATATTAATGTAACAAATATACAATTTCAATTTCATTTTTTTTTATAAAATAAACACAACTTATCACAGTGACGACAGCAACCATAAACATTTGATGTTCTTGTTGTCAAGGCAAAATCTCATAAATACGAGTATGTGTGTACGAGCATAAATGTGTATCTTAAATTTACAATAATCGTGATGACACCCATAACTTATGTAAATTTAATACTCACACTCAGATCAACAATTGTTTATAATCCCGCTTGGAAAGCAACGTTTTAATAGGCCAAAATACAAACCAAACATTGAAAGCACACACAGTCGCTCTATTTTGCCAGCGCCCATAGCGGGAAACTTTGTATGAAGCTAGTTAACGAAATGATATCATCTGTCTAAATGTCATCATAACCTTTTTGGAGTGTTTGTGCTTATTTGTTTGTTTATCGTCTGATTGTCATTTCTTATATCTCAGTATTTCGTTGCTTCAGATCGAGAGTGTTGGGATGCGTGAGAATATGTGTTTGTGTTTACATACATGTGTGCGTATTTGATTTTAAAATTTTCACAAATATTTGCACACTTGCTCAATTTCAAAATGATTTATTTGCCAACGAGCTGTACTGAAAATTGAATGATTCTCATCATAAAATTCTACTTTCTCACACTTTTACTCGTATTTTGGTGTTTTGTAAAGCTTCCCCTGCTTAAGTATTTTGTGTATTGATTTCAAGAGAAATCTATCACACCCAATCAAATTCATATTACTACTAATGCTGTCATATAAAACGAAGACAGTTTTTTTTACTGGTAATGTAATAATGGCATATATTCGAGAACAGAATTGCAAATATGTATTGACAATAATGTGGTGTTTCATTGATCGAAATAACAAGCTGAGGATTTTAAAATAGCTTTAATAGACTTGCATCAGCATTGTGTTACCTTTACCTCTGTAGCATTATCGATTATCACTGTAGAACAAATTTTACAAAACTTCAATTTTATAAAAACTTTTACTTCGCAACTAACACCTCTTATAGTGGCACTCTCCACATATAAATCCTGTGTGTTATATCATTTAAACACTTGTTTCAATTTGCATATGAAAATGACAAAACACCATTGGTGTAGCTAGGCATTTTTCTATGGGCGGGCTAAATACTCGCGTAAGTAATTTAAAAAGAACATTAAGGTTGTGTGTGCATTGTACTGCCCACTAGTCTAGAATGAGTTTGCTGCTGTTTTCCTTTATATTATTTCACGATAATAATTTGACGAAAATGGAAAAAAAAGAAAATTTTTGGGTGCCAAAATCAGACATTTTTATGTATATAAATAGATTTTTAGTCCCGGGAATTCCCGGATAAATTTCCCGGGAAAGCGGGAAACGGAAATAAACGATTTCCCGGGAACAAAAGTAATGAGTAACTCAACTCATTATGTTGTAGTATTATGGAAACTCAACGCGTATGCAAAGTTTCATAACAAATGATGAGGTAGAAGTAGTAGTAGAAAAATCTGTCGCAAAATTTTATTACAAACTCAGAAAATTTAACTAAATAAAAGCTTTTAATGGCAAAAACTCTAAGCTATTTCACTGCTGAAAATTCTAGATATCGAAGTAGATTTTCTACGCCTATGCACAATACTCATATGAATGATTATTATTTTATCTAACCTCCAGTATGTGAAGAGGGACTATCACATATACAGGTCTCATGAGAACACGTGCTGAAGTTTTGTCAAAGATTTAAATATTTCTTTACACTGGCAGCGAACATTTATCTGTATTTGTTTTAGCCTTCAAAGATTTTGTATTCAAGATGATTATTAATGTTTGTGTTTTGCAGCGATATAAATATGTATAATAGGGTGAACCTAAATACTAAAAACATTATATCTATCTCAGTCTCACCCCCAGTTTGTTGAATATTGTTTAAAAAAAATTATAGTGCAAAATGGACGAAATCTGAAAAAAAGAAATTTACGATCGAAATGTTTATTTTTGTTATGCCAATCGAAAGAAGCAATCAATACAATCAACATTTACCATATGTAATTTTTTCGAAATATGACGACAAATGTGTTTTGTTTTTACTATGGAAGGAAAACTAAGTTGGTCTAGCGCTCCAAGGAAGTCACTTATCTAGTCTTCACGTTTCAAATGTTCTATTCTATGACTGTTTAGCTATCATACAGGTTTACCTATTATGACAGCTGGAAGGTAGGCACTTTTTTAGCAATTTTAACTTTGGATTCACCGCTGCGTATGTTTTATAGTTGATTATTTATTAATCATACGACCCAGCGCCAATCACAATACCAATCATAATGATCAATAATACTTCAAGAAAATATGGGAAAAAAGTGCCTACATTCAAGCTCTCATAACAGGCATGCCTGCAGATACATCGATTCCATAGGAAAAAAAACACATTTGTCATAATATATCGCTATATATTAGTTCTTCGAAAAATTGACATCTGGTTAATTCTATTGGTTGTTCCTTTCGATTGGCATAACAAAAAATCATCATTTCGGTAAAAAATCGTAAAGTAATGTTTTCATATTTGGCCCACAGTGACCAGATCACTACGTATTTAGGAACAACGGTAAAATTTAGGTTTCTTGCCAAATAACAAATATATTAATTTCGCAATCAAAACTGGTAAGAAAAAATTTTGGTTGTTTAAAATTTACAACAAAACAGGTTATACCGTAACTCTGACTTAGCTGCACAATTAGCTTTTCATGATTTTTTGTGCAGATAAGTCAAAAATGCTCTTAGCTTAAATGTACTTATCTGCCGCAATGTGCACGTAAATTTAAAGGGTATTTTAAAGCGAGCAACGAAAATTGCTGAAACACTAATGTAATATACAGACACTTATATAAGGATACTTGAAATTTTCAAAGTTAGTGCTAATTAGTGTAGTCTGTAGAATAGACTACAGCAATTAACACTGATATTTAAAACAATAAAAACTAAAGAGTTTTCTATCAGTTAATGTAATTTTGACTATGTAGTTTACATAATTTGCTGTGTTGGAAACCGTAAGAGGCCAACTCTTGAAATCTTTTAAAGCCGCTAAGCGTAAATAACTCGAAAATTAAAAAAAATTCAAAACGAAAAATCGCCAAAATAAAAAAGCGCTTAAAGGAAAAATTAAAAAAAAACGCTAAAACGGAAAAAATAATCAATACTAAAAAGATCGACAAAAAACTAAAAAAAACCGAAAAAAGCCTTAAAACGGAAAAAGCACTGAAATCTAAAAAAACGATAAAACCAAATATATGGAAAAACGAAAAAAATCGCCAAAAAAATGAAAACAAAAATCACCAAAATGAAAAAAAGCTCCAAAACAAAAAAAGCCCTAAAACTAAAAAAAATCGCCAAAAACCGAAAAAATCCCAAAAACCAAAAAAAGCACCAAAAGTAAAATAAATCGCTAAAGCTAAGAATATCGTCAAAAACGAAAAAACGTTAATACAAAAAACGCCAAAACCTAAAAATCGCTAAACTAAAAAAACCGGTAAGAGACAAAAAGTTGCAAAAAATTAAAAATCGCCAAAAAAATTAAAATATGATATAAAGGGCAAAAGCGCCAAAACCAAAAAGAAATCGCTAAATCGACAAAAATCAACTTTAAAATTAAAAAAATTAAAATTAAACAAAAAAGCAAAACGAAAAAATTTTCGTATTAGAAAAAAAGAGCAAGAACGAAATGGGATATATGTATTTGTACGGAAACATTAGCGTCCGAGCCAAAGTCGCATTTTACTGAATTTATTTATACAAGAATTTTACACGGCCAAAAAATATGCTGAAATGCACTGAAAATTTATTTTTTGTAAGAAAATAGTTTTAAAAGGCCAAAAATTTAAGGCATTTATCTTAAAATTTCAGATAAAGAAACTACTCCACTAAAGAAATTAATTTGTATGGGGATCTAAGGAATAATGACATAAATTATTAATTTTGTTCTGTTAAGCCAAAAGTGCGCTTAAACAAAACGCAGTTAAATCAAAACTACTGTATTTTACTAAAATCTATTCCCAATTTTTGATTTTATTTAGATTTAAGTGAGGGAGCTTAATTGACGAAAATTACTATTTCCTTGTAACACGCACAAATAAACGGTCGTATGCTTAACCAAAACTTTCCAGGAACTCAGCATAAAAGATGAAACTGTACTGGGTCTTAAGGTATTTTTCTATACAATTGTACATCAAAAATGACTATAGTTGACAACGTCACTAGCAACATATTATTACTACAATTTTTTTTTTTGTTAAATTAATATTTTTGGAAAAATTTAACTTTTTAATACTAAGGGTCATCCTAATGGAAACGCATGCAAGAGCTTTGTGAACAAACGTGTCTGTTTACTTCAAAAAGTTCAAGAAACTCCAAATAATATAAATAAGTCCAAGCACACATATGACAAAATTTTTTATATGTTTTAAGAAAAGTCTTATAATAAATGCTAAAATCTAAATTCATTTTAATAATGTAATGCAAATGATTACTTTAGATTCCTTTAATAATGATACGTAAAATATTATCTTATGCTTTTGAATTGCTATGATGGGATATGTAATCTTCATTCATATAATTTGTTGTAATAACACTGCGCAACATGAAAAACTTTCAATGCTTACTTAAATTTTTAAATTTGGAAATAAATATGACTAGGAATGTATCCTAACATATTTAACGTTACCTTAATATCGAAACGTCCTAACTAAGAATTTTTTGTCAAATCAAGTTTTTAGCATATTTTGATATACTAGACGTTCAACTATCGAATTATGCAAAAGTCTCGAGTTCAAAAATATATTGAGTTAGGGCTTTCTGTATTAAGGTAAAGATACATATCGTCGCTGCTCCGACAAATTTAGCTATGCGTTTTCTACTAGGTTTTCAGGAGAGGCAAAAAACTGTTTTATGCCGTAAACATGCGATATTTTTTTAAAGTTAAACAGTTTATTGAAACAATATTCGCATCACTATAATTATATATCAAAATACAAGATATATAATTGGATACTAGCTTGCTATAATCAAATTGCTCAAAGAACTACGCATAACTCACTTTGTTGGAACATTTCTAAGAAAATTATATATTATTTTTGAATATTTTTGGGCATGTAAATGTTTTTACTAAAAAAAGTGACTGGCTGCGTGCAGGTTTAAACCGCGACTTCCTGACCGATAGTCTGACGTATCTACCATGCAGCCATAGCCGTATTATACCTTGTGTTACATTTTTTCCACTTGGACTAAATATGTTTAAGTTGAAAGGTTTTTTCTTTAATAAAATAACTACAAAATCGATGTAATTTTAGACAAGGAGAAATTTTCAACACAAATTTAGACAATATATGATCGTAAATTTTAAGTAATATTTTAGAGTGTAGACATATGAATAATAAATGTTTAGATTAGTGCAATAAAACCTTTTTCGACAATATTCACATAACTGATTACGTCAGAGCAACGACGAAATGTAACCGGATAATAGTTATTTTTTTATGAACTTAAATATTTTGTTTAAGCAATAGACTTGCCAGACGGGCTTGAATAAGCTTGATTGTCAAGATATTTTAGTTGCTGTCAAGTTACAAACTCAAATGCAATTTGTCAAGCTGAACTGATTTTTGATATTTTGGGCAGTAAAATAACATCAAAAATTTTATGAAAAAATATTTTAGCCAAGTATACAACTTAAAACAGTGTTCTTCTTGCTCATCACTCAGAAATTGTTCACATGTATTATTATTAACAGTACTCATTATTGTTTGCGAGAACAATATGTAGTAGTTGTTGTTTCTATATTTATTTTCAAGAACTTGTTGGAAAAAAACCAGTTAATATGTAAATACCAAAGTCAGAAAAGAAAAAGTCCGATTGATTATGGATTAGACTTTGATATTATTTTAAATTTCTATGAGATTTTAGGGTAGAAGTTCCATAATGATCTGCATTTAGCCCAGCGCATAGGAACTTGCTAATACTCCGCAGTAATTAATTTCAATGTATTTCCAATAAAACATTTATTATTTTACAAAATAGTAAAATATTAATTTACGAAAAAGGATGTTAAAAAATTAAAATTAATTGTAATTCAATAATTCAAAAAAAAAAATATTTGATTAGAAGTAATATAACTTTCCCCTTACAAAAGCTGAAAACTCTTATAATAAAAGCTAAAATTTAAATTAATTTTAATACTGTAATACAAATGCTTACTTTGGATTCCTTTAATAATGATTCCTTTATATATAATAGATAGGATATAATTTTGATGAAAACTGCAATAAATGAATTTTTTTTCAGAAACTTGAAGCAATATAATACATAGAGTATGTGAAAAGTTAAATAAATTTAAATTATCTCATTAATGTCTGCTATATCATACATACAGTAAATATAAAAATTTAATATAATCCTATAGAAACTGCATTTAATTTAATTATATTTATATTATCGCTGTGGAAAATATTGTCTTGAACGTACTTATCCCATAACTGGTGGACAAGTACCTACCTTAAGTTTTGGTATAGAACCTATCAATAAGTATCTTAATTATGTCAATTGAACCCCTTTCGTATGAAGTTCTAGAATTTGAATCAGCTGCTAGTCCCTGGGAACCAGTCACTTGACCTCTCTTGACTTGACAGGTGCCTGCCATCTAGGGATGTTTTTCTTATATTTTTATACTTTTTATGTTATGTTTGTAATATTTTTTATTTACAACCTAATTCACAAAAAATTTTTTGATTAATAAGAGACTTATTAAACGAATTTTTGTATGAAAATTTGTTTTATTAATCTGTTATAAGGCAGCGAAATTTTTTATGAATTAAGGCATTAGACTATTAAGTGAAGTTTAAATTAGTTAAAATTTTGGCAATTACATAGATATTTTATTGTGTCAAATTCACTTTTGAAAACCAAGCTGATTTTAATCGAATATCAAGCTCAAGTACTATTTGAATCTGGCAACCCTATTAAGCAAGCTGTCGAAGATTTTTTATATGCCGTTTTCACGATAATTGAGTGCACGTTTTTTGTCCCTATATGCACACGTTTTATGTACATGTATATGTGTGTAGTGTTAGGGGCCATCATATGATAACTACGGAGAGCAACAATAATAGAAAAGGCCATTATTATTTTTTTCTTCATTCTTTTCATTCCTTTCATTGTTTCTCGATTATAATTTCATTTCATGCCGCTTACTAAACAAATTCTATTCCTTTATTTCTTTATTGTTCGTATTTAACTTAAGCGTTTTATAAAGGCTTTTGAATTTATTGCTTTTAGCTTGTGTATTGCATGTAAACTTTTAAACGAATTGAGAAAGCTAATAAACGTATTTATGAAACAAAAGATTTTGCTTTTATTTTAGCAATTGGAGTAACAGCTTCAACATATTGTGCTGATAGACACACGTATAGAGAAAATTTGTTTAGATTTTATGTAGATGAGCTTAAGGGAAATATTTGTGAAACAAAATATATCAGGGCGCTTACAGTAAATCCACTTTAGAAAAATAATTATTTAAGTAAAGCTAATGTGCGTATAAGATATTAGCTTTCTTGGCTCAATTATAAATTTACTGTGTAGAGAAAATTTATAATCCTTAAAAAATAAGTTTATTAGAAGGTTGTTTCTTAAGAAATTAATTAGTTAATTTTTTTATAAAATTTTGGCATCTTAATTTAATGCAAGTTGAGTTCAAATAAATTTATTTCTATTCCGTTGTGTCTAACCGCTTTCATGTTTTTAAGTTTAAAAATTATTCCTTTGGCTTGCCAACACAAATAAATTTGCAAATTTTTTGACAATTACCTGGAATTAGTCCCAAACTTATTTAAGGGGAGATTTTTTGTTTTTTAACACACACACACAAGGCTTTTTTTTTGCTTATCTGCAGATACACCCAGTGTCTTGCCTGGAATAGATCCAGCGACGCCCCGATTAAAAGTCTGTCATACTGTCCACTACACTATGGAGACGAGATACTTTTTGAACTTCAAGATTTACACATATTGAAACAAATATGATGTTTTATTTCTTCACAGCGTCCCTTAATCCGAAACAGCCTTAATGCGACTAGACTTATTTAGTTTTGTGTGCAAGACAACACATTATAGGTTAAAAAAAACATTATGCAACATCCTTTGTGGCGAAATCAAAACACCAATCCTTTCCCTACACAAAGCATAATAAAAGAGCTAGCAGTTATATAACTACTACTGCAAAAAACTTTAAGATATCTTTAAGAACCTTCTACCCAACATAACAATATTAAATTCATTTAGAGAGAAAAAATCTAGCTCCCAAATACAGTCATGCTTGCAGCACTAGCACGAGCCAAAATAAAAAAAAAGCGTTTAAAATTGAATACTTCTCTCAACTGCATTAACATACAATCGCACAGCTTTTGATGCATGTCTGAATGAGGATGATGTGCATAGAAACAATTGGTCCTTTGCCAATTGCATAGAAATGAAAGCATATAATTATACACGTACTTTATTTGTACAACTAAAATTATGTGCATGTGTTGACAGTATATATGCATATGGCTGATTCGTATTCTAAATGTACATTTTGAGTGTATGTGTTTTTTACCATTGTAACTACTGAGGTATTCATATAATCGGGCTTCTGCTTTAATCGGCTAATCGCTCGATTAATTAATCGAGGTTTTTGCTTAATCGCTTAATAATCGGCTAATTTCAGTATTAATCGATTAACCGATAATTAAAGTTTTTTATAAATCAAGTAATTTCAACAGATAAAAATGCATAAATTATTTATTATTTTGAGTTTACTAGTAAAAAAAGCCAATAACATAACAAACATAACAGTGCCTGAACAAAATCAAGCAGAAAATGTATAAATATTTATTCATTAAAAAATTAACAAGTTAGTGAGATAATTTTATTAGTTATTTCAATTGTTTAAGGAGATCTTCTAAAACAATCTCTCAGAAAAATAATTTGGTTCAAATGTTTAGGTCTTAGGCGATTCTTTTCTTTAGTTGTGATAAAACTTGACTTGGAGGAATCCTTGCACTTATCGTAGATGTTGAAGAAGTCGAAGCAATCCATAATGCAGAATATCTAGTTTCTCAGTACTTTTAGTATTTTTCTCTATACATATAAAACCTTTTATTATGTCATTACAACCCTGTTTTAATTTTTTCAAATTCTTAACACTTCTAATTGTTTCTGTTAATTCTGTTACCGCATTTCTTGTATTACTATCGATAGTTTCTTCTGTTGTCGAGTCATTATCTGACTCATACAGGCAGAGCTCAGAATCGAACAGTTAGCATAAAAGTTTATTTCCGGATTCCTTAGTTTCCGTTTCTTTACTTTATTTTAAAACACTGTTGCTAGAAGAAAATATTCCTCAGTGAAGGTATAAAATAATTAGATTTTTAACTAAATCGTTGGCAACAGTATTATTGGCTTTTATTAAATTATTAAACAAAAACTTAATAGTTCCCTCAAGTTCAATTAGAATAGCAGAGTCTTTACTAAGATCTTTTATAGCAACGTTCAAAGATTTTAAAGTTTTGCTTAAGTCAAGATCACTGAAAACACTTATTTGTTTGTATGAAAAATACTTTCTAAACAATTAACCTTTGTATTTGAGACGAAACAAATAATTAGACACAAAAAATACGTTATAATACTACAAAATATGAAAAATTTTATAACGTCTGTTAATCTATTAATCGACTGAAATTAATCGGTTTAACCGTTAACCGAAAATAACCAATTTTAAATTAACCGATCAGTTAATCGGGTTGCAGTTAACCGGTTAACCGATTAACGGTTAACCGAATGAATACCCTAGTAACTAATATATATATGAAAAGGTAGGATTTATATTATACTTTTCGCCTCATTCAATGGATCCTGAAATAAATGTATACATTTTTTTTAATTTATGTGTATTGAGCGTTACATTTGCTTTCGCGGTTGTTCCAGGGATGGCGTTTGCGAAAACATACACCACGAAAAATGAGTCTATGGTTAAAAAGCACTATATATCTACTCTCTAAAAACAAAAATTGTAATAATCACAGGGCAAATTTAAAAGATATGATCACTTTTTCAATCTTGACTTGTTTTCACATGCAAAAATAAAAATTTTATAAAAAGTTTTTTTTTAGGAATTTATTAATTAGATTAATTTTAATTTTTAACGTGCTTTTTCCCAACTTAATATTTTACTGTTTAAGTAAAATATAAAATTTTTTATTAAAATACATTGAAATTGATTATGGAGGGGATTAGCTAGTTCCTATGGCCATTTCAAATCATAAGAATAAGAAGTTTATAGTATCAAAGTTGAAAAATGAGCTCCATAATCAATCATGTTTTTTATTTTCTTTACTTGCGTACTACAACAGGTTGGTTTTTTTCCAACTCTAAATTGTAGTTGTAAGGCCAGTTGAAAATAAATAAAAGCAACAACAGCTACAAATTGTATTCGCAATGAGCTGTGATGCCAACATGTATTTTTTGCGCGGGCACTCGCATATTTACAATTTTTACTTAAACAGTAAAATATTAAGTTGGGAAAAAGCACGTAAAAAATAAAAATAAATAAAAAATAAAATTTTTATGTTATAAAATAATCCTTTACAGGCATTTATACATGAGTAAAAAGTAAGCGAACTTTTTTTTCAAATAAGTCTTATTTAATTCAAATCGACTAACAATACTAAAAGTTATATAAATTTCAAATGATTTTTTTTGTAGCGAAATTCGACCTACCTAGGGTTTGGGAATCGGAAATTCCCAGGCGGAAATTTCCGCGAAAAGATTATCTAATATTCCTGGGAAATTTTTAAAAATTTCCCGGGAAAACGGGAAACTAGAGAAAGATATTATTACAGAAACATATGGATTTTATTTGACATATTTATAAAATGTAATAAGTGACTGCGAAATTTATTTGGTTTCATGACAGACATTTGTGTTAAAATCCTGTTCTTCTTTGATATAAATAAAGTTATCAATGTTTATTTAAAACATTACAAAAGTTCGGTGGACTGATTATAAGACTAAATTTCCACGATGAAATTGTTTAAGTTTTGCTTTAAAGCTGTTTATATTCTGTTAAAATGAAAAAATTTCCATAATTTTTTTTTAATTTGTACAAAATAAAAATGTGAACGGTTCAAACTTATACGGAAGTTTGATAAAAATTCCAGGAAATTTAAGTCATGCAATTTTTTCTAACACGTCTACGAGAAAACTTATTGCTTGATTCGAAAACTACATGCAAGGTGATTTTAGTAGAGAGTGTCGTTTAATCACTGTATCCGAACAAGGTGGAATACTTTGTATAAGAATCAATGATTGCAATACTCTGTACTGAACTTTGAGTGATTTCCCGCAGAGTAAATCAAAATATTTTGGAAAGTTTTACGGACACTTTAAGCTCATAGAAGCAGTAAAAATTTATAGTTGGCACATCTTAAATTTATGATAAGTCAACGCTATTATAGAAACCCTGAAGGGGATGTTTTACGAGAAATAAAATGAAAAATGAAAGATATTTATGAAAAATTCGGCGCAACTGAGTACATTACTGTAACTTGCTTGTATTTAACGATAAGAATGCTCCGGTAATTAGGCAAGAAAAATAAGAAACATTACGGCAAGCTATTTATAAAAGGATTTGGAGACCGTAAAATTAAGTATTTAACTAAATACTTATGGTAAAAGTCGTCAATTAGTCTTTATACGATTTCTTACTATGTAATAACTATTGAATGTATTTACCTGAATTCACTTAAAAATCTGTTTTAGAATTGTTATAATATTAATTTTTATTTATAAAGAATGTTTCCATTAATAAAACAATGAAAATTTTACCAATTTTCATTTAAAAAATCTACATAATTTAGAAAACTAACTTTTCCCGGTAATCCCCGGAATTCCCGGGAATGCCATTTTTCTATTCCCGTTTTCCGAGAAGTGCAAAAGTCCGGGAAATCCCAATCCCTAGACCTACATTCTTCGAAAATATAAAAACCCACAGTGCAAAAGAAGAAAAACTTTTTCAAAGAAACCCAGAAGTTTATAAACAGAAATTGTTCTTTATATCGCTTCTACCCTACAGCTGCTGTGAAATTTGTTTAACGCTCTAAAATTTATAGAAAAATTATATATAAAAATTTTTTTTACGCAACGTTCAATATATTTTTATACAAATAAAATTTTTTTAGAACACACACTTTATTTTGAATTCAATGCAATTCAGATGTATAATCTTAGATTTATTTTATATACATACATTTTTACATATACATACATATAATACATTTTTTGGATACAAAACTTTTAGATATTTAGAAGTACAAACCTACACTGTTATTTTAGTGTTTGTTGTTAATGCAATTTTAATAATTAAACTGAGTAATGAAACGTACTAAAACAGCGTAACGCTCAATACACAAGACTGCCGACTATAACAATTAAAAAAAATTATATTTCTAATAATTTTCAACAATCTTATGTATGAAATAATAGAATCAAATGCAAATAATCTGAAACTGATATAAAGTTAATCTTGTTTTTGGAAAAATTCATAGTTTTTTAATGTGGCAAATCAACATCATGCATTACGGACACTCCATTTTCTATGAAGATAGTAAAATCATGCTACAGTAGTTTTCATTTTAAAATAAACATGCTTATTTTATGAAATATTTTATTACACTTGCAACGGACACGAAAAAAGCATTAGAAATAAGAATCAGCCATGTATTAGCTCTATACGTACATATATGTATGAAAACAAATATTGGGAGAGACGCTAAATTTTAAATTTACGAGTGCAATTTAGTTTTTCAATTAGTATTTTGTAATGTTCCTCCAAAAGATTTGAACATTTAAAAAACATTATTAAAAGGCACAGTGAAGCAAAAGTTAATAAAAACATGTATTTTGCAAGTTCTTGTGCAAAAAGAATACTATTAAAGGTTTATTTCAATACAAGTAGCATATGGCACATAAAGCAAAGCAAAAACTATTATTTTCCTAGTGATATTTTCAAGTATATCCACTGTTGCTGTTGAATTTTTGGTATTCATTTACTACAAACTAGAGATTTTCATCAAGATTCCTAATTATTTTTAACTATGGCTTATATCTTTCCTACACACATATAAATTATGTGTTGTAAAAGTGTAGGTTTTTTTACGAAAACAAAAATATATAATTGCTGATGTGAAGATACGTAAAGGTGTCCCAATAAACCGTTCTGGAATTAAATTAAATAATATATACTTATATAATATATATACTTAAATATATATATATAATTAATTATAAAATCAAACCAACAAAGTTTGTCTTGAGTAGAACCAAAATCAGAAAAATGGGAATGAAGAAAAATATCCCGATGGCAAACGCTGGGAAGGTGCAGTTAATATCAGCTTGAGAGTGATTTAATTCTCGTTTAAATTTTCACGAAAAAGTTATATATATAAAAATGAAATCACATTCAAAAGAGCCACCTGACAAGCGGTGATAAGCAAAATACTCGTGAGCACTGACGATGGAAGTATAGCAGCTACCGAAATTGGCGATACTCTGTTCTGCTGTGTACGTTGAAAAACTAAGTTGGTGTTAACTTTTACCTTGTTCCTTGAAATATTAATCATGCTAGACTAGACTAGACTAGACTATGACTACACTGTGACTTGTCATTTACTCAGGTTTTAAATCGAAGAATTTATACTTAATTGTGATATATGTATGTATATCCTGAGAAAGTTCCTAATTTATAAGCTACTTTTTTCGAACTGTATCTAAAAATTTAGAAGATCGCTCGGCCTACTAGAGAATGATTTGTCTGATTTGGTTAATTTTATATATTGAATAATCCACAATTGGGACTCCTTTGTGTCGTAGTAATACAAGATTTTAATGAAATTTATAGTTTCATAGATATTAAAGATGCTGTGGTGAAAACAAATAATGTAACATAATTAAAAATAAAATGTTTTAATTCATAAAAAATCTAACCTGATTTAACACACAAACGTAAAGTTATATTCTGTTATAAATAGAACCCTCAATATTTCCTTAAAATCAATACATAAAATAAAAAACTGAGTGATGGCACTTCATTGAATAAATTTTAATGTGGATGTAATATAAAAATAAAAAATTGTAGGGGGTAAATAATTCTATGAAAAACTCTTAACAACTTTGCCCTAGAAACTATCAGCTTGGCACAAAGTTGTCATATGTCACGAAATTGAACTGGTTCTTACAGAGTTTTCCCATACAATTGAACATTAAAAACCATTGTATCTTGTAGGCCTGACTCATCACTATATTATACACTGATTTTTAATGCCAAATAGTCCAGAAGAACTCCATAAGAATTAGTTAAATTTCAGCGGTAACCTTCATGCCAAGTTTTTGTTTTGCATATGGCCCTCTTGATCTAAACTAAATTTCGAGCTTGCGGAAATGTTGTAAGTCAGCTCGTATTAAACCAACCAGTGATTGGGACAGACCTCTGCGAATAGAATAGAGTTCAGTCTTGCTCAACTAAAATTTGACCAAAAAATTTGAGGACTAGCGCCAGTAGCTCTCAAAAGATTATAGGAAAAATAACATAGAGTTCTTGTAAGTACACGGGCGTATACTTAATATTTTTTCAATACAATAAATAATAATTCTCATACGCCATAGTGTATTGAGAAAATCATTGAATGCTTTTATAGCAGAGTCAGGCTAAAGCGGTCCATCCATTATACAATATTATTGCATATGTTATTGTGCATATTATTGCCGTTTTGACATATACTATGCAATAAATAAATTGCACAATATTTTTAAAGAATATATTGCCTAATTTTCCTGCCAGTGAAAAAGTAATAATAACACTGCACAATGTTGCCACCATTTTTTGATTGTGCAATAAAAATCAAAGGTCTTTTGTTTTTTGCCAATATATTGTGCCATCCTCGGATATGACATACATATTGGCGATCAGAGCAACAAGCCGTCTTAAAAAGCCGGCGGCGGCGACTTTTCGCAATAAAATGTATATAATAAATTGCACTTTTTAATGTTGAACTTCTTTATTACGAAATTTTATTAAATTTTCTTTTTAAAATTTTTTTCAAACAAATTTTTATATAAAATTTTTCGAACACCTGACGACTTTCACATAATTTGTAATATGTCCTACAAATTTGCAACTAAAACAACGATTAGCCGGCTGCAATTTTGAGCCGAGTCTAGCCGCACGGATCGGCGGTGGCTTGAAGTTACATTGAAAGTCAGCGGCGGCTCTTAAGCCGGCTTTGAGCCGAGATCGGCTTGTTTCTCTGTTGGCGATATTATTGTGCAATACGAAAAATTGCACAATTATATTGCATTATTATGACATTATTATGACACTACATTTTTTCTTCATTATCTAAGTTCTGGAGAACAGTGCAAATATAATATAATAGGAAATTGTACCAGGTGCAAAGAGTTCAGCTATATTAAGATAAATATCAAATTGTCAAAGCTTTTAATAATGCTATCGATAAAAAAAATTGATTCTGTCAAAAAAAATGTAGAAATATTCAACTTAAAGTTTACGTTTCAAGCTTGAAACACTAAGTGTTGCCAATTTAGCGGTTCATTCATAAATTTCATGAATTCAGCGTTTTAGCGCCTCTTTTTCAACTTTTTCTCTGTTGGCGTTTTGTTATAAATAAAAAGTAGGCAACACTTAATTTTTGTATAGTTATTACTTTCCATCATTTATTGTTTCTTTCTTTCAATCCTCTAGCAAACTAATGTAAGAAAAATGTAGTGTCATAAGGTCTTAAGAGAAAACTTAATATATTAGAAATAATTTGTTGTTTAAGTGTGTTGATCATGAATAATCATATGAATAATCATAGAATATTGCTTTTTTTGATAGGTACAAGTGACTGTTGTGCTCTTGTTGTTGTTTATTTTGCTTTTTCCGCAAGCTCGAAATCCATTTTAGACCCAAGGCTTCTCGGGCAATGTTGCTTAAAATTGTTCGTAGTTTAATATCCCGCTACGATTTTTTGGCATATAATGGACAAACCCTAATGTACATACACACAACGGTATTGGTATGTGTGTGTTACTGCAGCATGCTTAAGTAACATTTAAACATTAATACCATCAAATTTTATTTTGAATGGTGTTAATTTAACAGATATAAAGATCAGAAATGTTACCTTAATTTAAATATCTGCATATCTAAAAACTTTTTTCCATGAGTTAATCTATTGTTAAATGTTTGCTTGGTTACATATTCAACTCATTTTTATATTGTATTTGCATTGTGTTCAAGTATGTACATATGTGTGTGTGTGTGTGTGTGTGTGTGTGTGTTTAGTTTTGAATATATGATCGTTATGCAGCTGCCATATTGAAAATTCGTTCATGTACGTAATTGCTATCGCTATTGTTTTTGTTTTTGTGTGCGTTTGCTATCATCATAATTGCATCTTTCACTATTATACTAATATCGAAATAGTTTATATTATAGCAAACTTTAATTGCGATTTTTGGCTAATTTTATCTCAAAGTATTCGCAGAAAAGCTGATAAAATTAAAACTTTTTGCCAGTATTTAGTTTCGCATATTTATTGTATATTTACTTAAGCGTATTGTAGATTTTGCCATAGACAATATTTTATTTTTAGACAATATAATTTAATGAATTTGTGGTATTTGTTGGTTTTTTTCTGTGTGTTTTCCCTTCCGCAATAAAATTTCATTGTAGATTTAAAATGTCATTTTCAATAGATTAAAAGGAAATATTTTTCTGTTGTTTTGTTTTTATTTATTTATAATCTTACACCATAAAATATTGAAGATTTATGAATGTTATTTTCTTTTTCGTAACATAAAACAAAACAAAAAATTTCATATTAACATTTTTTTTGAGCTGCAAGAAAGGTGTGTGTAAGAAATGAACAAATACCAATAAATATGGCAATGGCAATAAAGAAAATATTGAATTCCAAATATTTTTTTTGTGTAGTTTTTCGTAAAGTTTGAGGTAAAAGCAAGAATTTTTGTTCATCTTAGCCGAAATAAAAATAACCTAAAACGTGGTTTAGTTTGTAATTAAATTAATTTTTCAAAGAAGTTTCGTAGAGTTAAAATAAAGTAAAATTATTATTAAAAATAGGAAGCTAAATGCGGTACATTTACATGAAATAAAACTTGTCTTATTTATATATATGTAGCTTTCTGTTTCGGTAATAAAAGATGGAAAGTTTTGCCGTTTTCAGTTTTTCATAAATTTTTAAAAAAATAAAAATTTTAAAATTTCGCATATACAAATATTTTTCATCATTGCGGTCTAAACAATTTCCAAACAGCTGAGTATATAAAAAACAATATTAGCACTGCTCATATATAATTTGTTTTCAAGTGTTTAAGTTATTTTTATTAGATACAAACATTTCCCTCCCAAGTCATTACAAAGTATGTCGAGAAAACTCTTCAGAAATCTGCAATATTAGAAAAAAAAGTTTAAAAAAGTTTTCATTGGTTTAAATTTCGACGGTCTGCGCATGTAGGAGACCATAGAAACACATAAAGTGGTCATGAAAGGTCGTAACAAAATTTTCATTTCGTTGCATAGTGTAATTAATTAATGATATATAGTAACTTGTCTTCACTGAGATTAAGAAACAATGGTAAAATACAAAAAAAAAACTTACTTTCAAATAGAGCTAACTTACTTTAATTTAATTATTTGCCTTTCATACAACAACACCAATTCAAAGCAGAGAAAAAATATTTTATTTTCATTGCCTTTGCAAAAGCAAAATTTATGATCAAACATGCATGTTTTGCTTATTTTTTACTTAACCTTATAAATGCCCATATGGATCCAATCGATATTTATTTTTCTATCGACTTTCGTAACTTATGGATTATTTTATTTCTAATATTACTAGCTTTTTGATAAACTATAAATATGTAAAATTTTTATCCTTTTAATTTTTTATGGATTTTTGAAATCGGAGAAAAGTTTTCATTATTCGCCGCTGAATAACTCTACAAAAGTTGGATATATAAAAATTATACATGGATGACTTAACGATAATTTTATTCCGTATCAATAGCTAAGTTATTCACATCGGACAAATAATCTCGGGTTAGGGTGAAATATATAGCTGTACCGAGTGGAAATATTAGTCATGCTCATAAAAAATCTGTACGTCATAGAAAAAAACTGAACAGGGATTTGAATTTACCGCACTAAAATCTTTATTTTCATTTTAAGGACAAAAAAAATTTTTTGCAGACCAGTGTAATTATCGATAATCGAACAAAAAGTATTGCATTTAAAGAAACTTGAAGAATTTTCATATAAATTTCTTCCTAAGACTTTTTTCGCTTTTTCAAGACAAAAAAATATTAACTGGGAACACAATTTAGTAAAACTAAACTTTAGTAAATAGAGTGTCCCATAAACTCAAAGACACCTTTACAACAAAAATACTTATGCCATGAAGAAGACTTTAGAATGCATATTGCCACACACTGCAGCTTCTTACTTTTTACTCTCTTGCTTATGATACCAGGGCACTTCCTGCTTGTGTGCGAAAACAGAAAAACAAACATTATTTATTTGGCAATAAAGATTTATGCTTGTTATTTTCTTGTACTTTTCTTTCACTTTCTTTTTACACTAAACAATAAGTTCTTAAATATTTGCCCATACCCTGGCTATACTTTACTCATTTTCATGCTTTTGTATTCGGGAAGTGGTTACTGGCTTAATCTATTTAAAAAACACGAAGATTTATGCTTGATTGTTTTTGGAAAGGTGACTTTCATTAATTATTCCACTCTGCAACAAGAATCCTGGAATACTAGTAATATAAAAGTTCAAAAATATACCAGCACTTGCACTAAAATAAACTTATATTGAAGTACTGTGGAATAGATTTAATATTGTTTCGTCATTTACTAATCTGCAAATGATAGAGTGAAATATAAGAAAGGCTAAGTAAGCTGTTACTTGCGTTAAATAAAATTAATTAATTTTTTACTAATCTATGCCAAAGGCCACAAATTGTTTTCTCTTCTTAGTTATCAATACACAAAATTCTTTTATTATCCCAAAATCATCAATTGCTTTACTGTAACAACATTCAAGTATTCAAAAATTAATTTGTTATTCTATTCAACTACTTCATAGCACAATTAATTTATGAGCCTCTCAGTAACTATAAGATTTTTGTTTTTCTTATAACAAATTTATGTTGGGCCTCAAGACAAGTTTATCATTGGAAAGAAATTTATGAGCATAGGCGATTTCTTCTACTTTTGTTTTCCAATTTCTTTGATTATAGCTCTGACATTCTTAGAATAATGTATTGGTTTACGTTGGTATTTTGCAATTATTTTAATTTATTTTCATGTGCTATAAATCATTTTTACTATAATGAACTAAAGCATAAAATAATCATTATTTAACCAATATTTGACATCACTTTGTGTACGATGAACGAGAAATGGTTAATTATATTTATATATTGGAAATTTTTAATTCGATTTTTAAAGTCAGAATATAGTCCGCAATAAATACCTTTTCTTTATTTTATAAATTTAAAATTAAGGGAATTACCCATATAAATGCAAAACAAATTATCTCATTAAAGTCTAAATTCCTAGGAGATAGTTGGGTGATTCTCATTTCAAATGTTTTTTTTATCCGTTGAAAGTATAGTAAAATAATTCTTAACATTCCTATATCTGAACATCTAAAAGATTGACGCTATCTAAATTCGATGTGTGTTATTCTTGGAATAACATGCAATTTCCATAAAAAAATTTGTGGTATAAAAGGGGGTAAACGGGTACCACCATACAGGAATGCCAACTTAGCCCATTTCTGGCTAGATTTAGCCCGTTTTTAGTTGCTCAAAACGCGAAAAAATATTTCTAGCCCAAAAAAAAAACAACGCGCAAATCTAGCACAATTTACAAGTATCTTTCAGCCCTTTTAGCCCCTTTTTAATTTTTGTTCAATATGAGTAAATTTTTTATTTTTGCGCACTATTTCTTCCTTTATTCTAGCAATAGCGGCTTGTGAATTAACTTGCTAACATCGTTTTTACTCCTTTTCTTTTGTTAGTTTGCTTACAAGTAATAAAAAGAAGAAGAGTGCAGAATAATCTTCCATTTCTTTAAAAATTGGTTGTAATTTTCATTCAGTTGGTCCCAAAATTTTCAAAAGAAACACTTTATAAGTTAGTCCTTTCTTGCGCTTTTTCAAAAAAAATTTTACTAGATATTGCTTTATACATGTCTTTTTTCAATTTAGCCCTTTTTAGCGGCTTTTTAAAAAATTTTTGCCCGTTTTGGGTTCTAAAGTTGGCATCACTGCCGTCATACGAGGTAATTCTTAATTTGCCTACATCTGTACAACTATGAGAGTGAGGTACTCTAAATTCGCTGTGTGTTATTCTTAGAATAGCATACAATTATAAGCAAAATATTTGTGGTACAGAAGGGAGAAAACGGGTATCTCCCCCCTCCCCCCTCCCATATTATTAATATTCCTACATCAATACAACTACAGTAGTGGAGAGCTCAAAATTGGAAGTTGGTTACTCTTAGAACAAATTGAGAGTTCTAGAAAAATCTTCAGGGTTCCAGTGGGAGGAGACGGGTACCCCCATAAAAGGTAATTATTCATTTTCCTATATCCGTAAAACTATAAGAGTAAGGCTCTCTAAATTTTATATTTGTTACTCCTAGAATAAGGTGCAATTTTCAGCAAATTCTTGGTAGTATAAGAGGGGAGAAGCGGGTACAGCTCAAACAAAGTAATTAATAATATTCCTATGTCATCATAACTACAATAGTGAAGGCCTCAAAATTAGAAGTGGGCTACTCTTAGAAAAAAATTCTAGAAAAATCTTGATGTTATCACTTTGGAGAGATGGGTGCCTACCAATCAAGGTAATTTATTTATTTTCCTATATCTATATAGGGCTGAGGCTCTATAAATTTTATGTGTATTAATCTAAGAATAGCTTGAAATTTTCGGCAAAATCTTGGAAGCATAGGAGTGGGAAACGGGTACCGCCACACACAGTAACTATTAATATTCCTGTATCAGCACAACTACAATAGTGAAGCTCTTAAAATTGTATATGGGCTACTCCTAGAACAAATAGCGATTATCAGCAAAATATTGGTGGTATCAGAGGGGAGACGGCTAATCCCCCTACAATTGTTAATTTTCCCCTATCTGCAAAACTCTCTAAATTTGATCTGGAGTACTCTTAGAATAACGTGAAACTCCCAGCGAAATCTGAGAGGTATTGGGGATACCCCCAGTACAAAGTAATTATTAATATTCCTATATCAGCACATCTAAAATAGTGAAGCTCTCAAAATTTGCTGTGGGTTCATTTTAGAACAAATTCTAATTTCTAAAAAAAAGTTGATTATTATTTCCATATCAGCAGGACGTGGGCCACTATTAGAATAAAGTGAAATTTCCAGCATAGTCTTGAAGGTATCAAAGGAAAGAGACGGGCGCTCCACGTACAAGATAAATATTAATGGCTTGGTCCACAATGTCGATCGCACGAACAATCAGAAATAGCATGCGATAAGCAACTTATTTGCGTCCCACTATAAGCATATTTTATTTTTGCATTAATATATTTATTAAATAAAAAATTAATATGTGTTGTTAGCGGTACGCAACTCAGTTGTTTATCGCCTGCTATTTCTAATTTTTCGTGCAATTGACATTGTGGAACAGCCATAACTTCCTGTACGACAATGGGGTAGTCAGTTTTTTTGAATTTTTTGTAATACTGTCCATTTTGCATTAAAAACGAAGCAGGAAAATGCTGTTTATTTATACTCTCTTCATACAAAATGGAGTGTCCGTAATGCATGCTGTTGATTTTCCACATTAAGAAAGCATGATTTTTTCCAAAACCAACATTAAAATTTTAATAGTTTAGAATATATGCATTTGCTTCTCTTATTTCACCCATGAAATTTTTGAAAAATAATAGAAATTATATATGTATTTTTTTTTTTTTAATTTTTGTTTTCAGCTGTCTTTTGTATTGAGCTTTTTGGATATAAATCAATCATGATTTATATCCAAAAAAATGTATTAAGTATTATCCATATTTTTTTAATTTAATTCGAATTATTTAGTGAATAACTAAGGATTTTATGTTAAAGTACATCGAAGATTATACATCTGAACTGTGTCAACTTCGAAATATAGTGTGTCTTCTGAACATAATATTGAATTCATATAAAAATGTATTGCGCGATAGAATATATCTATAAATTTTAGTACGGCAAAAAAAGTTAACAGCAGCGGAAGGGTAGAAACGTTATAGAGGACATTATCCGTTTAGAAATTTCTAATTTGCTTTGGAAAAATTTTGCTTCCTACCGCACTGTGGGTTATTATATTTTCGAAAAATGTATTAGGTAGATCATATTTATTTGAAATTGACATAACTTTTTACATTTTTGGCCGATTTTATTAAAAATAGTCTTAATTGAAAGAAGAGTTAGCCTTCTTTTTGCGTATGTATAAACGTTTGTAAAGAACTTCTTTAAAAGGTATTAGTTTGTGAACCCAAATCAAAATTGAAAAAGTGGTCATAACTTTATTTCATCCTATGTGGGGCTGTGTGTGCTTGCCCAATTTTTCAATCCGAACTGCTTGGAAAAGATGTAGTTTTTTTCAAAATGCGTTTTTCCTTGGCCTGTGAAATTAATAGACAATAAAGTTTTTTGTTACATGTATTAAAATTGACTTCAAAAAGTTACACAGCAAAAGAAATTTAAATTAGAATGACCTGAATATTTATGTTAAAGCCACCATGTAGAAGGTTTCGAGAATTCTGTTTTAAACTACCTTGAATATTTCTCTTAGTGTAACCTGCAATGAAAATAAACTTTACTTTCTGTAGTAACGAATGTACAATTTATTTTAATTACAAATTTTCTAACAACAATAATACTTAGAAAACATAAAACTAAATCGGTAAACTATTAACAGCACTTATGATAACTTAACTGTATGTTTAAAAAGTTAAATGTTTAGCCAGCAGCAATATCAACAGTAAGTAAAATGGCAAAATATTAAAATCAGTGGTAACATCGTAAACTGTAGTAGCAGCAACCACATCGGTATCAGCATCTATTATGTGCCTCATTCGAGGCAACAACGTGCTTACGTATAACAAAAAGTGAAGCCATAATCAATGTATGGCAAAAGTTTGAGCCTAATCGTTGGCAATTATTTGAGTGAAACGTGGCGTTAACTTTTACGTGAGTTAGCAACTTTTCTCCACCTCTAACTTGATGCTTACATCCATCCATATATACTTTTATTTTGTCCTTAGTTTTTTTTTCATTATTATTTATTTGAACAGGTATAACATGAAAAAGAATGTTCCTTAAAGTTTTCAATGCTAACTCAGCTTAAATGCTAAAATTATACAATAAAAGTTATGATAACAACTGCAACTGAGTAGAGTAGTTATGTATAGAGAAGACATGATGATCAAGTTGTTAAAAAGTATGTTGGATGTTTAACAAATGAAACGAATGAACCTTTAAATTTAACTACACAGGTTCTATATGATTTTCAGTATATTTGTAGATTGACAAAAAGTATATGTATAAATTAAATAACTAAGTTACTGCATTGCTACATTGTAACATTGTGTTGGATATGTAATAGTTTCCTAAATATTTGGTTCTTTTTATTTAAACTATTTTTTGCAAGTTTTATTTTATATTATATTTTTAGTGCTTTTACATGCAAAAATTAATGCAAAAAAAATCTGAATAATCAAGCAGAAAGTTATGATAGTTGCAAGTTTCTATCTCATGAATACGTTTTAGAAATATCTAAGGTAAATATATGTGCATTTGAATAAATTATAATTTTTTTTTTGGAAATTCTTTCTGCCATGTCATGCAAAATGTTGCACGAATATTAAACATTGAATTTATTAAAGGACATAATACTTTTTTTGTGTTCATTATACCGCAAATGTCAGCACCTTTTAATATCTAATAAGTTTGGGTATTTTTATTTTATACTAAAATTATAATTATAAGGGAAATATTGAATAATAATGCAATGGAAAATTATGAAATTGTTATTCATATTTTAGGAGTCGTAGTAAAATGCTTCGAACTAAGAAGTTATGTCTATATAAATTAGAAATTTCTTGTAAAATTTTGTGGAATTAGTTCGAAGGCATTTTTCATCCAAATTTGACTTTTAGCTCAGCTTCTATTCTAGTGTACTTAGACACGTTAAAACTATATTAGGCTAAAAATATCTAGTTTCCAGTTTATAAAGCATTCTTAAAGCTTACAACACTAGCTGAATTTGTTCATAATCTTTGCGACGCTCTGTAGAGCATGAAATAAGATTTGTAAAACAATTTACGAATACTTGATATTTGGCTTATACTCATTTCAAATACTTTTTTTCGTGTCCGTTGAAAGTATGATAAAAGTATAGTTTCATTAAATAAACGCATCTATATAAAAAGAAGTGTACACTTTGATGTCACCACTAACTGCGGACACGGGTCGAGCGAGTTCAACTAAAATTTTAACGTATGTTGGGGATGGTCTGTGGATGGTTTATGTGAAGCATGCACGAAATCGCCGCAGTGGTTTCGGAGATATGGCATTTAAATTTTCCTATATATTCATATTTTTCTAATATCAAGAAAATGACCTCCGTAAAATCGGTAACTTTATGTCTTCGAATCTAAGTAGGGTAGAATGTTATCCAAAAGCATTATAATAACATAGAATAATGAGCGGACAGGTGTTTGTTACTTTTATGAAATTTGTATATTTAGGGGCCGGAAAAGGGGAAAAATATAATTTGGTACTTTTTTTTGTTTACCTTTTATCTTATAAAGTAATGGAGATATACATTAAATTTGAAATACATTCTTTTCTCCTTACGAAGCTCCCAAATACAATTTGGTACTTTTTTGAAATTCAACTATATAACGGGCAAAATTGGTAGCCCTTTTTGGTACTTTTTCCATACAACTATTTTCTATTCACATTGCTATACATACTGAATGAATATATTTGTATATATGCACTAAGAAGAGATTTTTGAAAACTTAAATTCTAAGGGGATTGAAAGGGTTACAAACGGGTGAAATCGGTAATCTTATATCTCCGAATCTAAGTAAGGTAGATATAAAATTTCAAAAGCGTCATAATAAGATAGAAAAATGAGCGGAGATATCTTTGGTACTTTTTTAAAATTTATGCATTTAGGGGCCGAAAAAGTAAAAAAATATAATTTTGGTACTTTTTTGTTGAGCCGTTTCTCTTCTAATACAACAAAGATAGAAAAGAAATTTAAAATATTTTCTTCTCTCCTTTAGAAGCCCTCAAATGCACTTGGTAATTTTTTGATGTTTGGATATATAAAGCGTAAAATTAAGAGCTCTATTTGGTACTTTTTTCCTGCACAAACTATTCGTTATGTACTTTGAATGAATATTTGGAATAGAAAAAAATTTTGTATGTAGGTTTCATTTTCGCTGCACGGATGCAGGGATTTTAAGAAATTCCAAAAGGGATAAAACGAGTCAATTCGGTAACCTTTTATTTTCGGATCTAACAAAGGTAGACAGCAAATACCAAAAGCATCCTCATAAGAACAAAAACAAGTGGACAGGTTTTTGCTATTTTTTTTAAATTTGTATATTTAGTGGCCGAAAAAGGGTAAAAATCACAAAAAAAAAACACAAAATTCGTCGAAAAAAACCCTTAAACGAAAACATTAAAATTGTATTTCTATACATTGGTACATTAGTAGACATTATTACTCCACATCTAACTAAGGTAGATGTAAAATTCGAAAAATATTAAAATTAGATCGAAAAAAGGGGACGGGATTTGGACAGTTTTTTAAAATATTTGCATTTAAGGAAGAAAAAGGGTAAAACTTTAATTTCGTCCTTTTTTTGTAACCCATTTATCTTCTAAAATAATTAAGATAGAAATTAAAATTAAATTGGTTTCGTCTCTCCTTAAGAATCCCTCAAATGCAATTAGGGGGCGACAAGGAGCAGAAATATCATTTTAGAACTTTTTGTAACCCATTTGTCTTCTGAAGTAATAAAGTTGTATTCTTCTGCCGCAAAAAAGCCTTCACACATGTTTTTTTACTAATAATAATTTATAGGGGGAAAACCACCATAGCAAGAGCTAAGTTTGATGTAGATTGCATTGAGAGCAAATAGCACTTTTAAACAAAAGCATGGAGACGTTTACTGATCATACAAAGCTATTATGAATTTTTCTATATTTGCACAACAATCGGGTAGCGAAGCACACCCGGTGTTGCTAGTAAATTTTAAAATTAAAACTGATTTAGCATGATACGTTTCTCTTTGTATAAGACTGAACGTTATGTGTTAAAAACGAAAAACGAAAATACTGTTTTTACTCTCTGTTATACATTCGAAAAATATTTTAAGTAGTTCGTATTTTGCCACAAAAAATTATTTGAAATTGACACAACTTTTGACATTGTTGGTCGATTTTATTAAAATAAGTCCTATTTGAAAGAAGAGCTAGCCTACTTTTTGCTCATGTACACCGAAAAAAATTTCATTTTCTGTGAAGGAATTCAATGAAATAGTAAATATTTTGTCTAGGAACAGACCTACAAACAAATTTGTAAATATAGACAAAAATATCTCAACAATTTCATTTAAAAAACTGGGTTTTTTTTCAGTGAACAAATTGTTTAAATCTATAAAATATTTTGTCGAAAAATATCTACAAATTTTAAATAAAACAATTTACTGAATCAAACAAAAAGATTTACCAGATTTTCTGAAAACTGTCAAACAATATTTGTCGTCTGAATTTATAAAACAATTAGTCTAAAAATACTAACAAATACCAAATAAAATAATTTACTTAATCAAACAAAAATATTTAGTGGATTTTTTGTAATATATCAAACAAAATTTTTGTGTGAGTCATCATCATCATCATCCATTAAGCATTTATGAAATTTCACTTTGTTAAATGTGTTTAAGTCTGAATGTTTATCTAAAACAGGAAAAACTAATTTTTCATTTCAAATACCAAATTCTCTGAATCAAATGTAAATTTGTTCAATTTAGGTCCTATAAAGAAATTTGTAAATTCAAATGCAAAAATTTGCAATAATTTGTTTGAAAAAAATTCTGATTTTTTCAATAAACAAACTGTTTCAATCAAAAAATGTTTTAGAGAAATTTAAAATATAAATCAATTGGCGGTAGGTAAATGATATGAAATAATAAGTCAAACAAAATTATTTATCAAACTAAATAGAGACAGTAATAAAGATTTAAAATCAGTTTCAAAAATATGTTTGTTTAAAAAAAAGCTATCATAATTTTTTCTGTGTAAAGACTCTAAAATAAAAGAATGGGAATTAATGCAAACTTTGTACAATCGCATTCCTTTTGCTATCATTGTTGTTGTTGTTATTTGTGTGAGTGGTCATCGGGGTTGTTTTTTACGACACAGTTTTTCTTGTGGTTCTTGGTGTTTGAGTCCTAAATAAAAGTCAAATAAACAATTCATTGACTATGTAAAGAACATTTACTGAAAATTAAATTTATTTTTAGACAAACTTTTGTTTGAAAATTTGTTGGTGATAATTTTTTCTATGTATAAATGTTTGTAGAGATATATTTTAAAACGACACTTTTTTAACTTTTTCATGTGAGCCCAGTTCAAAATTGAAAAAGTGCTCATAACTTTTAATTTCATCCTTCGATTATTATAGTTTTTAGTTTTTAGGCACTAGATGTATAGTGTTTTCAAACCCTATACTCTTTTTTTATGGTGTATTGTTTTCGCAAGAAACATTCCTGGAACAACCGCGAAAGCAAATGTAACGCTCAAGACAAAAAAATGTTAAGAAATCGAAAAATATAATTCTATTTCTAGATCCATTGAATGAGGCGAAAACTGTAATATTAGAATTAATATTGCTCATACGCCACAGTGGGTGAAATAACTAACTAACTAGTTAACTTATCTTAACTGATCTAACTTAACTTATTCATCAAAGTAGTTTAGATTTATAAAAAAAAACTCTTACACTTTTCAATTATAATGTTTAGAGATGTCCTGTCTTTGCTCAGGTTTATGTGCTCTTTTCACAATGCAAACAAGCGACTTGAGTAAAAAATTTGTATGGAAATCACTAACAAAACTGAGTGCTGTTCATATAAACTTTAGACAGCATTGCTTGTTTGCATTGTGGAAGCAACACATTAGTCAAAATTGTTCTGCATTTGTAACTTTTGGAAATAAGAAATTATTTCTCAACGATTTTAATGTAATTTGGCTAAAAAAACTCGCTTTTTTATTTTCTTGGACTTACATTTTTTAATTTTTCACATATATTTTTTTAATAAGAAACAGATTTTATTTTGTTGTATAATTTTAGAAGGCTTCCTAAATAGCAGCTCTTGCTAACTTTAAGCTTCTATCGGTAAAAAAATTTAAAAAAAATCGTGTAAATATTTTATTTCAGCGTCATGAAATAAAGCCCAATTTTATTTCATAGAAAAAAAGTTTGAGGGAAATAATGAAATAAGGCCCAAAAAAAATTAAATAACACGCAAAATGTATAACAAAATGGTAATAAATTTTTTTATGGGCCCCTGAAGCGTTCGGCTGCATGAAAAGTCTCCAAAATCAAAAACACCTAAACGGATTTTTTCCCCTGGTTATGTCGAATAGTTGCTTCACTGAGTAAATATTTCTTGCATAGACGGCCCCGTGCAGAGCATAAGGCTTTTTTTCCTCTATGAATATTTAAAAGTGGCTTCGCTGAGTAAAGATCTTCCTGCATTGTCGTCATCCGGACGGGCATAAGGATTTTTTTCTATGGATATGTCGAATAGTTGCTTTACCGAGGAAAGATTTTCTGGATAGCCGGCCTCCAGCTAGGCTTACGAAAAGCGACTTCGCTGAGTATAGATTTTTTGCATTGCCGTCGTCCAGTCGGTGCTAGAAAAATTTTTTCTACTGGGTATATCGAATATTGGCTTCACTGAGTAAATATTTCCTGCAGAAGAAAATTCTTAAGCCCAGTCCTCCGGCTGGGCTTAAGGACTTTCTTCTCTAGCTATTATGTCGAATAGTGACTTCGATGACTAAAAATGCTTGCGCATTGCCAGCCTCTGGCCGGCCATAAGGCTTTTTTCCTCTGGGTATGTCGAATAGTGGCTCTGATGAGAAAAGATTTTGCTCTTCAGTTGTTTGCCAGATCAAAGAACATCGTCAGAAAAGCAAAAACTAGCTGAAAATATCTGGCAATCATGTAAACTGTTTTGGCTTGCAATTTTGAATTGCCATCATCTGTCAATGGCATCATTGTCAGTCATATCTTTTTGTTCTATTCATTCCTGCACTAAAAAGAGAAATCATAAAGCTACTTTTTAAGCAAAGTTACTTTTGATGAAAAAATACATTTTATGAAAAGTTACTTATTATGGAAAGTTATTTTTTGTGAAAAGGTGCATACTTTCATAAGCATTTAGTAAAATTATGGTATTTTGACATTACAAACAGAGAGACACTTTAATTTTATTTATTTGTATAAATAACTTTGAAATGTCTTAACTAGTTTTACTCAATCACTAACGCCTTAAAAGCCAATATAAAAAAGACTCGTGATTCCTTATTTAAAAATGTTTTTCAACCTTCGACTTCTCTTTACGTTTGTCTAATGCTTTTGTTTCTTTTTTTTAATTTATGAGGTCACCGCTGAATACTAAACTCACTCTATTTTGCTTTTCTTCAATACGATTTACAACTGTAAATTATTTCTTTGTTATTTCACTATTTACTTCTGGTTTCCTTTAGTCATTTGTTAAATACTGAATCTTGTTAGCAATGCCTTACTTATATCTGTGTTCACATGCCACAAGTTAGATTGTAGGTTTTAGAAGAAAGCTACTAAAGAGTAGCAATACTGACACTTTTAAACAAAAGTTTTCCTCTATATTTTAAAATCTTCTAAAGCTTTCAGAGCTGACATTAGAATATTAGCTGGGTGGGTATGATAAGTTTGCACAGACGTTTGTTTTGCAATTTTCGCAGCAACATTTAGATTATAACAATTGGTTATTAATTAATTATATTCTGAATCATCAAAATAGATCACTAATATAAACAATGTTGAATTGAATTAAATAAAAGCGTTGTAGCAAAAAAAAACTAAAATAGACTTATGGCTATTCATTAAAACTACAAACCTATTTAATACATTTCTTAATAAATATACTTGTGTTGAACATGAACGAGTGAAAGAGTTCGATAAAAGTCTGAAATGAAGTAGGCGAATTTTTACTATCTCTTTGGAGGGTTTTTTAAATTAGACCGCGAAACTTATAAAGCTTTTAAAATGTGTAGCTTTAATTGCTTAAGTGTACTGAAGCAATCGATTATGAAAGAACTGTGAAGATATGTTACAAGAATAGAAGCAATGCTGTTTTTGGCCATTCGATTTGAATTTTACAATACGAAAAGAAAAACGCCAATGTTAGAGAATTTAAAACGATTCTCCGCCATCCCGCGTTAAATTTGGTTCATTACACTGTACAACAAAATAAAGTTTTTAAGGTAACTGCGCTCTAATGACTGATTCTAGTAGAAAGCACCAAAAATAATTCTTGCAAAATAAACCGACTACTAAATAGGCGTGGCACCGCGACACAATATTTTATCAGCATGTACTTTTACGAGAACTAATGGTGTGTGTAAAGTCTCATAGCAATCGGATAAGTAGAAGTAGTTAAAATGCTTATTTACTTTTCATGGGCGTGGCACTGCCCACTTTCTAACCACAATGTTGTATTGTAACGAAAACTAAATGTGTATGCAAAGTTTCATAAGAATCGGTTAAGTAGAAGCAGTTAAAATGTTTGTGTACTTTTCATGGGCGTGGCACTGCCCACTTTTTTGATCCTGATGTAGTATTTAAACAGAAGCTTAATGTGTGTGCAAAGTTTCATAAGAATCGGTTGAGTAGAAGTAGTTGAAAACGAATATGTATTTAATTTGTATGGGCATGACCCCGTCCACTTTTCAATGGGACAAATCTAGAAGTACATCCTCTTGAATAGAGAAAAAAATTCCGAAAATTCCGAATGGCGGAGTTTTAGGGAACATACATAAAAAAATACATGACGAATTGATAACCTTTCTCCTTTTTTTGAAGTCGGCTAAAAAATACACTTGTATCGGGGTTTTGAAAGCTTACATTTGTGACTCACAAATATACTAATAGTAGAATTGTGTGGCAAATATTTCTGCGAAACATTTCAACAAGGAGCTAGAGGTTTAAAATATTCCACAAAAATGTTTTTCATGGCGTTCTACATAAACGTGCTGAGCACATCTTACTCCTTAAAGGTAAGGCTTACAAGATTTTCTATGATGTGTCACAATAACTACATATATATAAAAGTAGGAATTTTAACTTCCCCTAACATGAATCCCAGATGTAAAGTTTCAGAACGCTAATATTCGTAAAAAAAAATTTTTTGTCCTCTGATAAAATCAGTAGTTAAAACCATGTCATTTTTTATGTTCTACAGCTATTCTGGAATAACTGTAGAACACAAAAAAAATTTTTATCATCCTACACGCAAAGAAAAGATATGGTTGTGGCATGGTTGCGTCAGCAATGACATGTTTGTATGGCGAGTTCCCAGATTGGAGTACTACATTTTTGCTCACAGAAGCGCTTTTGAAGCGCTGAAAATTATCAATATTTTCAGCACTAGAACTGAAAACATATGAAAAAAATGGTTCGATGTGGATTGGCGTCGTTATTTATTTTTATTAATTTCATATTTTTACTCAATGTTTGTTATTTTAACTTCGACTAGTATCGAACTAAGAACCTTCAGGTTTAAAGTCCAACGTACCAATCTTTCGACCAAAAACACTATTGCAAAACGGCACCAAGAAACTCAAATAAACTTACTCCTCATTCTTGCTTAAAAACCTGCTTTGGATCAGCACTATAAAATCAGCTTTCTTGTATAGCTCGTGTACGAAGCTTTTGTATAAGTAAAAAGCAAAAAATTTTTCTCGCTTCAAAACCTGCATTGTTGTGACGCTATGAAATCAGCTTCTGAACAAGCTCATATCTTAAAGCGAATTATGAAGCGCTTTATTTCTTTAGTAATTCAAAAAACATGAAAACGTTTTACTTGGAAATAACTTATTATTGTATTAAATGACTGTGAACCTTAATTAGTTTAAGGCAAAGAAATTAACGTTTACATTTAATCTTTAAATTATTAGATTTCATGAAAATTGACACATGGTTGGCTTGAACAATATATATTGTTGAAAAAATTCTGACTACAATCATGATATATCTAAAAATTCAACAACATAATGGTTCTATAATAATAAAATATCGTTCTTATCTATACTATTTGGTTTGCAATAAAGCTATGGCTATAAAACAGACATGGCTCTCTGCTTAAAAAAACGTTTTCTCTATCCTTTTGTTTAATGCTTTTTGCTAGTTTTGTGTTTTACTTGACAGCGTTTGGTTTATTTCTGTGAGCGGTTGGTATTAAAAAAATTAAAATTAATATAACAAAAAGTGATATATTCCGGCAATTAATGTTCGGCCATATTCTGAAGATCATTTAGTTTTGAAATAGCAACATTTCAAAAGCGAAGAAAAGTGTTCTTTAATCGGACAATTTAGTATATTCGTAGCTATGTTCTGATAAAATATGTGAAATATCTGAAACACAAAAACCAACTGAAAACTTCCAATAAGTGAGCTTTTTAGTTGGATTCTATCCTGAAAGTTGCCGATTTCACAACGAAATGTTTTTCAGAGCATGCCCGATTGTAAATATAACATGTCTCAACAAATACGTATGTATCTATGTGAAAATAGAATATAATTTTTGTTTCAGATTCAACACACTGACCAGTTGAAAAATTTTGGTTTTTATTTAAATTGAAATAATTTTTTAATCAACTTATGGTTAAGAAAACAATAAATATATGATTATATAGAACAATATATATGGTTATTAAGAATCATTTATATGGTTAATTTTAACTATAAATATTTCAGATCATATTTTGTAATTTTGACCAAAATGCATTGTTGTTTAACCATATACGTGGTTGCTTGAACCATGCATGTGGTTGTTTTTAACCATATATATGGTTATTTCAAATCATTTATTGTAATTCTGAACCATATACATCGTTGTTTTGAAACATACATATGGTTGCTTGAACCATGTATATGGTTGTATATGGTTGTTTTGAACTATATATATGGTTGTTTTCAACCCTATATTCAATCATAGTATGTTGCTGCTCGATTATGGTTGCCTCAATCATGTTTTTTCTTTGCGTGTACATCTAGAAAACTGCAATACTTTTAGTCCTTAAATTTGGCGTAGGCTGCTTTCAAAATAATGTGCATAACTAAGCAAAAAACACAAAAAAATATTGTATTCCTGGAGAGTTGCAATATTTAGGGTTTACAAATTTGTTGTATGTTACTTTAAATATAATGTGCTTAGTGAAGCAGAAGACTCGAGGATAGGAGGGAGCATAATCTTACCCCCACATTTTATTTTTTTGTTATCCTATATCTGGAGGGATGCAATAGTGACAGTCCTCAAATTTAGTGTAGGTTAGTTTGTACAGGCAGCTTCCGCTCACTTGGGACCATGGTTGGTCCCTTTGTGTTACCTGTAAATAGAGGAAAAGAGAGAGGAAAGGAAGAGATCAAGTGAAATATAATTTGGTGTATGTTACTTTGAAAATAATGTGCTAGGCAAGAATAAGGCTGGAGGATTAGGACTATGGAGAAAGGTGCTCCTAACATTAAAACCATTAATTACCAAAATAACAACTATCAGTCTATAACTGCATTTTTGCTATGTTTACTCTATTGGCCCTAAAAACAATAATAAGTAATTTGTTCTAAAATTTTTTTATCCGGAGGGTGTTTTCCCCTTTCTAAAAGATGGACTCATCTTTCAAAGAATCAAAATTTTGCACAAGATGAAAATTTTGAAGTAACTGCTTCCGAATAAACTATAAAAAATTTAATTGCTCTTCTTTTCCCTTTTTGAATCCTTCCATAAAAGAACGGACTCATCCCGCAGAGAATTCCTCTTTCGATCAATTTTGAAAATTGGGAAATGACTTGTTTCAACTCGAAAGTTTTAATTAAGCTTACTATAGATAAAAATACACGACCACTTCGAATTCCAATTCCATTTACTTATGTCCGCCTTTGTGTATTTTACTTTTTTCTACTATTCAGTACAAAATGAACCAATTTGAAGTCAACTTTTTGAAAAGAAAAAAAAAATAAAAAATTGTAATTTACTAAAAATATATAAGGACGAATAAAAACAAAATTGGTTTTTAAAGCCTGAATTGAAAATCATGTCCCGAAATAGTTAAGGTAACAAACTTTTAACCATTATCCCCTTTCTCCATATATGAATGTAGCTCATCACTAAAACAAGCCTCGTATTTACATCTTTTGGCATTCCTTTTTTACATGAAAACTTTTATTCAACTAAATGGCCAGTCTAAGATTGTACAAAAGTATGAATAACAACATGACTTTTAGTAGTTCAAAGTTGTAGAAAATACGTAGGTAAGTTTCCGTTTTAAGAAAATCGGAAACTTATCAAACAACTCATTCTTATGCACACAAGTTCAACTATTTGTGCTGAGTATTTGTATTTGCTGTTGAGTGTGAGTTATTACTTAAAATAAAATAAATTGCACTTTGTTTTTTTTTCTTCGCATTAAGAACTTTTCTTTTACTACAACTTCTAAATAATTGTAATATTTCTGTTCTTCTGACTCTTGTTCGTATTCTTTATACGGAAGTAGATAAGAGTATCCTTCTTTGAAACCAACTAACATTGTACAAAGAGGAAGACGAAAACTATATATTTATGTATTTGAATATGTACGTATATGTGAGATTGGGTATATTTATCTTTATATAAGGCTTTGCTTTATGTAACTAGTAATTTTTGTACATAAAGTACTACCTCCAGGTTACAACTACACCTGGAACCTTTATGATATTGTTAAGAGCTAAATTTAATAGAAAATGTTTGCATATATCTATACTTCAACTGACAAAAATGATTATTTATGACTAGTAAACTCTTGTTTTTTTTTACCTAGGTTACTTGAATTCGAAATGAACTTATTTGTTTTTGTTGCTTTTATAGACTTTAGTTATTTGTAATAATTTTGATATTTATCATATTGTGCCATAGCCGCCAAAAAAGCTTAAGCCAGAAAAAAAATTTACAGGAGACGTTTTTAATTATTTAATTAAATTTTTAATTATTTAATTAATTGAATTAAATTAATCGCTTGAGATAGGAATCACATAAGAAACCTCTATAAAATCGATTTTATTGCGGACTTGTCGTAAATTTCGCAGGAAGTCAATAGTACTTCCAACTTTGAATGAAGGCCTTTTCGTACAAAGGGAACATTGGACGTAATCGTTCGTTTTACTAAAATATTTTCATACTACTGATTGTGTAACAAAACAATGAACAGCAGTGTAAAATCCATAAAAGTAAATCTAATTTCCCGAAAATTCCCAGATAAAATTTATCGGGACTCGTTTTAAAAAAATTCCCGGGCTTTTCCGGGAATTTTTTCCCGCGTAGAAACTCTAGTCGGTTAATTTAATCAAAGTATTTTAATTTATTTCTTTATTATCCTAGCAAAGCTGTTCTTTAATGGTGTCATTGATAGTCCGAATTATTGTAAATGAGTGATTCCATGTAAAACGGCCCTATGCAAGGAAAAAATAGTTTTCTTATTTTTAAAAAAAATCTCTCAAATGATGTTTTTCGAGCATGACAATTATAGAAAAAATAAAAGAATACATTATTTAGTATTTTTTAAGCAATTTGAGGCACTTTTAATTGATCATCCACGAAACATTTTGCTCTTCCTCTTTGTATGTTTAATATTTATTTCAGATTTTCTTTTCTACCCTTTCTCATTATTAATAAAAACCCTTATATCTGAAAAGAATATACTTTTTTTGTTTTTTATTGAATTTACAAAAATACTCAGCTAGCGTATCCTGCTGTGCATAATAGAACGGATAGCAAATAATTTAATGTGTTATTATTTTCTTATGATTTATTTTTATATTATTTATATTAATGAAATCAATAAAAAGTTTTATTTCTTCGAATTTTTTACATTTTCGTATTACGTCACACCCGTCGGTCACACCCGTCACATTTTAAAATGTTTTTTGTTAAGAAAAGAAATTTATTTTGTCCAACAGTTAATACATAATACTGCGAGAAACACTTTGAACAGACAACTATACCGAAATTATTGTGCATGTTATAGTAAAATTTTTACAGAATTTATGCTGAAAGTCATAATTCTTTAAAACTAAGATTTGTAAGGTCACACCCATCGCAGCTTTCTGACGACCATTCTGAGCAGGAATCGTGTTCTTTCAGAATCTACCCGTTATTCAACGACTTTAAGCTTAATGGCCTTGCGAGTCGCAACCTTTTTTTAGTAAAACATTTTATATTCTTTATTTATAACAAAAAATATGTGTAAAGTGGTCACACCCGGCTAAATGGAATAACTCAAATACAAGATTTTCGTCAGAAAATGCTATAATTTAATACATATTACATACTTTTTGGTATCCCTCATTGTCTAAGTTTCGAAATATGTGTAGCAAAATTCCATCTTAGCTTATGATGTAGAATGATGTAGCTTAAGATGTAGAATGAATTAATTACTTTATTATTAACTAATCTCAAAAAGACGTGGTTATCAGTAAGCTTGTATATATAGTATTTGATTTGGAAAAAAGAAGTCCTTGGAAACTTATAATTTTGTTATTATTTGGTGGTAGTTTTAAAAACTAAAGCGTAAATTTTTGTTCAGCTTTTAAAATATTTTTATTTCATTAGGGGTTTTCTTCGGGCTATTTATGGTCAAACCAATTGTAAATAAAAACAATTAAATTTTCATTTATTCTCAAAATATCTGTTTGCAGAATATGATCTACACATTGATAAAACTGTTTTAAATAGCAATCTTTAGTCTGCCATTTATATGATCCTGCTCCCCAATTCACTCACATGATATGGAAGTGTGCCAAAAAATATTAATTACCTAGTAAAAAAAACTGGAAGTCCTTTTTGAAGAAGTGCTTTCAAAGAATCGATATTAAAAAATGCAGATAGTTAGTAGAAAAGCATGTCAAAGCTTATTTTAGTCACACAAAAAATTGTAATTCCTTTATAGTTTTAAAAAAACCCACCACGCTTTTTAAAAATTCGATTTTTTAAAGAAATTTATGGACTAATTTTCGTCTAAAAATTTACAGTTATCTACTGAAATTTACATAAAACACCGTTTTGCATTTAAACTCGTATAAAAAGAAACAATTTGCGAAAATGTGTAAGTTTGTACTCTTTTTCCTAGAGAAAAATATTAATATAGAACGCCAAAAAGGTAATGTTTCTTAGCTTCGCTTCCAATTCGGTGATTAGGAATCGAAAAAGAGAACTTCTTGCAATGACAACCCTATGCACAAATCATTAGAAATTATCCAAATTTGCACTACTTCCGGATCGCAAGCTCTACATTTTCATGACTTCTTTGGAGTGGCTTTTTTTGTGGGTATGTAAGCACGTTAGATTTTTTCTTTTTTTTATGTTTTGGTTAAAACAAAATCTATGTGTGTCACACCACAAATCTCAGCTCAGAACAAGAATATATAAATGCATAACAGAAGCTTATAGTGAGCATATCTTACACAGCCTGTGGCCCCAATTTGTACTAAAAAAAAAACTATTCAGTTGACAATGCATTTGGAAATGTATTGAAACCTGAAAAGGAATATATTTTCCCTTCTCTTATTGTAAAACATTGCAACATATCCAATTTTAGAGAAAAAAAATGATTTGATGTGTTTTCTTTGGAGCTGAATTAAATTGAAAAGGTAAAAGGAAATTTGTATCTATTTATTTTTTCTTATAAAGAGAAGTAACACAATCAGGCAATTAATGCCTACCAGTTAATTAATTAATGGTTACCTTCTTTGAGAAAGGGATAGTGTAGAGAGAACAGGTGGTGAATTGGGAGAGATAGAAAGCTTAATTCATTTACAACCCTGCTATTGCGCGTTTTTTGTATAGCAGTGTTGCAAGACCCTCTGGTGTCAAGTAGTAGAGGCACTAAGTTGTTTAAGCTGTTTATCCATTTTATTAGTAATTTTACTTCGCCGACGGTTCTGCTACAATACCGACGAAGGATGGTGCTGTGAAGTGCATTAGGATATGTTAGTATTAATCGCTGCCGGTACTGCCAAGGTGATCAGTGCTATACCTTCATCTCTTTAACAGTCCAACAACAACCAGCACAATAACACACCAATGCACATGAGAAAAATGCATGATGTTGTTGGCTTGCCTGAAACTAGTCTTGAACTCAAGACCTCAGAGTTTGTAGTTAAACGCGCTAACTACTCAGCCAACAGCACCCTTTTAGGCACTTAAATGATACATGAATTATGCCAAAAAAACATCCACAAAGATACAACGAGTGACTGTACAAATAAACGCTTAAGTAAAAATCGCCCAAACAGGAAAATGGAGAATAACCCAAAAAGTATTTAAAGAAATTGCGAGATGCTAAAAATGTTTATATATTTTGTATTTATTTTCAAAAACTCTGGCAAATTGTAAATTGAACTAGCAATAACACCCTGCGACAGAAAAAATACCTGCGATGTGATAGTATTTTTCTGGTAGGTATTGTCGAGTACACACAGAAAAAACTAAATTTCATTTTCTGTAAAGGAGTTCAATGAAATAGTAAATATTTGGTCTAGGAACGAACCTACAAATATATCTGTAAATATATACAAAAATATCTCAAGGATTTCATTGAAAAAACAAATTGCTTAAATATATAAAACAGTTTGTCTAAAAATATTTACAAATTGAAACAAAACAGGTTACTAAATCAAACAAAAATATTTACTGGATTTTGAGAAAAATATCAAACAATATTTTTCTCTGAATTTATAAAACAATTAGTTTAAAAATGCTAACAAATATTAGACAAAATAGTTTACTTCATCAAACAAAAATATTTACTGTACTTTTTGTAATATATCAAACAAAGTTTTTGTCTGTGTCATCATCATCATCATCCATTAAGCATTTATGAAATTTTACTTTGATATATGTGTTCAAGTCTGAATGTTTATCTAAAGACTTTAAAAAAATTAAAGAGAATTAACGCACCAACATTATCGAATTGATTCACTCAAAAATCTTCAGTAAACAAACTAGGTATAATCGCATTCCTTTTGCTATCATTGTTGTTGTTATTCGTATGTATCCCGTCTTCGGGGTGGTTTTTTACGACACAGTTTTTCTTGTTGTTGTTGGTGTTTGCGTTCTAAATAACAGTCAAACAAACAATTCATTGATTATGTAAAGAACATTTACTGAAAATGAAATAAATTTTTAGACAAACTTTTGTTTGCAAATTTTTTGCAACAAGAATCTGATTTTGAAATTTGCCAAACACCCTAAAAAAATTTTAGTTACGGGTAAAAAAGAGGTTTTTGGTACTTAATGCACTTATAAGCCAGTAACTGAGTGGAATATCAACCGGTTTCAAAATGTTCACCGGATTTAAAAAGACGAAACTGAGACCTTTGCAACGGTCTATACGTTTTTTAAGTTACTGTTAGAAATCTCTGTTAGAAATCTGTGTGCAATTGGCAAACAAAAATTTTAAGTTTCTTCGCCATTTTTCAAATTTTGAGATTGTTTTTGCGCAGTATTTCATAAGGCAACCGTAATGTTTATAAACTTATTTAAAAAGTATGTTTACTTATAAGAAATATGATACTTTGTTTTCCCAAATCCGGTAGAAATTGACTTGAGCTCTTAAGCTTTATATTAAAACAACGTTTTTGCAAACATATGTTCACCATAATTTTGTTGTTGCTTCTTATGCGCTTTCAAATTGGTGAAGCTTCTAGCATGATATACAAGTAGCCACAGTTTTATAAAAACAAATCGGTGCGTAATAGAAACTTTCAATTTTTTAATGCTGCCCAGGAATATTCACAAGCAAACTCTGGATCACACCAGCTACAAAATTTATAAGAGCGATTAAAGAATTTCTTGTATACTTCCACCACTCCAATATTGTTTTTAAAATCATGCATATGGCCGATACTCGTAAATAAGCCACAAATATTGCAAAATTTATTACATTTGTCACTCATTTCTATTTCAATTACACAATCAATTTTAAGAAAAATTTTAACTTAGTGGAATGTAAAGACTGGTACAAATGACAATTGACTATTAAACCAATTTTCTATTATGTGCTAATTTTTGTGTATTAAATTGTATTTGCAATATGCGAGAAGCTTCACTAAACAAAAAAAGAACACCAAAAAGACTGTAAACGCAAGAATTTAGTTTTAATATAAAGTTTAATAACTCATTGAGTAATGAATATTAGCCGAACTGTATGGTTGTTTATCCAAAGTTATTTTAGTTAGTTTGGCTTAAGTTCGTTTTTATTTTAATCTTTCGATTAAACTATTTTTTTATTTAAGAAAGAAATTCTAAAGCATGTAAATATTGAAAATTCAAAGAAAAATTTGGCTGTACGCAAGGTTGAACTGACATCAGATGTTTCGAGACCACCACAGTCTTCTCATCAGAGCCCTTTTACCTACACTGCCAGCGACGGCAGTAAACCCATTTAACAGATGTGTGTGGCCACCTCGTGACGAATAGCACCAATTATTGAATTTTTGTAAAGGCTCGGAATTTCACTAATTGTTTTTCCTTTATCATGTTCAACTATTTTAAGCTTTCATTATTTCGGCTTTCTAGTTCAATATTTTGAATTAATGTAAATTCAAATTATTTTTATTAAGAGTGGAGTGTTGGAATGTGTATTTCACCACATACAACGCAAACGGTACGCAAGTTGCAATATGTTTTGCTGTGACCATATTCTTGGCAATTCTGCCATTGGATAGGCCCAGTTCATTTAAATGGTTCCTCTACGGTAACTATTCGATGCAGCAAATATCTTAACTCATATATAGGGTGTTTTTGGTTCTTTTTTAATTTCATGTCACCTGGTTACAGTTCCACAGGAAATATTGTTTGGGGGACTCTTTCTCTGTTTTTGATATTTGTAACGTTTTTCACTATAGAATTATTATTTATCAGACCCACTTTTATCTCAAGTTCTTATAAAATATCACAATACATTTGGTACAATTAGATTAAATCCATACGTCTTAAGTTGTACAATTCAGTAGGTGCTGTTGTAGAAAAAAATATACCTTTTTCATTACGGCAAAGCTCAGAAATCCTCATGACATTGCAGTTTTATCCGCCAGTCATTCTAACGACCGTCCTTTCCATTTCTAATGAAGGGTATAATAAAATTTTATGATAAAGAAAACTTTTAATTTTATGCACAACAAAATACATATTTTGTTTAACCTGCATTTTGTTGTACACCATCAACCTTAATTTCTGCCTTGCAGTGTAACGTCCACCAATGTGAAACGTCACTATATTTTTCCAGTTTTCCTTTAAAAAAAAAAGGAATGCAGGTGTCGTTGTTAAATCATTATTGTAGTAGTTCTTTGTAATTTTTTTGTTAACATTTGTTACTCTCCTTCATATCCGTATCTATTTAAATTTATGATTGCTTCATTTCCTGTGCTTTCTGCTCCATTTTGCTACCATTGAATATGAATGTTTGATTTCAACTCGGCTCTTCTTTCATTTCTAGTAGTGCCTCTATATTTAAAACACTTTCAATGGCATTTTATTTAACAACTCGGTTTTTTTCTTCTTTCGTTTTTTTTTTTTTGTTAGTCACCAGCTTACAATAATAGCATTCAATGGTTGCTTATGCTTCATAAGCCAGTGACCTGCTTGCGCCTTTACATTCACATCTTCTCGCAATTCTACATATTTTTGCCTGGATGCCTCACTGCCTTGTCATTTTTTTGCTTGATCCAAACAGTAATGGAATGTGGTTTGGCTTTAAAATTCTGCATGGGATTTAATTTTGACAGTTCAATGATATATTGTTAAATGCACCCTGTGGATTGAAGACAAAAAAAGGAGGGAAAAAAAGAAGCCATGTAAAATTTAACCAAAGAAAAAAATCCTCCAACGCAGTGTGTTTAACAAAAACACCAGAGGAAAAAAAATGTCGATTCATTGTACTGAGATGATGTTGATGTATTTTCTGATGAAGAAATTGCAAAATGAAAAGTACAAAATGATGTTTAAAACAGAAAGCAAAATGAAAAAATCATTGAAGTACTTGTTTGTAAATGAAGGGTATTTGAAAATCATAAATCCGTCATGCAATAATTTACTGGTTTTACAGAAATTACAAAAAAAAAATTAAATGAAATGAATATAAATGAATGCAAAAAAAATTTATATTAAATATAGATCAAATTAACAGCAAGATAAATGGTTTTTAAGTGTTAAGAAAAAGTCAGTAAAATACATTCTTATATTCAAACTTTTTAAAGAATTTTTTCTTAAGGTCTCTTAAGTATTCTTAAATATAAAGTACCAGCAAACCTAAGAACAAATAGCACTGTACAATAAAACATTTGTTTTCGAAACTATAAGGTTCTAGCGACTGATTCTGCTCAAGGGCATTAAAATATATACGTATATTGGCGTTTTGATAAATAAATATTTTGTTAGTACCTCGAAAGTATTTGCAATATCTCGTGCCTCCATGTAAGGGAGAGGACTCAGCAGAAAAATCAAGACAGGGCTTACATAAGCACACCCGTTTACTGGTTTCTATAACACCTTAAACGTAAGACTTTGAAGACTTACTATGCTGAGCAATAATTGTGAATAATATATATATATGTATATATATGTGAGGTAGCTTATGGTCACATTATGCAGCCGATTTTGATAAAACTTATACCATTTTAAACATATATATTTACAGATGTTTACATATTTTGTTTTAATCTGTTCAGTATTTTTGGAGTTATAAGCAGCTAAAGCAAGGATGTTCATTTCACCAAACAATTGTTTCTACTCTTTATTTCATTTCTTTTTATACTCTTTATTTAGTCGTTAATGTGAGAGCGACGTGTGTACATGCATGGTAGCTGTGTTGGTATTTTGCCACTTACAGTGCGTAAAATATATGAAGATGGAAAAGAAAGTGCTTTTTATTAGAAATATTTTTGGAAAAACTAAGGGGATTGGGGCAAAATTTATTGAAAATTTCTCCATTTTACAAAGTAAAAAAAATAGCAAATTCATTATTATACATTTTTACGACCAACATAATCACACCTATCGTGAATATTTTTCCCTCGAAATGTTTTCCCTTTCCCTTCTTTTGCGATCGTGAATAAAAAATATAAAATTTCCCTTATCATGAATGATTTTTTCACGTAGATTTTTTCCCTTTTCCCCTTTTTTGATATTTTATCCTTCCAATTAAAATGATTTTTCCGCGCCTGCAGAGAATCATTCATCGCGTCCAAAATATATAAAAACCCAGTTTTACTTACTCTTGAGAAATTTTAATTTAACACCAAAAGACTAAGTAGTATTTTTCTTTGAATTATGTTGCCTGCAGTGGCTCGGGCCCTCCAAGGCATTGGATGCATCTAGCAAACCTGGACGAACAATTCGATTTTGCTTAGATTCCTCATGGAATAAAAAGATAATTCCAATTCTTAGCACTGCATTATTTTATTTTTTAGCTAAAATTTCTTTGATTTTTAATATATTTTATTAAGCTTCTTCCTTATTTACATTCACTAAAAAATGATAGCGGGAAAAAATGTTCACGGGAACTTCACAATAGCAATTTTCCGTCGAAGGGAAATGAAAACCTCATCGGAACATAAATTTCACTTGTTATTCACGATAGGGGTGAATATCTTGCCATGAAATTTAATGAAAATCTTTGCGTTTACTTTATAGTGTTACTGTACTCAAAATTATCTTAGCAATATAGCTGCAAATTATTTTTATTCAGCTTTGCTTTACAGCAGAAGCAGGCGATTCTTGGCCATGGCCTACAACGTTCGTCTGCTCTTTGTCGGCTATTCACATGTACACAACCCAAACAAACAAAATAAGCAACAGCAACAACGGTGACAAAAGTGCTTTGTACCTAGCAACAAAACAAATAAACACCAACACACTTAACCCTCTGCGGCTGACGTCGTAGTCTAGCAAACACCAGTAAACAGAAAACATTGTTTTCCGCCATAATTATACAAATATTGATTCTGGTATTTTCAGTACCTTCTTATTACGTACTCATACATACATTAGTGCGAAGAAAGCAATTGAAACGAGCGCACACGTTGATGTGAGCATACAAGTGTCTACAAGTCTACCACGTCAGTATTGAGGTAGACCTGACAAAATACGTTGTAAATTTTGTATTAAACCATTCATATTATATCTTTTCTTTCTAGATTGATTAGCTTAGGTATAAGCTAAAATTAATGTTGAACTTTTTACCAAAAAAATAATATATGACGTTTTTTTTTTTTGTTTTTGTATGGATGTAAGTTTTTTAAGGGTAATTTATGTCACGGCAACAATTTTAATTGTAATAAAATTTGTCGTTTTGTTTACAACAAAAAATTATAATATATAAGAAACTATTACATGAAACTGAAATCAAAAATAGTTTCAGTGGCTTTACAAACGGAACTTGGAAAATATAAGCAGTCAAAATAGTGTCTAGTGTACTACCACGTCAGTGCAATTGTGATAATGAAGTCACATCAGTCGCAGATGGTTAAACAACAACTTATTTTATTTAGTTTTCTATTTGCCTGGCTCTGCTTTACAGTTAACGCAGTTCGGTGTAGACAGTCTGTAGATAACAGTGTAGGTAAAAGTGTTAACCCAAGGCACTAGATTTCTCACCCTTCAAATGAGCTCTTGGACTTTCTGTTCAAAGCTCACACAGTGTTACCATATATGAAGATTTATCTTATGTATGAAGTTTTTTTGCTGGGTCGAAAAGATAAAGAGATTTTTGCCCTTTAAAAAAGATTTTTATGTATATAAAATTTTTTACGTTTCTGTCTTAATTGCAGTTACTTTCAGAAGAAACATATTTTTAGCTAAAATATTTATTTTTACATCATTAAAACCAAGGCGAGCATGGCGTCGACCACTCAGGTTATTATCTTTTGCCTATTTTGCTGCTTGTATATTTGACCTCCTTCAGATGTCAAATGCCTTTTTGAAACATTTTTTGCTGTATATTTTTGGCATTCCAAGAACGTATTGGGACAAGTATGCCTTAGCTAACACTATAAAGACCATTCTAACAAAAACTTTAGATCAGTCGTCGGGAAATTTAGGATGTCTTAATTTGTCTCATATGCCTGCCACTACTTTCAGTTTTTTTTTGCACGTCTTTCAACAGTATTTATTTGTTTTATATCATCGCTTTGAATTTTGTACGTTCGTTTTGAGTACGCCGAAATTTGAGTTAAGCAGCGACAGCAACTGTATCAGCAGTTATGTTTTCTGTCGTATCAAAATTGAACTAAAGACATTTCGCAATCAATCTAGTCTTAGATGATTTGTTGCCCATAAAAATTTCCTGATGAGATTTCAGCAGATTCTTACAAATAAGCTTCGTTTAGTCTGAGCTAGAAAGATCATTTTTAGGATAAATTGTGTCCATGTTTTCGGTAGATATTATACTCAAATGATCGTTTTTACAAAATTAATTTTTTGCACGCTCTAATTTTTTTAATTGAAGGGCTTATTGCAATAACTCGGTAAGCCAAATTTGTTTAATCTGCTCATTCCCTTACTAGGTACGACCGTTTTGAGTCCTAGAGAAAATTTTGGATACTTTTTACTATTTTGCAAATAATTATGCGGCGTATTTACCAAAAATCCAAAACCTACACAATTTTAAATTTTGTGTAAACTTAAAAGTCGATTTATTCGATATTTTTCTTTTGTGGCTTACTGACTTATTGCACTAAGCGTCTCAATTACTCGATTTTCCATAAAAAAATCAAATTGCACGAACATGTAAATTAAGGAACATAGGTATTTATTTAACTTCTTCCTTTAAAGTCCAGCAGGGTTTGAACTTGATAAACTCCTTCCTCAATGTAAATACTTCATGCTTTTTAGTTTCATGTTTTTATATTTCTCGCGTTGTGTTTTAAATAAAATAAATTTTAGCTAAAAGAAGATTTTTAAAGGAAAAATACGATTTTTATTTTGAATTTTGAAGATATTCGAGAAAAAAATACGGCAACACTCAGCTCTCATAGAAAAAGAGTCCGATAAATTGATGTCCCAGTTAGCATTTTTTAAATAAATGATACTTTCGTCGGGAGAAAATGGTACCCTACCCGCGACTCGTCTGGAAGTGTCATTCTTCTGACTCATTCTTTCATCAGTTGCGAGTCTTTTTCGTGTCATATTTAAGCCTTTTTGTAATCATAATCGAGTTATCTCGAATCATATTTAATTTATATTTGTTTATTTATATTTAAGCGCACAACTGATTAATCAGTTTTTGATTATCTAAGATGGTCTTAAAGACTCAGTTTGGTGAATTTTGCTAAAACAATCTTCCAATTGCTAGCTGGGTGTAGCATTCTTAAAAGCTTATGCTACCTTTAAGCATAATTCATAGTAAGACAATTAAAAACAGAATTAGAGAGATTATTATATGCATAAGCTGTACTAAATATTTTATTCTTAAATTTAGAATTTAATAAAGAAAACTTACACATTCGCCACTTACTTAAAAATAATAAAATATTCAATATATTCATATATTAAATTTAATTTTCTATTTAACATATAAGTAATTCCATTTAGCTGGGTGTGACCACTTTACGCATATATTTTCTTATAAATAAAAAATATAAAATTTTTTACCTAAAAAGAGGTTGCGACTCGCAAGGCCATTAAGCTTAAAGTCGTTGAATAACGGGAAACACTGAAAGAACATGATTCCTGCTCAGAATGGTCGTCAGAAAGCTGCGACGGTTGTGACCTTACAAATCTCAATTTTAAAGAATTATGACTTTCAGCATAAATTCTGTAAAATTTTTACTTAACGTACACTATAATTTTGATATAGCTGTCGGTTCAAAGTGTTTTTAGTTGTATTACTTATGTACTGTTTGACAAAAAATTAGTTTTCTTAACAAAACACTATTTTTAAAATGTGACGGGTGTGACCGACAGGTGTGACTTAATACGAAAATTTAAAAAAATTTGAAGAAATAAAACTTTTTATTAATTTCATTATTAGAAATAATATAAGAATAAATCATAAGAAAATAATACACATTAAATTATTATTCAATAAAAACCGAAAAAAGTATATTCTTTTCAGAGATAAGGGTTTTTAATAATAATGAGAAAGGGAAGAAAAGAAAATCTGAAATAAATATTAAACATACAAAGAGGGAGAGCAAAATGTTTCGTGGATGATCAGTTAAAAATGCCTCAAGTTGCTATAAAAAATATTAAATAATGTATTCTTTATTTTTTCTATAACTGTCATGCTCTAAAAAACATTAATTGAGAGATTTTTATTAAAAATAAGAAAATTATTTTTTCCTTGCATAGGGCCGTTTTACGTGGAATCACTCATATACAATTTTCAAACCACATTATCAAAATCAAACTAGAAACAATTTGAAAAGCGATAAAGTACTTTTTTGCTGCGCCATATGCAGCTGCATAAAAATAACTTTGTCAAAATTTGTGAAGGTGTCATATAGAAGTCAGTTTATGGCTTGTGGTTGTGGTCAACTCTGATATTCTCTTCTTTTACATCTTTTCTTTTCTATTCCGTTCAATTATGTAAACTGCGTCAGCAAAATTTTCACACTGGTCATTGTAATTAAGCCACAAAATGCTTAACAAAACTATACAAAATTCTATGATGTCGTCCTTTATAACTAATCCTACAGCAAACTCTCACAAATTCATATATACAAACATAAATTTGTTAAACTTGTATTCGTATAGGAAATAACAAAAAGTAGTGAAAGGAAGTAATTTCTAAAAAAAAGGCACAACCAAATAAGAGGGCTTTTAATTGTGGCCACTTAACAGCATGTTTTACATAGTGCGGTTTGCACTATAAATTATTACATCATGAAGCAAAGAAAGCAGTGAGTGGTGGGTGAATCATACCGCAAGGTATCATCAACGTAAGCAAAAGAAAAGGAAAATAGTATTAAATCAAATATGATGAAGATTAATTATAAACAATGCATTTTAATAATCATCGGTTTGATATCATTTTATTGTTACAAAATTTTGAAATAAAATTCATTTATATTGTTTTTGAGCAAAAAGAAATTAAATCACTTGTCAATTTGTTATTTTTTTATTTCTTCACATTAGTAATTGAATAACTTTTGATTGGAACACCATCAATTACATTTCCTGCACTAGAATTTTATTTTGAATTTTCTTTTAGCTTTGCAAGGGCACAGTGGCCGTACAGGTAAACATTTTTTGTTTGAATATTATTTAATTCTTTGCTTAATAATTTATTTAAACATTTGGGCTCTGGACTAAAAGTATGCCACTGTGCGCTAATTTTCTGTTGCCAACCTCTACATAGTTATTGATATGTATGTTGTTGTTAAAACTTTGTTATTCCACTAAGCTCAGACTTTTTCTGTTATTTTAAGTTTAGCTTTTTAGTTTTTATTTCTATGAAAGAAAATAGATGAAAATATTTTTAAAATGTAATTAAAAATATAAAACTAATTTGCAGTTGTTGCTGCACTCATTTTCTTCTTATTTTTTCGCCATAAAATAAGTTTGAGCATAAGCATGTATTCACATTGGAATAGCAATTATATTTTTTAAAACTTGTGTGTATAAATTTGCAGCATATTAAGTTATGAGTTTTAGAAATTGAATTATTCCAGCTTGAGTTCGGTCTTAGTTAAATTTTCCAATTAAATTATATTTTTATTTATAGATAAATGTGAAGCATGTAGACAAAAAATATTTGACTGCGCCGAGGGCTGAACTGACATGTTTCGATAGCTCCCGCTATTCTCGTCAAAGCTCTTTTCCGCATAGACCACTCGATCAAAGTCGATGGCGGGCCGTAGCAATAACTCAAGCAGTTTAGCATGCATAAGAAACTAATACACAAACAGCTTTGATTGTAGGTATTGAAAAAATTCCCATCAGAGCGAGACAACCAATAACAAGTTTGTGAGTGTTGGATTATTAATCAGATATGGAAAAAAATTCGACAAAAACTAAGTTGAGTCACAATAAAAAAATGCATGGCACGAATTTGTATTCTATTTGCTAGCAAAATTAGTTAAATAGCTGATGTTTCCTTGTAAAAAGGATCCACCTTACTAAGCGGTTAAAGTGAACAAGAACGCTCATGAGACGGTGTAGCGGCCTGTCGAAATCAGTAGTACTGATCCGTTCTGCTAATCTGATTTGAATAATCCAGCACTCCACTATTAATAAAAATAATTTGAATTTACATTACTTTCAAATATTGAACTAGAAAGCCGAAATAATAAAAATTTTCATACTTATTCAGTTCAAAAATAAAAAATTACGTAAAAATAATTTTTGATTTTTAGGTTCAAACTTTTACGATTTCTCTGAAATTAAAGACAATGTTTGCTTCACCTAGAGATAATTTTGTTGTCGAATTTGGTTTTTGCTTGTTACTGAATTGCGCAAAAACTGCACCAGCTATGTTAATGTAGGACTTTATAAGGTCTATAAAGACACAAAAAATTTTTGGAGTTTGTCGAGAAATAAATAATTACAGCCATTGAAAAATGTTACATGCCCTATTTTCTCGAACTTCATATCTCCACTATTGAGCAATACAAAAACAGTAATACTCCTTTGCTATATTGATGTGAAATTTCATACTCATTGCATTATCTGTTTAGAAATGGCTGATCTATTTCCAAAATATTTTGAATCTGCGCCACTGTGGAAAGTATAACAATTACTTTATGATGGAGCTGCCCATCACAGAGTATCTTAGTTATATCATTAGAACCTTTCCAAAGACAATTTCTCTTGATATAAAGTGTTAGACTAGTTTTTTTTTTGGTAATCCTCTTCCATCTAATGTACATACAATTTGTAATAACATAATTTAAATGCCAATATAATGTGAATTTCTTCTAGTAATTACACTTCTTAAACTTAAATAAGCACACACTAACAAATTCAAGTGTATGTAGTAAACTAATAAACTAATTTTGTAATCGTATTTAGTTAAAATTCTGCTAATACCCAAACACAACTCAGCAAAGTTTTATTTTTACTTCCAAACCATAACTTTGCGTATGGTTTTTTCAAGCAACAATTACAAAAAACTACTTTTTTGTTAAATAAAGATTTCTCGATGTATATTTCTGTTCATTTAATATATTTTTTACATTTATGGATGATGCCTGAAAGCTTAATGCTTCTTACTTCTGCATATTAGAAAACTTTTTTTGTTCTAGTTTTCACATGCATAACAGTTGTTGTGGCATTATAAGAGTAGATAGAAGACACAAGCGGGAGTGACTAACTAGCACCAGAAATATAGTTTCACAATTCAAGTATGTTTTGTAGTGCAAGTATGCTATGCTAAACTTATCTTAATTTTTCTAATTTAAATTTATGTATGTTGTATTTTTTAATGAAATTTTCATAATTAAATATATGAAAAAAGTTTTTAATAGGATGTGGCAATTTTTGTTTATGACAATAAGTTTTTACAAGGATATAAGTAATTACTATCTTGGAGCACATGTACTTGTAAACTTATTTTAGTATAAAAAGATATATAACGTGTTTTTATTAAATTAAGCTCTTTTCAATAATATTTTATACACCTTAATATATATATATTTCAATTGTATCATAAACGCCAGAAGCAATATTGAAAATTCCTCTATAAAAAAACTAAACTTTACATTTTAAAAAACTATTTAAATTATTTGACTACACAGAAAAAATTAAACTTCATTATGATGTATTAGGAGCCAATTTGTACAAAATTTGTCAAAATTTACAAATTTGAACAAAAATATGTGCAAATTTACAAATTTTATTATTGCGAAAAACTGAATTTTTCCCTATAAAAAATTTTGTAAATTCAGACAAAACTTTGTCCAAATTTACAAAATGGTTTAATGAAAAATAATTGAATTCTTTCCTAACAAAAACTTGTAAATTTAGACAAATCTTTTTGTTGGCATAAGACCTAAAAATTTTTTTGTAAAATCAAACTCATAAACACCAACCAAAAGTTTAAGCAAATAAATTTTTTTTAATACTTTTTCTATCCAACATTAAAATTTATTCCCTGTGGAAAGAAATTTTCTTAAAATTCTCTCAAAAAATAATCATCAAAGTTTACAAAACAATAAAAAGACAAAAGAAAAAATTACCAATAATTGCCTTAAAAACCAACTCAAAATAGTTGGTTTCTGTCAACGCCTCTAACCATGACATATAAAACAGAATAGAAAAACAACAAAATAATATGGCACAAAAAGAAAATGAGGTTTAGCCTTTAGTCCAGATAAGAGCATTAACAACAACTTTAGAAAACTAATTAAGCCAACTTAAGAACATCAATGCGTATAAACATTAAAAAATATTCCAACAAAAATTAAGACAAAAAATAAATAGTACAAAAAGTTGTAATAATGGCAGAGCAGAAAGGCCATAAACTGCTTGAAGTAGAAGTATTTCTGTTGCAGAAGCAGCAATAAAGAGGGTAGATGTTTTGTGCAGTAAGTAATTATGGTTTAGTAACCAAGAAATATTCTGTAAATAAGCTTTCGATAAATGAAAATTTTGCTTTAAATTTTATTTAACTTATTTGCCTCTCAGTTATGTACATAAGTGGTAATTAGTATTAGGGGTGCACTATAAGTAGATAAAAGTTTATTCGAAACAGAAGAAATATTAAATTGACTTAAGCACCACACATTGGGGACTTTCGCAAAATAAATGGTAAAATGTGTGGAACTTCTAAACTACGAATTGGATTTGCCTGAAGCTTATAATTACTTTAGAAAAGGAGTCAGGCTTTATACTTCTTGTATTCACAGAAAAAATTATCACCATAAAAATTTCAAACAACAGTTTGTCTAAAAATAAATTTAATTTTCAGTAAATGTCTTTACTGAATCAATGAATTTTTTGTTTGACTTTTATTTAGCACGCAAACACCAAAAACAACAAGAAAAGCTGTGTCATAAAAAAACGAACACGATGACGACATACACACAAATAAGAACAACAACAATGATAGCTAAAGGAATGCTATTGTACCAAGTTTGTTTACTGAAGATTTTTGAGTGAATCAATTCGATAATGTCGTTTCGTTATTTCTATTTAGACTTGAACACATTTAACAAAGTGAAATGCTTAATGGATGATAATGATAATGACCCAGACTAAAGTTTTGTTTGATATAATACAAAACATCCAGTAAATATTTTTGTTGGATTAAGATTTTTAGACTAATTGTTTTATAAATTCAGACAAAAGTATTTTTTGATATTTTCAGAAAATCCGTTAATTATTTTTCTTTGATTTAGTAAAATATTTTGTTTATAATTTGTAAATATTTTTACACAAATTGTTTTATAGATTTAAACAATTTGTTCACTGAAAAATAAATAATTTTTTTTCAATGAAATTGTTGAGATATTTTTCTTTATTTGTAGGTCCATTTCTAGACAAAATATTTACTATTTTATTGAATTCTTACAGAAAATGAAATTTAGTTTTTTCTGTGTTGGTGGCATCGTAGCTTAAGCAGGAATGGAGCTACAGTGCGCCAAAACAGATCACCTCGAAATCAAAAAGTTTCTGAGGCTTGTAACTCTCTTAAATATTATCTGATTTCAAAAATTGTAAGCTTTTTTTTTTTTTTTGTTTAACTGTTGTTGTCCGCAGTATTGTGTATTGAGCGTTACGCTTCATTACTCAGTTTAATTATCAAAATTGCATTAACAACATACAGTAAAATAACATTAAATTTTATTCCCTGTGGAAAGAAATTTTCTTAAAATTCTCTCAAAAAATAATCATCAAAGTTTACAAAACAATAAAAAGACAAAAGAAAAAATTACCAATAATTGCCTTAAAAACCAACTCAAAATAGTTGGTTTCTGTCAACGCCTCTAACCATGACATATAAAACAGAATAGAAAAACAACAAAATAATATGGCACAAAAAGAAAATGAGGTTTAGCCTTTAGTCCAGATAAGAGCATTAACAACAACTTTAGAAAACTAATTGTAACAGCGTAGGTTTGTACTTCAAAATACAGTAATCCCTTGATTTACGTCACCTCGATTTACGTTGTTTCAATTAACGTCTCCATTCGATTTGCAGTCATTAAATTTTTAGTGCCTCCCAAATTCGATTTGCGTCGCCTATCGACTTACGTCGCCTCAGTTGCTTACAAGCTATTAGAAAAACCCATGAGTTTAGCTAAAATCTCTGTTTTATGCGGATGGCAAAATTTTTGTTCACTCCCATTTCGATTTGCTTCGTCATAACGATTTAACTCGCCTCAATTATAAAAAGAAAAAATACATGGAAATCTAATTTTTATTATGTGCAATATCAAATTCGATTTACGTTGTTTCGAATTACGTCGCCATTTTCCTGAACCAATCACGACATAAATCGAGGGATTACTGTATTGAAAATTTTTTTGAACTTTGTTAAATAGTCATCAATCAATCACCGGTTGTACCAAAAAAATGTATTGAGTGTTATCTATACTTTTTGTAATATAATTGATATTTATACAATAAATACGTAAGAAGATTATATTAAAATACATAGAAGATTATACATCCGATTGAAATTGAATTGAAAATAAAGTATGTGTTTTGAAAAAAATGTTGAATTCGTATAAACATGTATTGAGCGTTACGTAAAAAATTTTTTTAAATACAATTTATCAATAAATTTTAAGACGTTAGAAAATTTTGACAGCAGCTGAAGGGTAGAAACGATATAAAGAATATTATCGGATTAATAATAGCTGGATTTTTTTGAAAAAATTTTGCTTTTTTTGCACTATGGGTTGGTATGTTTTCGAAAAATGTGGAAGGTAGGTCGTATTTTGCTACAAAAAATGTATTTGAAATTTACATAACTTTTAACATTGTTGGTCGATTTGATTGAAGTTAGTCTTATTTGAAAGAAGAGTTATCCAGCTTCTTGACTTTATATATAAATGTTTGAAAAAACTATTTTAAAATATACAAAATTCTTATTAATATGATTATTTCGCACGTACATAGCAGAATAGAGTAGCGCCACTTTCTGAAGCCGCTACACTTGCATCGTCAGTGCTCACATGTATTTGCTTATAACCACTTGTCAGGTGGCTCTGTTGAATGTGATTTTTAATTCTTATATATACAACTTTTTCGTGAAAATTTAATACGAGAATTAAATCACTCGCAAGCTGATATTAAAGTGCACTTTCCTAGCGTTGCCATCGGTTTATTTTTCTTCATTCCCATTTTTCTGATTTTTGTTCTACGTTGATGTTAATTTTTCCCTTGTTCCTTGGAATATTAATTATGCCCAATTCTTTCTGAATATAACGTTACGAACCTTAGCCTAATAATCAATTTGGATATACAAAATTCTTATTTTTTATGTGAACCCAAGTCAAAATTGAAAAATTGATCATACCTTTTAATTTCATCCTGCAATTACTATAATTATTTGTTTTTAAAAAGTAGCATACATGCCAAACAAACAATTTATATGCAGTAAGAATCTTTTTAATTTTTCTACAGCTCTATACAATTAGTCGCCCATTGGGCAACAGTAAAAGTATTTATAAGGCAATATGAAAAATAAAATCTAAATCAGAGCATTTATTAAATTTATTATAAGAAATATTTTCCCAATTGTATTTTAATTGTTTTGTATAATTTTCTAAGCCTACTATATAGGTCCTACTACGCTTATTTTATTATTTTGTGATTTCCCTGATGATTTGCATTAGCCCAAATGAATGCGCACAGGAAATAGCTAATACCCCTCTATAATCAAATTCAATGTATTTTAATAAAAGTTTAACATTTTACTTAGGAAATAATATATTAAATGGGGAAAAATTACATTACAAAATTAAAATTAATTGTAATTCAATAATTCCCAAAGAAGCTTTTTCATTAAAAATATTTATTTGCTGTTTCCATAAAGCAAACAAGCGACTTGAATAAAAAATTGTATGGAAATCACTGATAAAAGTGAGTGCTTTTCATAAAAATTTCAGGCAAACAATGCTTGTTTGCATTGTGGAAACAACATATTAGTTTTGAAAAATTGTTGAGAAAAACATCGAACAATTAAGCTAAATTTTTTATTTAAACATTTTTTACTTTCATTTCAAACTCTTGATTTTGATTTCATTGCAGAATTAAGATTACTAAGAAATTTTTCGTGCGTAAAATATTCTTATGAAAATTATGGTTATGCTATTATCGGAGATATTTACGTAATAGAGACCAAAGTCGCAACCAAAAACCAAAATTTTAAAATATCTTTGAAAATATTAAAGATACCTTAGAAAAAATATACTGTATTTTCTAGTATCTTTATAAACTTACACCGAGTTTAAATTTATGAAAATTAGATATAACTTTTAAAAGTGTTGAAGCCGACAAAGTTTTTCATGCGCGATGTAGTCAACTTTGACAGCCTATAGCTAAACGTGTCTTTCGACAGGGTGGTCCAAATTTAAACACGTATAAAGCTTCTGTCCTGTTCTATGATGTTTGCGTTTTGTAATCGGATTGGAAGTTTCAAAGACACAGATTTATTAGCCTTTTTTCACAATTGAAACCACTGGGCATTCTAACGACTGATCCTGGTAAAAATAACCAAAAAATATGTATATTTAACGGCGTTTTAAAAGGTTATGCCTTCGATTTATTTTAGGGGAAGGTAAAGACCCCACCCTCTTTACTTTAGCACGTTTTTTATAGTGTAATCTATTGTTATTTCAAAAAAAATTTTGTTTTTGCTGTACACAGCCAGCTATCTAAAAATTTGTTGCACTCATTTATTATTGACATTTATTTTCCATCATAAAATCATACTCTTCCCTAATAAGTATTTATAAATTGAAGAAATGTGAAAAATTTTGCAACTTATGGCTAATTTTATTAAGTATTCTCTTTGTTAATGTTTATTTACTGAAGTAATATTGAAAATTATGCCCAAAATTATTTTTAATTAGTGGACAGGGAAATTATCAGTAGCCAGCAAAAAAATATTATGTTTCTGGAAGCAGTAAAAACGTTCATGCCTTCCACATACGATCTTTTGAAGCGCTTCCGAGGATGCTCAAAAAGAAGGCAGAGATCTCTCAGTGTTCATAATGTTTAAATTACGAAGTTAGTCAGCATTTTACATTTCTTCAACACGAACTCCAAAATAAACAAAATCATATTCAGTAGCATTGTAGCTTTCAACAACATAGGTTCTCAAGAATTGTCGTACGCATTGTTTCACATAAGCACCAACACATTCGAAAACTCAAAACGCATTTAAAGTATGCTCTCCTTCTACATTTCCCAGCTATTGCATGGAAGAGAGAAATTTATAATAAAACACGATTTGTTTTGTCTGTAGTTTAACGATGATAAAATGTGACATGATTTTAGAGCATTTTCGATGCTTCGAAAGAAGCGCTGTCTTATATCAAAAACAAGAGCTCCAAAGTGGGACATCGCGAACAAAAATCATGCATTTTCGAAGCGCTTTTCGAAGCAGTAGAAATAACAAAACTAGCTTCTCCCGCTTATAAACCTGGTTTCGCCGAAGCAGTAGTTTTTGCTGGATATGTACTTCATAATGAAAATAAAAAAAGAAAATCTGTACATCAAACAGTAACTTAGCTATCCAAAAATGTCCCTTGACGCTAGAGGGCGCAAAAGCAAAAACATTAGATTTTACAGACGCTGCCAAAAATACATACAATGTAATAATAAACTGTCTATTAAGCAGTCTGTTGCAGCTGAGTGATTCCACGTAAAACGGCCCTATGCAAGGAAAAAATATTTTTCTCATTTTTAATAAAAATCTCTCAATTGATGTTTTCAAAGAATGACAGTTATAGAAAAAAATATTCACAATTTAATATTTTTTAATCAATTTGAGGCACTTTTAAATGATTATGCAAGAACCATTTTGGTCTCCCTCTTTATATTGTGTATATTAATTAAATCAATAAAAAGTTTTAGTTCTTCGAATTTTTTAAATTTTCGTACTAGGTCACATCCAACGGCACACCTGTCTCATATAAAAAAAAAGTTTTCTCATAAGAAATTTTTTGTCAAACAGTAAATACACAATACAATTAAAAGCACTTTGAACAGATATCTATAGCAAAATTATTGTGTACCTTATAGTCAAAATTTTACAGAATTTATACTGAATGTCATAATTCCTTAAAACTAAAGTTTGCAGTGCAGCTTTCTGACGACCATTCTGATCAGAAATCGTGTTCTATCAGTGTCTAGCCGTTATTCAACGACTTTAAGCTTAATGTTCTTGCGAGCCGCAACGTTTTTTTAAGTAAACAATTTTATATTCTTGACTTAAAACAAAAGATGTGTGTAAAATGGTCACACCCGGCTAAATGCAATTACTCAGCTATATTATTTCGGCAGCATCCGTTGGGCTGCTCCAAGAACTTTACTTACTTGTTTTAATTTCACTGCACCTTAAAACCATAATAAATATATTGCATTAATTGAGTATTTCTATTTAAGTTGGAAATATTTAAGAAATATTCTAACAAGATTGACTATTTCTTTCGCAATCTTAAATGCATCTCCAATTTCCAATAGAAAGAAAATCTAATAAAAATCAGTTTTAATTTTAATTGAGATAAATTGGCAAATCTATCAAGATTGGTGAGAAGAGCTGTTTGGTTGTAATAAACCACTAAAAATTCAATATTGAAATTCCGAAGGAAAATAGAAAATAAAAAATCTAAAACTAAAAATAAAATAATGAAATTAAAAGTGTTAAAAAATAGAAAACCATCTGATGAAACTCAATTGCATACAAATAAAAGTATAAAAGTAGTTTTTTGAATTAATTCATTACAATTAAAAGAATCTACTAAATAAATCCTTTTAATTTTATTCTTCTTACTTTAATTTGATTTCTTTGGTTTCTGTGGATTTGCATTTAATTTCATTTGCAGGGAATTTTCAAAATTGAGAAACGTAGATAAATCTCAATTGCCACACATAGAGAAACACACATCTATGAATTATATACAGACAGCCATACACACACACACACAAGATTACATACAATTGCAGACAAAGTATCTGGAAACTCTTCAGTATTTCATAAAATAACTTTGAAAATATTTATAATCTAGAAAAATGTAATATAAATGTAATTCACAATTAAAAATTATATATTTTTGTGCAAATGCGTTTAGGTTATAGGAAATAAAAAATATATTTATTATTTAATGAAGTGTAAACTTCCATGAATTAAAATCTCTTAAATTTTATTTTATATACCTACCCACTGATCCTGAAAAGGTAGAAAAGTTTTTATGTACATAAAACTGAATTGCTTCCAAAGAACAAATTATTTCTTTACGAGAATTAAGTGGCAAAATTGTGTTAAATATATAGCAATTGAAATTCTATTTAATTGAATTGAATATTTACTTATTAAATTGTTTTATGATGCTGTTAAAAATGTTAAAGACAATTTTGCCATTAAATGTATTTAATACAATTGTCAAAAGCAAATTAAGCATTTAAGCAAATGACACCAGCTTAAAACTAGAAAGTGTAGACATGCAAACTTTATTACACTCACAATATTGTAACAGTAACGAAATCTTATTTTATTCAAGAAGTATTCCTTGCAATCATTTTTAAATAGATAAACGTTTAAAATTCCAAGCATCCTTATTTTTAACTGATTCTAACATTCAATAAAAAAACTAAGTAAACATTAATATGGATTTTCGGTTGCTTTTACTATTATTCCTTAATTTTGTTATAAGTATCAAAAATGTACATGCATAAAAATAACACACACGCAAGCATTCAAATTTTCTATACATGTCGTGAGTTGTTCAAGGTCAAAGGTCACTACAATGTGTTTTTTGCAATTATCTAGGTTTCTATAGCTCTAATGAAAATGACGTCTATTATAAAAGTTGCATGGCGTAAAATGTGAGAGAAATTTTGATGCAAATGTTTTTTATGCGCTCAATCGTAATTTTAATATAGAGAGCACTGAACGTCGCACAGTACTTGGAATTAGAAAATAATTGTAATATACCTTTATCTTTGATACTTGCGATCCGATTACAAAACAAAGTATGTAACAAACATAGAGGAGGACCTAAGCCTTTAGAATGTTCAAAGTTGGACCACTCTGTGGAAACACACCTTCAGCTAAAGGGTGTCAAAGTTGACTACCTTGGTCATGAAACACTTTGTGTGCCTCATAACTTTTACAAATATTATTTAATAAATTCAAATTTGTTGTAATGCTTCTAAATAGAAACAAAAAACACATTCCTGTTTTTATTTTCGTCACATATCTTTTTGGAATTAAACATTCATATATTTTTTAGGGATCCTTACACCAAAAGTGTGAAGCACCCTATTGTTTTCGCTACGCTGCACGGTGGTATTTTCTTGGCAAAAAGGCTATTTTTCGACTACCACTTCCCAAAAATCTAATGATGCAGTTCTACAAAGAACTGTTTCACTAAGAAAAACCCATAATTGCTTTTTGTAAAAAGCCAAATTCAGTGGTAGAAAATATCTAGTGAAGTTACTAAATTATTTTAATATGAAAACTGATGAAAATGTTCATGCAACTCAGTGGTTTATGCGTGTAAGATATTTTCCTTGCTAACATTTTAATGCTGTTTTTATTGAAATATAGCACCTTCTTTTTAATTAAAAAAAAATTATTTAGATTACATATGTATTTTGGTAGATATGAGCTAATTGAAATGGCCTTATAAAATTCTGCGTTTGCAGTTTTCTACCTCCGTCTTCTCACTAGATCAAAATGAAGGTGAGAGCAAAGCCCATAAATATATATATTTATAGTCTTAGGTAAGAATGAATCTTTGAATTAACGCAAAAAAATCCTGCACATTTTTGCGATCGCTGAACAAACTTATAAATTTTCTGAAAAAGGTCACGAAGATTCCAGTGCAGGTTTGTAATAAAATCTGTTGCATACATTTAGGCTCAAGCTCTACAAAAACTGCTGCAGCAGCCGTATGTTACTTTTGTAAAGCAAAACCTTCCGAAATTTGGACACAATTTCAAATAAAAGCATTGATAATGAGAGGCTTGTAATAAATTTAATGGAATATATGAATACTTTATATAGCTTATAATACGCCTTTCGAAAAGTGGTCTGCGATCGATGCAAAAAAAAAAGATGTTAAAACAAGAACCTAAGCATCGCATTCAGACGGCATTAAAAGAATGCATGAACTTGAAAGTTCATTCTGTACAACAAGGATCTAGGTCTTCGAACGATGGCAATACCTCAACACGTTTGCTTTGCAACCCTGCACTTATTGCTGATATAACAGGTGTTAATGAAGAACTTATAGATCTCTTTCGAATTATTCTTCAGATAATAACATCTGGGAAGAAAATGTATACTTTGAAGCTTAAAAAATTTGTGTGGGATATACCTGAGATATTTGTTCAAAAAATATAACTGGTACTCCATGCCTATTACTATCCATAAAATACTAATACATGGAAAGTACATAATTGATGCAGCAGTACTCGATATTGGTATGCTCTCCGAGGAAACAGAAAAAGCATGTAATAAAGATTACAGGAAGTACAGACTATTGTATGTTGATGTTTTGCAACGTTTGCTTGCATCATCTGATCCGTATGTAAGTAACATATTTTAAAATTAATTGATGTCGTTAAAGATATGATAGCTGATGAATAAAATGTTTGATTATTTTGGACTAATTTTGTTTATACTTATATATGGACGGCGGGCGTGGCTGATTGCGATGAAACTTTGTATGCATATTTAGTTTATTCTAGAAAGTATATGTACCAAATTTGAAACTTTTGCTTCGATAGAAAAAATTTTATGAGTAATATCCATTGGGATTTTGTAGACGGTAGGCGATGGGCGTGGCCTATTTTGATTAAATTAAATTAGTTTCTTAGCTTAGGCCATATAATACTCGGTGCAAAATTTTCAATGACCTAGGACAACTCCTTATAATTTTTGCACAAAATGAATGAAGCCATTCCTCTGTGCGTTGTCGGTCCGTCCGACCGTCTCTCTGTATGTCTGTCTGTCCGCCTGTCAAAGGCTGTTTTATCGAAAACCGTAAGAGCTATGGAATTTTCACATAATATGTAAAACTTTGGCCGCTACAACAACAAAAATATGACAGCTAAAAATTAAAGCGTGTTCTAAAGCGAGCAACGAAACATGTTGAAATACTAATGTTAGTGTTAGTTGGTGTAGTCTGTATAACAGACTACACCAATTAACACTCATATTTAAAACAATAATAATTAAAGGGTGTTCTATCAGTCGATGTAATTTTGATTATATAATTCAGACAATTTGCTATACATTGGAAACCGCAAAAGGCAAACTTTTAGAATTTAAAAAAACGCTAAAACTAAAAAATTCCAAAATAGAAAACAAGAAATCGCCAAAATGCATATAGTGCTTAAAGGAAAAATGCACCATAAGTAAAATAATCGCTAAAACGCAAAAAATCAATGAAGCTAACAAGATCGCTAAATAACTATGAAAACAGTAAAAAAACGAAAAAATCGTCAAAACGAAAAAAAGCACCAAGACATAAAAAAATCGCTAAGACTAAACATATCGTAAAAAACGAAAACAGTTGCTAAAAATAAAAAAGCGCCAAAACAAAAAAACGCCAAGGCCCGAAAAAAGCGCCAAAACGAAAAAAATACCAGAACCGAAAAAACCGCTAAAACTAAAAAAATCACCAAAAACCAAATAAAAATCCCCAAACTGAAAAAGCGCCAAAACTAAAATAAATCTCTAAAACTAAAAATATCGTCAAAAAGCCAAAAAAAAACGTTAAAACAAAAAAAACCAAAAACCAAAAAAATTGCCGGTACTAAAAAAATTGGCAAAAACAAACAAAGCGCCTAAAAACGGAAAATCGTAAAATAAAAATTAAAAATCAGCAAAATGAAAAAATCGCCAAACCTAAAAAAATTGCGAAAAAATTAGAAAAAAATTAAAAATAAAAAATAATATTAAGGAAAAACCAAAACGAAAAAATTGCCAATATGAAAAGAAGTGCAAAAATGAAAAGTCGATACCAAAAACCAAAATTTTAAAACTGAAAGGCAAATATCTTCGAAAGTATTATAGATAATATAAAATGTATTTTCTTTGTCTATTCACGAGCAATGTAAGCTCATTAAAATCAGATAATATTACTATTACTGTCATGCCAAACAGTTATGCCAAATATTGGCAACAATTTTCTGGATTGTCCGCTCCACAAATAATGCCTCATATGTTAATTGATAATGAAAATTATTTTCGTATGATTTTAAGTCAAATTAACAATCAAGATACGGAACTTTATATTAATTAGTTTATACATTATTTTACTTGATATAATTAAAAATCCATTTTTATCTACCATTTTATTTAATATCCCACCAAAAAATTCGGAAGTTGATCCAAATGCGTACCATATTCATTGCACAACAATCCCTACAGGCACTGAATTTAATATTCTAAGGCTAATGTTTACATCAAAAATTTTCTTAGATAACCTAGTCAGCGCATACCACTCAGTTCTTTGGATCACTTCCGTTATATGACAACCACGTATTGATGTTGATGTTTCACTAGAAATGGAACTATTTTGAGCTGAGTTCATCAATGATGTAACTAATGAATTGTAAGTTCCTTTTTTGTTGGGATGTTTCTCTTACGTTAAAGTTTATTTTATTTTTTCCCCTTAATTCCCAATGAAATTCCTTTATCGTTGATGATATTGTTAAATCTTTCCTTAGCAAACTTTTAATTTGCTCCTTCGTACACAAGTTTAAGCTCATTTATTCGAATGTTATATAGATTTTCTTTTATTTTTATTATTATTTTCTCTTTTAATTTCGTCTTTTTTTACTTAAAACCACAAAATAGCCAACATAATGAATACAATGTTGTTGCACTTTTGCCCAAACACTATTTGAGTTGCTCTACCATCTCTGCAATATTTTGTATATCTTTGCTCTAAAAGTAACTTTTGACTTTAAATCTTCAACATTTCCTCAATGCATTTTATGGGGAAAAAGGGCAAAAAAGGCAAAAGTAGGAAAGAGGGAAAAAAGGAAGAAATAATACCAAAATCTCTAATCACTTCTAATAAGAACAGAAACTAACTAAAGAAAAGAAATGTTAGGAACTTTTGCAATATCACGAGGGGATTAAAACAATTGTAAGAAGCTAAAAGAAGTATAAAATAAAAAAAATACAAATATACATTTAACAATGAAAAGTAACAAACATAAGAACACCAACAACAACAACAAAAACGAAGGGCAACAACAAAGAATCGGCAAGCTTGTGTTCTTAAAATCAGTTACTTCAAAGTAATAGACGGTTACAGTAAGTGACAAAAAAAGTAAAAGTAGAATATTTTTATTATGATTATAATCGCTTGAAAAAATCTTTCTACATTTTTAATAAAATAAGCTCAAAATTATGTGGAAAACAATAATAAAAAATTTCATTATGTTAATATCAAACAATTTTTTTGTAACCAACTGTTCAACCCACATACAATCAAACACTCACTTACAAAGACTCATTCATGTACATCTTAGCTTATCTACCCCACAAATAAGTTTATCTACTAGAACAATACCACCAAAGCGTATGGCTTTAAATTCACTTGTACTTAGGACAAGTTAATAAAAATACCAAACAACTAGCAAACAGACAAACAAACAATCAGAAACATCAACAGTCGATGAAATTCCGCAAATAAAAAATATATATTAATGAAATTCCACTAAACAAAACAAACAGCTATAAAAAGTTGCATTAGAGTTCTTTAGAAATATAACTTAAACACTAACCAAGTACTAGTTAAAGTAAGTACAAATAAGTATTTAAGTAAATAAGTATTTCATATAAGAATATGTTGGGGATTTTAAGGACACATTAGTTTGTCTTTGTATTCCACATTTAATTTTGCAAGATTCAGAGTGAGTGCTACTAGAGGATTTATTTATCTAAAAAAAACACACAGCAAACGACCTTCCCATGGCGAATAGCAAATAATTTTTTTGTTAGATGACCAGCCAGGCATTTTAGCTATTTTAAAAGTATTTTAATTATTACAAATTCTTTAGTCAACTCAATTGTGGTAGAGAGTTTCTATTTAAGTTTTGGATTCTGTTGCCGATAATATATTTCGTTTTTTACTTTTACTATCCACGTCTGTTGTACTATTAATTCAAAAATGAAAAGTACTCAAAATGTAATGTAAATATTTAATTAAAAGATTTGTATAATTTCTCTGGAAATCTTTAAATTACAAACTTTTCATTTTAAAGATAAATTTTTGGAACAAAGTTCCTATGGTACGTTCTGCGAATCAATGTTTGAATGGAGGGGGCTAAAAACTGTTCCTAATGTGAAAAATAAGTGTAGCAAATACGTTAACGAATACTGGTAACGAATATACAAAAAGAAATGTGCAGATGTTTTTGTTTTGAGACTGCGCTAGAAAAATGTCTCAACACAGAGAAAACAGATTCGTTGAGACAACCGAATTTTTTGCCAATCTAAATTTGGCAGTTGCATCAACTATCATAGAATTTTTATTGAAAAAGAAGTTATTTTACAATAATAAAAAAAAGTGGTAATGCTAATCGTTTAATTGGTTATTTAACCACTAGTTAGTTGCAACAACCAATAAAAACAAAAAGTAGTTTTAAAAAAACAATTTCGTTTAGTTGCAAATACCAATAATTGGTACAATTCATAATATTTTATTCGGTTGTGCTCATCATATTCGTTACTTAGTCATAACAAAAGCATACGATCGGTTGCTGTAATCAATTTAAGAATTGTCAGAATCATATCTTTATAACAATTGGCTAGCCTGGGACTAAAGTGGTCTAAGTAACATTTTATATATAGTGAGTTAAACAACTTTAGAAGTTATAAAAAGTGAAAAAAGCAATAAAATTTAAAGTGGTAGATTAACGATAACCATACTTGGGTGACGTAAAAACACATAGACCACTTTTGCTTGACTATATTGATTTATCGTCTTAATGTTCGAAAATGCTCATAAGTGGATTTAGCGAAAAAGGTCACTTTGACCACTTTAGTTTCAGGCTAGCCAATAATTCTCTTATGGCAATGAACATGAATTTTTTTTTGGGATTCATAGAAAATTGATAACGTTATTTGAAATATTATATTCAACTAAAACTTTATCCGTCTAACCATTTTTTTCGATATTTTTTGCCGATTTTAGAGTTTTGGCGAATTTTAACGCTTTTTCGCTTTTTTTCGATATTTTTAGTTTTGGTGATTTATTTTAGTTACGGTGCTTCTTTTATTTTTGGCGCTTTTTCGGTTTTTGCGATTTTTTTAGGTTTTTGGTGATTTTCTAGTTTTAGCGATTTTTTGTCTTAGACACTTTTTCGTTTTGACGATTTTTTCGGTTTTGACAATTTGTTTTTTAGTTTTGCCGTTTTTTGCGGTTTTTTTCGTTTTGGAGATTTTTTCATTTTTGGCGATTTTTGTTCGTTTTTGACGATATTTTTAGCTTTAGCGATTTTTATAGATTTTAGTGCTTTTTTCGTTTCGATGCCTTTTTAGGTTTCTTGCGTTTTTTTTAGTTTTTTATCGATCTTTTTAATTTTTGTGATTTTTTGCGTCTTAGCGTTTTTTTAATTTTGGTGCCTTTTCCTTTAAGCGCTTTTTGCATTTTGGCGATTTTTCGTTTTGAAATTTTTTTAATTTTGGAACTTTTTAGTTTTACAGATTTTTAAAATTTCAAGAGTTTGCATTTTGCGGTTTCCAAGATACAGCCAATTGTCTAAATAACATAGTCAAAATAACATTAACTGATAGAACACCCTTTAATTTTTTTTGTTTTATATATGAGTGTTAGTTGATGTAGTCTATTCTACAGACTACACCAATTAATACTAACTTTGAAAATTTTAAGTGTATTAGTTTCATTATTATTTCAAAAATTTTCGTTGCTCTTTTAGAGCACCCTTTCATTTTTAACTGTCATATATTTGTTGTAGTAGTGGCCAAAGTTTTACACGTTCTTTGAAATTTCCAGGTCCGTAGCACTTATGGCTCTCGAGAAAGCAGCCTGTGACAGACGGCCAGACAGACAGACAGACAGACAGACGCACAGCGTAGCGAAAACAATAGGGTTCCATTACTTTTCTGGTGTACGGAACCCTAAAAAGCAGAAATGTGCGTTTTAAGAACGCCCGCGTGGGCTGGCCTTAAGTATCGTCTTGGTACTCCTCCAAGTTCAAATTATTGAAAAAGGTGAAACTTGTTTTTAAATAAAATTTTTGCTGAAGTCACAGTTCCTTCTAGTCTGATGACGAAGTGAAAACTTCCGAAAGGGGACAATGACGACAAAACATCAGATACTCTGGAGCCACCTGTTGCCAATTAAAAAACTGAGGCATAGCGACACGAATAGTGAGGTTGATAAGAGTGTAGGGGTAGGCGCTCTAAGTCAAATTCGCTTGATATCAAGGGTGCTGCTGCTATAACTGGTATTTTTGGTACTGCTATTACTAGTTCGGCTAGCACATTGGTTAGTGCTGCTGCTACGTTGGTATCTGTGCGGCTGATAATGATATGACTTACGACAGGCTTAATGCTAATATGTATGTCTGCACACACATTATAGAGATATAAACAACATTAATTGAGGTGTTTAGAATAAGAATTGCCACAGAAAAAATTTCCTTACTAACTTTATTGTTCGTTTCGTAAGAATTTAATATTTTTGCTACAAACATAAAAGCTTTTTAAAAAACTGAGGACATAATTTTTTTTAACGCATCAAACTGATAAGAAAAAAGTTTAGGTTTGCTAAAAAAGGAATTTCATTGTAAGTCTGTGTATTTAACGAAATATGATGGCAAATGGATTTGTTTACTATGAAACGAAAACTAAGTTGCTCTGGTGCTCCAAGTCCATTACTGATCTGGTCTTCTTATGGCTGTTTAGCTATCATACGGTGAAAAAATCACATCGATATTTATAAATATGTAAAGATGTAAATATAGCTGCAAGCTTGCCTGTTGTAAGATCTTGAAAATATGCACTTTTTGCATATTTGCAAGTATTGTTGATCATTAGGACTGGTACTGGGTCGTATGACTAATAAATAATCAACTATAAAACATACGCAGTGTGATTCCAAAGCTGTGTCAGTTAAAATTGTTTAAAAAAAGTGCCTATCTTCAAGCTGGCATAACAGGAAAATCTGCAGCTACATCGATGCGATTTTTTCACTGTATGATGGCTAAACATTCATAAAATAGAACTTTTGGACTACGAGAGCAAATTAGTTTTCCTTCCATAGTATAAAAACAGAGTTGCCATCATATTTCCACGATACTGACAATGCTGGGGCCACTGGTAGGCGGAATAAAGGGTAGAAGAAAAAGATTTCTGCTAGTGTTGGTGAGGGGAATGATGGTGTTGATTCCGTGATAGAGCTGCAAAGGATCGTTGGTTCACTGTTGAAGCTATTGTTGGCTTATGGAGTAGATATAGTGCTTGCTCGCAAGCTGACTTCTATTTCCGCAGAGAATGAGAATGAGGCTAAGGTTGGAGACCGGTAGTCCACTAGCAAGGTTAAATGCGGCTTTTGCGACTAATTTTGCTGCCCTTAGGACGCCAAATTCCCGGTGGTTGCTTCCAAACAGGACTTTTGTAAATGTTTGGAATTTCACTAACTATCTTTATTCTTTTTCATGTTCAACTTTTTTAAGCTTTTTTTATTTCTGTTTTACCAGGCTAAACTATCATCGATATTTTCAATGCTGGGATTTTTTAATGAATATTTCACCCAAGTTTTTGGAACAGTATACATTCAGGTTTTTAGCTAAGTAGCTTTAGAGTTTTAACAGTTGAGTTATGAAAACTACGAACTGCATAGTTTTTATCCAAAGTTATTTAAGGCAGAAATAAAATAAAAGCTTAAAATAGTTGAACATGATAAAGAAAAGACAGCTAGTGAAGTTCCGAACCTTTTAAAAAAGTTTATTAATATGCACAACTCGCCGCCAGGTGGCGACAAAATCTGTTGATTGGACTTACTAAAGTAAAGTAGGATTTTCGCTAGGGTATTAATGCTGCCGTCGTTGGCAGTGTAGGGAAAACGGCTCTGATGAGAAGACTGTGGTGGTCTCGAAACATCTGATGTTAGTTCAACCTTCCATACATACAAATTTTGTTTGAATGTTCAATATTTACATGCTTTAGAATTTCCTTCTTAAATAAAAATAATAATTTTATCGAAAGATTAAATTAAAAACGAACTTAAGCCAAACTAGCTCAATAACTTTAGATAAATATTAATCTTCATCAACATAACTAAATTTAAATGAAATCGAAATGCAAAAACTTAATTTGGTTCATTTTATATGTTATCTTTTTCGCGTATAGTTATAAATAAAATCATTAAACGTTGACACTTTTAATTACTTTTTCTTAATGTTTCTTTTCAAGTCTCTTTATTTTAATTTTTGTGTACATACTGTAGAAGCATTAAAAGCCAAATATTTATACATTTAGGCATTAAGATTGTTTTTTTTATGAGGAGAAGATATCAAAAAATATTACTCACACAAGAACAATTATATTTATGCTGGCTGTTAGTTAAGCACAGTTTATTTTTCAAGTTTCTAGAAAACTTTACCACAGGTGAAATCGGTATAAGTATAGAAGTTTGCTATTTCATTTGTTACTTGTACAACATGTATGCAATGTGTATATAAGTATGTACTTCCTTTTTTTGCTCATTATGGATAGAGGAGTAGAATGTTTTAACACAAACTAATTTTCAACTTTTCTGCAAAAACACAGATAATTTCTAGAATTAAATATTTTTTGATAATCTAGTTATACGTAAATATCCGAAAAATAATATTTGAAAAATCTTCTCCCAGTATAATTATAAAATCAGTTTTCCAGCACATATTTTTTACTTCATATTTACATGAAGGGCACGTATAAACTTCGGCTCTGCCGAATATAGTCCTATAATTTTGTGCTGTTAGATCTCGTTGAGCATGTATGTTATAGCACAGAGATGGAAAATTCTGTGTTATTGTACTTTTTTTTTAGTTTCATAAATTTGAACAATTACATATTCCAAAAATTCATAAGAGAATAAAAAAGGTGAAAAATCGGTTCCTTTCTTTTCGGCCAACAAACCAAATGAGCCATATTTCATTAAAATCGCCGCACAAGTTTAGACTTTATCAACATTTAAATGATGACATGTACTTAATTGACAAAAATGTTATGAAAATGTTTAATTTTTTTTAGTAAATTTAATATTTGTAATAAATATTCGTACCAAAATACGATCTACCTAATACATTCTTCGAAAATATAATAACCTAAAGTGCGAGATATTCGCGAAAAACTAGTTTTTTTGCAGTTTGTAAAGATATTTCCAAAAATCTTGAGTACTGTTTACTTGAATTGAGCAAATTTGGCATTGTTGCATAGATATGTTTTTCCTCTTTCACTTCATATTTATACTGTGTCGATCAGATAAAAATTCACTGAATTACAAGCCATTACATTTGAAAAAAAATGAAATTTTTTGCGTTTTTTCAAAATTCACCATTTTGAAATGTTCCATTAAAGCAAACAAAAAATTTTAAATTTTTGTTTTGACCCATATCTTAAATAAAATGTTGTTCCTAACGTACAAAAAGTAAAATTGTTCACATCGGGCAAAAATTTAGAAAGTTACAATAGATTTAGTAAAAACGTCCGCTTTTGAATTTTAATAAAAAAAATTTGTATGGAGTATGACTATAAGAAAGATGCCAATGGGGCAGAATTAAATATTTTGGAAATATATGAACCTTTTCTAACTTATTAGTCCGATTAGTATAAAATTTTACATGGAGATATCAAAGGAGTGTTCTTATTAAATTGAGGAAGATGAGCTTTCCATATTTCTCAGGTTCAGAGGTATGAAGTGCAAAGTAGTGCACTTCGGTCATGTAAAATTTTTCAACGCTTAACTGTTTCTCACTCGAATCCAAAAATTGTTTGTGTCCTCATATACCTTATAAAGTTCTAAAAAGTCTTTGGTTAAACAAATATCTTGTATAGTTAGTGAGGTACACTCATTTTAATATTAAAATTTCAAAATTTTTCAAATCCTTGGTCCAGTATTTTTAAGATATCGGATCCAAATAACAACCGAATGTCACAATTATTTCTTTGTTACTTACTTGACAAAATTTCGAATAGTTAAAAAAATAGTTGATGGAAGTATTCTTTCGGAGTAGTAAAATATAGAATATTTAATTTGAAAATTTCAATATTTTGAATTTATGACAATTTTTGCCCAAAAAAGCACCATAACTGTTTTCTCTGTAAAATTTTTTCTCAAGGATCAAATAATTATTATATACACGTCAAAAAGGTGTCTTCACAGACATGATTTTAGACAAAAAACTTAATCAAATTTACAATTTTTGGTGGACATGCACCCTTTTGAAATCGACGTATTTTTTAGATTTATTGGAACTTCCTTAGAAATTCTAATGATTATGAGAAACAAATCATAGTTTTCACATAAATTCCTATATAACTGCAAAATTTTATTGGAAAATATCAATAATGAACGATTTTATAGAATTAAGAAAAAATTCAATATGCACAAAACACCACATGGCACCATTTTTCCACTTGTTTTGCCGTAAGTCTTTCATAACAATTTTAATTATAAAAATCTGAATACAGTGTTGAAAACTACACATAATTTTGGTAACTTTGATATGCGATATGTTGACGTTTCTTTTTTAAACGAGTAAAAGTAATGGAATAAAAGCAACAACTCTTACTGACCTGAGGAACAACGAATGCAAATTAAAATTTTGATGTGTTCACTAAATATGTTGTAACTTTCTTATATTTAGTCCGATGTAACTAATTTTACGCTTGCTATATTTGCAACAAAATTTCTTTAAAATGTGGGTCTAAAATAAATTTTAAATAATTTATTTTGCCTTACAGGAGCGTCTTAAAATATTAAATTTAAAAAAGGGTGTAAAAACAAAGTTTTTTAAAATCTAAAGACTTGTAACTCATTGAATTTTGATCCGATCAACACATTTTGAATATGGACGGATAGAGGAAAAGCATATATATGCAACAATGCTAAATTTGCTCAATTCAAATAAACAGTACTCCAGATTTTTGGAAATAGCTTTATAAACTAAGAATTAAAATCACATTCAACAGAGCCACCTGACAAGTGGTGATAGCTAATACACGTGAGCACTGACGATGGAAGTGTAGCGGCTTCCGAAAGTGGCGCTACTCTGTTCTGCTGTATACGTTGAAAAATTAAGTTGATGTTAATTTTTCCCTTGTTCCTTGGAATATTAATCATACCCAATTCTTTCTGAATATAACGTTACGAACCTTAGCCTAATAATCAATTTAGATTCACAAAAAACCACGTTTTTTTACGAATATCTCGAAAACGGTTCTTAGAAGAAATATATGAATGTCATATTCGTGTTCAGTTACCCCAAATTACCCTAGAAAACATTTCATTTTTGAGCTGATCGCAAAAAATTGAAATTTTGTGAACTAGTGTTATATTTAAGAATTTTGTTAACGTAACGCTCAATATTCTTTTGAAATATAAATTCTTGGGATTATCCCGACTAGAAATTTTTCCAATACTGATATTGGGGCCCAATAGAGAACGCATGTGGCAAGCTCAAAAGGGTTATCTCATTTCGGATCTGACCGGGAACTTGTTGTGATAGCTCATCTACAAATTAGTGACTTAATATAAGTTCTTCCCAAGTGGAAAACTATTGGGAACTTGTTGGGAAAATCTAACACCGATTTTTAATCGCATTTTTCCTCATCTTCAACAGAGGCGATTGTTACATACTTTTGTCCTTTGGATAGCTTCAGCAACTTTAATTCAATATAAGAGTTTGACATTTTTCAGATATGAGCAAATTTTTTGAAGAATTTGATATTTCCCCATAGGAAACCAATCAGGTCCCAAATACGTTCTGCGTTACATCGCAATCGGGATCCCAGTTAGATCCCCAAAGTGCTTGCATGAAAAATTCTAGTCGGGATCTCGAATAAATTAATACTTAAACTATATTGAAAAGGTTCGAAGGTAATTAGTCCTGCATATTTTAGTTTTTTGAGTTATGAAAGCATGACCTCTCTACTTCGGGAGTCATAATAGTCATGCCCATTAAACAAATTTTTACGTGATAGAAAAAAATTTAATACAGTTTTTAATTTTGAGAGTTAAATTCTTTCCCCAATATTCTTATAAATTTATTAAAGTTAATGTTGGTTTAATGTAAGAATTTCGTACACAGAAAAAACTATATTTCATTTTCTGTAAAGGAATTCAATGAAATAGTAAATATTTTGTCTAGAAATGAACCTACAAATAAATTTGTAAATATAGATAAAAATATCTCAACAATTTCATTGAAAATTGTATTTTTTTCAGTGAACAAATTGTTTAAATCTATAAAACAATTTATGTAAAAATATTTACAAATTATAACCAAAACATTTTACTAAATCAAAGAAAAATATTTAACGGATTTTCTGAAAATATCAAAAAATACTTTTGTCTGAATTAATAAAACAATTAGTGTAAAAATACTAACAAGTATTAAACAAAATAGTTTACTTAGTCAAACAAAAATATTTACTGGATTTTTTTTAAGATATCAAACAAAATTTTTGTCTGGGTCATCATCATCATCCATTAAGCATTTATGAAATTTCACTTTGCTAAATATGTTCAAGTCTGAATGTTTATCTAAAGACTCTAAAAAATGAATGAGAATTAACGCAACAACAGTAACGAATTGATTCTCTCAAAAATCTTCAGTAAACAAACTCGGTACAATCGTATTCCTTTTGCTGTCATTGTTTTTGTTGTTATTTGTGTATATGTTGTCATCGGGGCCATTTTTTTACGACACAGTTTTTCTTGCTGTTTTTGGTGTTTGCGTCCTAAATAAGAGTCAAACAAACAATTAATTGATTATGTAAAGAACATTTACAGAAAATGAAATTTATTTTTACACAAACTTTTGTTTGAAAAATTCTTGCTGATAATATTTTCTTTGTATGGGAGTCCCCGTTTTAATGCATACATTAACTTTACTAATCGTATGGGGGTTTATATATCACATGTTTTTATTTAAAGAAATGAAAAAAATTCTCTCATTTCTAATTGATAGTTAAAGATTTTTGGTTTATTAATATCAAGAAAAAAACTCTATATTTCAAAACACTTTAATATCCAAACCTGTCTCGCAGAATGGTGGTTTAATTTTTTTTCAACTTTCCTTCAACTTTTTTTATGTGTTTTTATTAATTTTCATGCAAAAGTTTTTGTAAGCTCAACAAGGATAACAAAAGTTAAATGCATGTTTCAAATTAAAATAAGAATTTTAAACAAAAAATCCCTATTGTTCGGTAGTAAAAAATGTAAATAACAGCAAAAAGTATGAAAATAAAATTTTAAAGAAACAAAAGTCAAGTTAAGTTATTAAAAAAAAAAACAACAGTAACAGGAAAAAACAACACATTCCACACAATTAAACTTTTTATACGCGTTTCGGAATTATACAGTCTTTGCTTTTCGCAACAAAAAAAAACATTATTGCGTATTTTATGGAATTTTGTTGTCCTTAATACACTTTTTACATATTTTGTTGCTTTTGTCGCTAGCATGTACAAAATGTGGTTAAATTATGACAAACAAAGTGCAAGAACGACTTAATTTCTTACTTAAGTACAAACATAATTTTATGTAATTTAAGTTCCATTTATAAAACACGAACTACAGAAAGAGTTGTAGTGTTAAATCCGGTGTGATTTCAATCGAATAATATCCACTATCCGTAATCAAATATTGCAACTAAAATATAAAAAAAACATTTTATTTTTAATTCATAGACTTCATCTCTGAATCCTTGAATTTTGTTATTAATAATTTTATTATAATACATATTTGCTCTTTGCTTAAAACGGATTCAATTTTGTTAATATATTATTTTATACCTCCACTTCAAATGCCACTTCGAATAAACGTAGCATGAAATTCGGAAAAGGAAAAACGCTTGGCGGAAATACAACATGAACAACAAGAGGAACAACAAAATGTTAATATAGAATTGTTTCCGTTTTAATTAGTTGACACATGCATAAACACCAAATGCGGCGAGTGGTTGCCTGAGCTTTTATGCAATAATGCTATTGCAGCTAACAAAAAAAACGTTGTTATATCAAGTGTTAGAAGGAAATAACAATAAACAAATTTAGCTAGGGTTCTATATACGACTTTATAGAATGTTTATTACCGTCAGCTAAGAATCGTAGTAAAAAATTGTATTTGAAAGTTTTTTCAAAGAATAATTAATACAAGTTAGAAAGCTAGTAACAGTGCACAGTGGGGTAGAAAGATAATATTATATACGAAATTCGTTGATATATAAAAGGCTGCACTGTAGATTAGTATTGAATGTTCGGCTTTTATTATTATTAAAAAAATTCTACAGTAAAAAGTATCCGTATAAGAAAAAGAACCTGTCAAAAGAAAGTTACTTGACTATTTCCTACGGACTAGCAACCGTTTCGAATTCTCGAACTTTATGTAAAAGTGATCTGCCATTTTACATTTCTCATTGGAGGTGGTCTATTGACAAAAGTTAATATACACAGTGATATGTTCGAAGCTGAAACTATACTAGTCAAATTACTGTAGTGAAATTACTATGCTCCGCGTTACCGTTGACAAATTTGAAAAAGGGTCACAAAATTGTCTTTTATAAAAATAAAGGGTCTCAAAAAGGGTATTTAGAAAAAAAAGGGTTCACTTTTTTAAACGAAATATTAAAGCTTTCTTTCATTTTTAGTATAAAAGAAGACAACAAATTAATAAATATAAAAAAAATATATTTGCACTTTACAGCATTTTGAATTAAAAAATGTTGTTTTTATTGAAAAGAATTATATAAATACTATTTCTTAGAAATGGTGCATCTACACTTTTTAATTAAGTCCTCACTTGAAGTCCAGTCTTCCAGATCTGTTTGGAATAAAATTGGAGACGAAAGCATGGAGTCGCTATTCTCTACATTTAGTCTATTAAAAAAACTTGCAAAACTTCAAAAATCATTTGAAGCTCTTATGATTTCAAATCGCCAAATACTAATTGTTTTTTTTTCGGTTATATTTATTTATTGTATCTTCAATAAAATTGAACTAACAATAAGTAATCAAATCTTAACTCTAAAATTGTAATTTTTAAGTCCAGCTAGTGTCAGACAAAAATATTTGTTTCAGCGGTTAGTTGTTTGGTTGTTTACGTCTTTCGTGTTTGGATGAGAGCAAGAGTGTCCCTCCTTCTGAGCCGAGTGTGGTCTCTAAAGTTAATGATGTTTCGGGCTAGGGGATTTGGGTGCAACTCAAGTTTTTTTATGTACCTTGTCACGTGTTTAGAAAACACTGTCTTAACCAGCGGCATATCTAAATCTTTATGAATTCGCTTGTTTCTGACATACCATGGGGCTGCTGTAATCGTATGGAGTATTTTATTTTGTTGCCTTTGAATTTTTTCTACATTTGATGCCGAGGCAGTGCCCCATAACTGGATTCCGTAGGACTGGTTTTATAATGGATTTGTATAGAAGAAGTTTACAAACTAGGCTTAGAGTAGAGTTCCTTCCAATGAGCCATTTCATTTCAGCTGCTTTTAATTTCATTTGGGTCACCTTTGCATTTATGTGTGACTTCCATGTTAGACGACGATCAAGATGAACACCGAGATATTTTACTTCAATGTGTTGAGGTATAGTTTGGTTATTTATTTGTATAGGTGGGCTGGATTCTTTGCACAATGTAAAAGTAATATGTAGACATTTTTTCGTTAACTTTTATCCGCCATTGTTTTAGCCATTGCTCCAACTGCGGTATATACTCTTGCAGTTTGCGGGTGGCTTCTTGATGGCTTTTGTGAACACTTAGAAAAGCTGTATCATCAGCGAATGTTGATATGTGTATGTTACTGCTTACCGGCAAGTCAAAGGCATATATCAGATATAATACAGGACCGAGGATGCTACCTTGAGGAACTCCGGCTTCAATGGGTTGCGGAGGGCTTAGAAAATTACCATCTTTAACAACAAATTTTCGCTCAGTTAAGTAGCTTTCTAAAATTTGTAGGATGTTTCCGGGTAGGTTTTGCTTTAATTTATATATTAAACTTTCGTGCCATACTTTATCAAATGCCTGAGAAACATCTATGAAGAGCGCAGAACAATATTTGTTTTCTTCGAAGGTTTTTCTAACCACGTTCACCAGTCTATATGTTTGTTCAATCGTGCTATGTTGTCTCTTAAAACCGAATTGGTGGTCTGGAATGCATCCAGTACGATTCAGTATGGGTGTTAGCTTACTCATAAGTAGATTTTCAAATAGTTTTGACATGTTAGACAATAGGCTTATAGGCCTATAGGACTCCACCTTCGTATGATCTTTGCCAGGTTTAGGTATCATGGTAATCAGCGAAACCTTCCATTCTGCGGGATAGCATTTGAGGCGCAAAATATTGTTAAAAATAAAAAGAACTATCCGTTTTGCAGTATAGGGTAGCTCTAAGGGCATTTTATTGCTTATTTTATCCGCGCCTGGAGCTTTTTTCGAGTTTAAGACCGCAATATAGTGTTCAATCTAACGAATATTGAACCTCAAAGTAACATATGGTATAGCGAGGACTGGTGGCAGCTCAACTATAGTATCAGACATATTTGGAGTAAATACTTTCTGCAAGTGGTTTACAAACAGAGTACCTTTTTCAGCGTCAGTTCTTGCCCAGTCTCCAATCGAAGCTCGCAATGGAGGCTTATATATCACTTTTGAGGCCTCGGGCTGCTCTCCATAGCTAATAGTCTGCTTGAGGTGTTGCGTCGAGCCCATTCAGAAATTTTTGAAGAGAAGCGGTTTTTTGATGTTCTAGTAGAGTTTTCAGCTATTTAGTATATTCCTTCAGCCTAGATTTTAGCTGAGGAAATCTGTAGCGTTGCCATTCTCTACGAACTGTTTTTTTTTTCGGATAAAAGCCGTTCCACATGTGCTGAAAAGATTTTATTATATCTTACCTGAAGATTTGTAGTAGTAGCATTTAGAGCAGCTTGCTTAAGGTTTGCCTCAAACATTCTAATAGAGTCACCTATGTCAGTAGACGTTTTTAATCGAATATTTTCTGGGCAATGAGCACTCAAATATTTTTTGTATTTCAACCAATTTATACGTGTGGCTGTCATCTTTAAATCACAAGTGGGTGAAGAAGTTGTATGTGTATGTGACAATAGTTGGTGAGTGATCTGAAGACAAATCTAAAGATGCTTCAGCTTTGATCATTTCGCTGGGCACACCCTTTACCACTCCAAAATCAATAACATCAGGTATTTTTCGGCGCTCTGTTGGCCAGTAAGTGTGCTGCCCACTTGATATAACACTCAAACGCATTTTTGAAATTGTGTCAAACAAAACGCGACCCTTTGGCGTGATGAGGCGAGATCCCCAGAACGTGTGCTTAGCGTTGTAATCACCGGCGGCCAAAAAGCGTGGGCCTAGTGAATTAAAAAATCCACTGTATTGATTTTCTGTAATAGAGTACCTGGGATGAGAGTAAATTGATGAAATCACCAGGTTTTGATGAAAAGCTTCAATGCAGATGTTAGTTGCTTGAAGATAGTTTTCACAATGATCACTCATTAATCGAGATTTTTTTAGTATACCCGAGCCACCACAAGCTCTACCTTGTGGGTCCTTTGTGTCGTAGAGAGTATATCCGTTGATTTTAAAAAAACTTCTAGCAGTCAAATGCGTCTCAGAGATTAGCATAAATACTAATTGTAAAAAAGGGTAAAAAAATAGCATGAACTATTTGAAAATGATACAAAAGGATGAATTTATATAAGTGTCAGAAAAATTGGCCAGTTCGTCAAAAAAGGGTTCAAATTGACCTCTTAGGGTAATGCTGACGGTGGTTTATACTAATATATTTTAATGGAAAAAATATGTTTGTAGAGTGAAGATATTTTGTTTTTGTTAAGTGATGTGTTCTCTCATAACTCGGGAACATATTGTACCACTTCCATTTCTACAATTGGTACATCATTTCTCGCAGTGTAATTAATGCTTGGCTATTAATTCCGAATACAAGTTCATAAGTAATTATAATTTGTTACTAAGAAAGTGATAAGTTTTCTGCGGTATTTGATACCTTCTAAACTTAATAGCCACACTTGATAATATTGATATTTACTTAGTTAGTTGTCACAAAAGTAAAATTTACGATGTGGTCAATATTATCTGAAAATATATTATTTTTCTCATACAATATGACATTTAAAATGTACATAAATAACATGTTAAAAATTAAAAATTTTTATTTATTTATTTTTGCAAAATTCATGCTATTTGAAACTGCAAAACACTATGAACAGAAATGTCACTCCCATACAAAATACAATACATATTTCAAAGATACGAATTTATAGAGGAATACACGTAACCGCAGGTTATTATTGTTCCATAGCCACTTTAATAACTTTGTTATCTTTTAATTTGATTTGGAAACAATTTCAACTATGAAATAGAAAAAACCTTTGAATTGAGATAAATTGAAGTGTTTAGTATTTATGGTGTGGAATTATATAGAGGACAATATAACATTGAGCAATATGGTTATAATAGCAGAATATTTTAGATATCAACCATGTAATGCACGTAGCCAGAGGTTTTATTTATTTAATTTTCGCCATCTTATTTTCTATACTTCTCTTTATTTTTTGTTAATTTATTCTTTGGCTTTAAGGGTGATATAATAACAGCATAAATAAATTGACAACAACAAAAAAGAACTAACACTTTGCCGTATTGATTTGAACTTTTTCATTTATTTTGCTTATTGGAAATCTTTGCAAACTAAAACTTATATTACTAGTAATAATTTATTAATTCTTTTTTTTCCCACAAACACTTTATTTTCTAATGTTGGTTGTGGAAAATGAGAGAGAGAAAAAAAAACATCAACATTTTATTAAAAATATTTTTATTTTACTTTTTCGCTCTGTTTTCATATGTTTTATTCTACGTCAGCATTTTCAATAATAAGAAAAAACCCATTAGCCACATTTGTGGTCAGAATATGAAAAATTATTGTAAAACCCTTCAAAACTAACCAACATCGACATGTTCACGCTCATAAACAGCTGCAACACATTTACACGCTGAGAAAAATATAAATTGTAATAATTGGAGTGAAAATTTTGAAATAAACAATAAAAATTATTTCCAGTTGCTTGATCATTTTTAATATCTAAAAATTTTTTGTACAATTTACACAACACAAAAAATAGCAAGGTTCTAACTATTGTGCAAAAAACTATACATATGGGTTTTACCATTTTGAAACTTTAAACCTGGAGCTATAGTTTTCCCCTTTTCAAATTGTTATAGCGAATCTGCATGGGAAATCCTATATTCCTTACATTTTAGGTATAAGATGTATTCCGGGCAACCAAAGTATTTCTTTGCATGTACCAAATAATACCAAAAATTTTAATAAAATTATTTATATGGGTGTAGAGTTTTGCTAGCAAACAATCACTTTAGTGGAAAATATTAATGTTCACATACACGCCCACACAAGCGAACATATATTTGTTTGAGTGGACGGGCATTATAAAAACAATTAAGGAAAAAGAGCTTGAATTGCACAACCTTCAGTATTTATGAACCAGAAAAATAAATGCATTTTTATCAAATGATTATATGCTCCAACTGAAAGCATAAATGTCTGTTAGTGTAAAAAAAGTATTTGCTTTTGACTACGAATTATTTTAAATTATGTATATATGTTACATTAAATTAATGTTCGAAATGTTGACATTTGCTAATATGTAGTTGCTCTCATTTTTATGTATAAACTAGCTAAAACCCGTGTGCTTCGATACACAATATTCCCTTGAAAATAAAACTTTTAAATTTAATTCATTTTTAATTTTTTTTTTTTAAATTAATTATTTTACACTATTATGCTAATAGAATAAAATCTTACAGGTTTTGGCTTTCAAGATATCTTAGATTTAATTTTGCTCCTATATGATATCAGAAATCAATAGCCTTTTGTTCCTTCTAGACCACCAGTAATGCGCAGTAAACAAATCAGCAATATCGGTACTTGCGTATAAATTTTGAAAACATCTCAAAATAAATATTTGCTGCAAATGAGAGGCACCACGCCCACTTGTTTAATTTAGAAATGTAATTAGGAGACAATGCACAATATGAACAGAGTTATTCACACAAAATATCAAGGTTCTCCCTATATAAATTTTCAAGATATCTCAAAATGAATATTTTCTTTTTATGGGAGGTGCAACACCCACATATCCAAACCGAACTTTTTTGTAGCACAGCACACATTATAAACAGCTTTACTTACACAAATTTTAAAGTTTCTTGCTGCATTATCTTGAAAGATATTCCAAAATAACAAAAATTATATATGTGGTGTCACGCCCACTCATTTTTTCTTGACTATTTACTTTAGAGCAATTACTAAAATCAGTGGAATAACTCCTACAAAATCTCATGTATTTTACCGTGCTAGTTGCCAAGATATTGCAAATACCTTCGTGCCACGCCTTCTTGTCCACTTCTTAAGCTCGCATACAATTTCACGCTCACTTCAAAGATTTTAAATAGTAAATAACCAATTGTCCCTTTCATACCATGAATAACACTGGTTCACAAAAAAATGCACCTCAAAAATGAGATGTTTTTTAAGCTAAATTGGGGCTGCTGAACACGAATATGGCATTAATTTATATTTCTAAAGAACCGTTTTCGAGATAATTGCAAAAAAATATTTTTTTTTTCAGTTTGTAAAGATATTTCCAAAAATATTGAGTAGTGTTTACTTGAATTGAGCAAGATTGGCATGGTTGCATAGATATGTTTTTCCTCTTTCACTTCATATTTATACTATGTTGATCAGATAAAAATTCACTGAATTACAAGCCTTTAGATTTGAAAAAAATTACATTTTTTGCGTTTCTTTTTCCATTTCTCCATTAAAGCAAACAAAAAATTTTAAATTTTTATTTTGACCTTCTTAAATCTTAAATCTTAAATAAAATTTTGTTCCCAACGTACAAAAAGTAAAATTGTTAACATCGGGCAAAAATTTAGAAAGTTACAATAGATTTAGTGAAAACATCCAATTTTGAATTTTAATAAAAAAAGTTTTATGGAATATGAGTATAAGAAAAATGCCAGTGGGGCAGAATTAAATATTTTGGAAATATATCAACCATTTCTAACTCTTTAGTCCGATCAGTATAAAATTTTACATGGAGATATCAAAGGAGTGTTCTTACTTAATTGAGGAAGATGAGCTTTCCATATTTCTCAGGTTCAGAGGTATGAAGTGCAAAGTAGTGCACTTCGGTCATGTAAAATTTTTCAAAGCTTGTCTGTTTCTCACTCGATTCCAAAAATTTTGTGTGTCCTTATATAACTTGTACAGCTCTAAAAAAGTCTTTGGTTAAACAAATATCTTGTATAGTTAGTGAGGTACACTCATTTTAATATTAAAATTTCTAAATTTTTCAAATCCTTGGTCCAGTATTTTTAAGATATCGGATCCAAATTTCGAATAGTTAAAAAAAATAGTTGATTGAAGTATTCTTTCAGAGTAGGAAAATATACAATCTTTCATTTGCAATATTTTGAATTTATGATAATTTTTGCCCAAAAAGCACCATAATTGTTTTCTCTATAAAATTTTTTTGTCAAGGATCAAATAATTATTATATACACGTCAAAAAGGTGTCTTCACAGACATGATTTTAGACAATAAATTTAATCAAATTTACAATTTTTGGTGGGCATGCACCCTTTTGAAATCGACGTATTTTTTAGATTTATTGGAACTTTCTTAGGAATTCTAATGATTATGAGAAACAAATCCCAGTTTTCACATAAGTTCCTATATAACTGCAAAATTTCATTTGAAAATATTAATAATAAACGATTTTATAGAATTAAGAAAAAATTTAATATGCACAAATCACCACATAGCACCATTTTTCCACATGTTTTGCGTAAGTTTTTCATAAAAATTTTAATTATAAAAATCTGAATACAGTGTTGAAAACTACACATAATTTTGGTAACTTTGATATGACCTTTCTTTTACAAACGAGTAAAAGTAATGGAATGGAAAAGTAATGGAAGTAATGGAATGGAAAACTCGTACTGACCTGAGGAACAACGAACGCAAACTAAAATTTTGATGTGTTCACTAAATATGTTGTAACTTTCTCATATTTGGTCCGATGTAACTAATTTTAAGCTTGTTATATTTGAAACAAAATTTTCTTTAAGATGTAGGTCTAAAATAAATTTTAAAAAATACATTTTGCCTTACTGGAGCGTCTTAAAATAGTAAATTTAAAATAAAAAAAATTAAAAAAAATTTTTTTCAAATCTAAAGACCTGTAACTCATTGAAGTTTGATCCGATCGACACATTTTGAATATAGACTGAAAGAGGAAAAGCATATCTATGCAACAATGCTCAATTCAAGTAAACAGTACTCCAGATTTTTGGAAATAGCCTTATAAACTACAAAAAAACACGTTTTTGCGAATATCTCGAAAACGGTTCTAAGGAGAAATATATGAATGTCATATTCGTGTTCAGTTACCCCAAATCACCCTAGAAAACATTTCATTTTTGAGGTGATCGCAAAAAGTTGAAAATTTGTGAACTAGTGTAATATACTGTGAAAATCTCACATAGATTGGTTGACATAAAAACAGTGGAGTGTTCACTTGACTAGACTCTCCTACCGACGTGTATTGTGACGCGCTGAATCCGAATCCGAGGTACACTTGGCCAATGCACACTTCAAAATCTAGAGTTAATCGAGAGAATCTGCCAAAAATCTTGAAAAGCTGCAGTTTTTCACAGTTTACTCTACATTTAAGGATGTACGAGCCAAACGGGCCTCAAACTCGGAATCAGGGTGTTAAAATACATGTAAGATGGCGGGTCTGGTCAAATATACAGCCCACTTTTTTTGCACCCACAGGCAAAAAACAAAATGAAAAATAAATTTAAAAAATCAAAAAAAAACCCGACTGCGTAAAAATACTAAAAGAAAAAAAAACAACTCCAGTGTGCGGAACATAGCGACTTTCAGATCCGCGAACTATTATTGCGAAGATTTGAAGATTCGATTTTTAATGTTTCCCGACTATAAAAGTCGCAATGTTCCGCACACTGGACTTGTTTTTTTTTTCTTGTAGTTTTTTTACGCAGTCGGGTTTTTTAAAATTTATTTTCTATTTGTTTTATTTTGAGTTTTCGTACACAGTTTGGTTGTTGTGTAATATGTGGCGGTGTTTTCATGTTTTACAAGCGGCTTGGCAAGCTGCTTGCAGAAAAATTAAAAAATTTTGATATTTTGACTTCCACATTGAATTTGTAGCAAACTGATTGTATAGTCTATTGTAAAATTTAGCTCACTTGCAACAAAATTTCCATAGAGTGAGGTTGTCGTGTAAAATTACAATTTAAATTAGTGATTAATGTGAAAAATATTTGCTTGTACGAGCTAGTTCTGTGTAGTCTGTGTGCAAATGAAAAAAATGTTGTTTGCCAACCCGCTTGCGTAGTTTATTTGTAAGTAAGAATCATCAAATTCAGCTCACGCATTCGGTTTATATAGTGTTGCAAAGGAACAAACACATACATACATACATAGGCTAATAAAAACAATACCCTTCTTTGCGTTGCGCAGTCGGGTAAAAAAAAGTTGACTATGCATTTGACCAGACTCACCCAACGCGGTGAGCCCGAACCTGAGGTGCGTTTGGCTCGTATATCCTCCAAATTTCGAAGAAATGAGGAAAAACTGTAGTTTTCTTAGAGATTTTTAACAGATCTTCGGAATTTACTCCATATTTTGGAGATGCGGAAGAAAACATAAAAAGAAGTGACTCCCACGATCCCATCACTATCAAGAGGATAGATCAATCTAATTGAATATTGTGTGGTTGCGGTCTTCACTCATAACAATCCGAGTATACATTTTAAGCAGTAGATGGCACTGTACGCTGAAAATGAAATCTTATCTAGAAGATTTAAGATCTTATCCCACAATTCACACACACAACAAAGAAAATTAAATGTACCCTGTAGGCAAAATGACTTGTATGTGATAATAATATACTAGTTGCTTTTTAACTCAGACTAGTTGCTTATCTGTCCTTTTTCATATATCGAACTGTCGATTTTAACATTATGTTGTCATAGGAGCACAACTAGTTCATTTTTATACAGCTATATCCCAGTTGGAGTACCACTTTTTATAAAGTAGTGCTCTTACTAGTTTTTTTTTTATTTATCGTTGTGTATTTGTTAAAAAAACTTTGGCTCAATCAGAGTACGAACACACATTCCTCATATTTCAAGGCAAGTACTCTACCCACTGGGCCACTTTCTACTTATTTTTTTAAAGAGCTAAAAATAGGTATTATGTATAAGTCGTAAACCTGAAAATTGTGTCATTTTTTGACTAGTATCTTTACTAGTCTCGATACAACTAGTAACATAATTGTCCTTTTTTACCAGTATCGTTACTAGTCTTGTTGCAACTAGTAATATGACTGTCGTTTTTTGACTAGTAAAATTACAACTAGTATGTGACTGCCCCAAAGCGTATCTAGTTGTAAATTTAGCTGCAGGGTATTTTATTTGTATAAGTATGGATAATCGCCGGGCTAATTAATGATCAACTATTTTGTTTCCAAAACGGAAATAAAAATGTTTAATCATTTTTATTATCATAATTTACACAACGTTTCGTTTGTTTTTAGAAACTTCTTCTGGGGTGTATGTTTTATTTAAATCTGGCACAAGTACAAACAATTTTTTTTTTGCTTATTTAATAATCAAGGATTACAATGTAATATATATACAGTTGAAACTTGCAATTTATAGCATTGTCAATTTTTTAATTAATGCTTAATATTATTCTAAAAAACTGAACTTCACGATACAGATATGAATAATAAATAAATAACTAATTAAGGAAATTGGTGTATCACAGCACAAAATCAATAGTCAACTTAATACTAGTATCACAGATCTTTATCAAATTAGGATATTGCAAATGAATATTGTAGCTTAGTATTGTCCTTGTCCTCTTTCGTATTCATAGTTTTATGTATTTTCTCTTGAATACATAAGCTCTCTATGGTAAATCGTTTATTGTCTTTCTTTTCCCTGTTTAATATTTTTACATCTTCAAAATTTATTGTGTGTAGTATTCCTTTGCATTGTATGTATTTTTTTATTTCAATAAACCCTGTAGTTCAAAACAATCAATGATTTAATGCCTATAAAATACATTTCGAAAAAAGTTTGGCGACAGAGTGGTATACGTTGTCGTGTTTATCAGTGTAGAGCTTTTTTATTCGATTATTACGTGCTTAAATTTTATTATTACTCATTGACGATAATTTTACTACCGACGTTGTTATCAACGCTTTTTGTGCCCTTTGCTCGAAAATGTCGTCAATAGTTGGCTTCGCGTGTCGTCAATTCGTCATCGTTGATAGATACTTGTTAGGCACATGCATCGATGATGCCTCGAAGACTTGGCCTACAAGGAAGTACTGAAGAAATTACGCATAAACAATTTTTTTTTTTTTAATTTTAGTTCTTCCAAGTGGGAATTCTTAAAATTATGCTTTGTAAAGCCGGTTTGATAGCGGAAAATTACTATAGCGCCCCTTATAAACCATTTTATACGTAAGCTTAATCTTTTACTGGGTACTTTCATTATTCGAATTAAATTTAGAAAACGAAATTATATCCTATGCAAAAGCAATTACATACTCCGGTCTTCTTTATTAAAACTGAACTCACATATATACACGTGCAATTTCTCATAATCACATACATATACATACATACATATGTATATAAAAGATGAACAATATAGTACCCCGTAGGCAAAGTGTTTGAGACACCATCGATGCATGTGCGACACAAGTACATGTCTATCACCAACGACGAATTGACAACCGTCCAAGCCAACTATTTATATCATTTCCGAACAAAGGATACAAGTCGTTGATTACATCGCTGCTAGCATGCTAATAAAGTTGGCGTCAATAATAATAATAATAAAAATAATAAAATTTGGAAATGTAACAATTGAATCGTATCTGCAAGCTCCACACTATTAGGCTTGCACGCTACCTACAAGCCTACTGAGGCACACTGGGAAAAAAGGTCAATCTAGCGGCGGAAAAACCATATCATCCAAACGAATAGTCTGATCCACAAAAAATGTATGGATGAATTATAGGGTAGGATGTAGGCTACAAGGTGTGCTAAAAGCTAAGTAGCTATTTTTAACAAAGTGGGCGCTACAAGTATATATTGCTATATAATACCAATTTCACGGATAAAACTCTTTAGTAGTTGAAAATCTTATATTTTCTAAACTAATAGTCTGATTCACAAAAAACGTACGCTTAGAAAGGCTGTAGGCTATAAGGTCTTTAAATAAATTACCTGTTGTTAAGACAGTGGGCGCTATATATTGCTATATACGACTAATTTCAAAAATTCAAAATGCACTAAAAAAATTCAAAGTGCATTAAAATTTCAAAATGCATTAATTGAAAGCGGCTACTTCATTGGTATTTTAATTTATTAACAAGTGGTTTCGGAAGCAAGTAACAACAAAATCATATTTGTAAGCAATTTCTGTACAAACAAGCAGAAAATTAAAAAAAAAATTATATTTCGAAAAACTGCTGTTGAAGTAGCATACGCAAGTCTCCGCAGCTAGTTTTTGGAACAATATTACTCTATAATATCTATATTAAGATTCCACAAAATTTTCAAGGACTCTCGGGTATACTTTTCTTGTATATCTACAAAAATTTAGAAAAATTAAAAAAATCTTTATTTACGCTTATAAACCTTGACTGAAATAGCAAATATATAAAGTAAAGCCGTTTAAAATAATACTCTATCAAAAAAAAAATTGTTTGTCCGAAAACTTTCATTATTAGAGTTTCAATATGTCAACAAATTCGATATATGTATCAACAAAAATTACAACCCAATTTGTTTCGCAATACTTAAAAGGCCATATTTTCCGAGCCAGGTAACAGAGTAATAAATAAATTTGATTTTCAAATAAACTAATTTGTCCGCTTTGATGCTGCGTTTAATTTTTTTTTTCAAATTCAATCATTTGTTTTTTATTTTTCTGTCGCTACACGCAAAGAAAAAACATGGTTTAGGCAACCATAATCGAAGAGCAACATACTACGATTGAATATATGGTTGAAAACAACCATATATATAGTTCAAAACAACCATATTCAAGCAACCATACGTATGTTTCAAAAACAACGATATGTATTGCTCAAAACTACAAATTATGATCTGAAATGGTTAAAAACAACCATATGCATGGTTCAAGCAACCATGTATATGGTTCAAAACAACCATATGTATTGTTCAAAATTACAAAATATGGTCTGAAATAACCATATATATGGTTAAAATTAACCATATAAATGGTTCTAAATAACCATATATATTGTTCTATATAATCATATATTTATTGTTTTCTTAACCATAAGTTGATTAAAAAATTGACAGGTGCTAAGAAATTTTATTATTTCAATTTAAATCATTTCAATTTAAATTCAACTGGTCAGTGTGTTGAATCTGAAATAAAAATTATATTCTATTTTCACATATTTGTTGACACATGTTATATTTACAATCGGGCATGTTCTGAGAAACATTTCGTTATGAAATCGGAAACTTTCAGGATAGAATCCAACTAAAAAGCTCGCTTATTGGAGGTTTTCAGTTGGTTTTGTGTTTCAGATAATTCACATAATTTATCAGAACAAAGCTACGAATGTACTAAATTGTCCGATTAAAGAACAATTTTCTTTGCTTTTGAAATATTGCTATTTCAAAACTAAATGGTCTTCAGAACGTGGCCGAACATTAATTGCCGGAATATTTCACTTTTTGTTATTTTATTTCTATATTTTTTTATTTTTTCACACCAACCGCTCACAAAAATAAACCAAACACTGTCAAGTAAAACACAAAACTAACAAAAAGCATTCAACAAAGGGATAGAAACAAGGGATTGGAAGCAGAGAGCCATGTCTGTTTTATAACCATAGCTTTATTGCAAACAAAATAGTATAGATAAGAACGATATTGTATTATTAAAGAACTATTCTGTAGTTGAATTTTTAAATAAACCATGATTGTAGTCAGAATTTTTCCAACAATGTCATATATTGTTCAAGCCAAACATGTGTCAATTTTCATGAAATCTAATACTTTCATGATTAAATGTTAACGTTAGTTTTTTTGTCTTAAACTAATTAAGGTTCACAGTCATTTAATACAATAATAAATTATTTGCCACATTCAAAAACTGTGTCGGGAAATATGTCATTGCTGACGCAACCATGCCACAACCATATCTTTTCTTTGCGTGTAGATTGGCCTTTTTTCCCTCTGTGAGAGGTACTTAAAAACTTTGTACAAAAATACTTTTTGTGGTCAACTTGAAGTTTTTAATGTACATAAATAGAAGCACGACAACTTCGATGCAGTTGCTGCTCATATTGTCGGCAATAAGATCATACACACGACAACTTTGTTACTCTTATTGTCGGCAATAAAACTGTACACATTTCAACTTCGATGCACTTGTTAATCTTGCTGACGTCAATAAGGCTTTTTCGTACAAATTTTCATTATCTTTTCGTACAAAATTTTTATACACGACAACGTATACCACCGTGTGTGTAGCCCTGCTTATTTCCAAGTGTGTTTTATAGGTGACAAATCATTGATTGTTTTGCAGACAACATCCATGCAAATGTAGTCGGTAACAACTAGGACTACAGGGTAGTTTCACCGGCGAAAGCGAAGGTTTTATTTAGCATGTGAACAATATGTTTGTATACAAATATGTCGTTAGCTAAAATGCAAAAATATGTTATAAACATTTGCAATGACTTGAAAAGTGTTTTTCCAATTTGGTTATGAGTATACAGGGTAGGCAAATTTGAGGTTAGGAAGTAAATAGGCTGTCAAATGACGAAATGTCAAGAATTGAGCTTTCATCATTTGGCATTTATTTAGGGAAAACTTGGGAAATTTTTACCATGAAATGCCACACTATTCAGTAACGAATTTTAATTATGAGAATTTCGAATGAGCCTCGTACATCAAATCGTCCACGTTCGCAACAAGTTCGCAACAATTGCATATCACCAGAGGCACTTTGGGCAACATTTTGCATAAAGATCTTCATCTTCGCGCTTATAAGGTTCAAGTCATCCGAGAACTAAATGAGTCTGATTACGAAGAAAAGCTGCTCGAAGTGATACAGTAAAATTTTCACTATTTTGATAGTAAATTTTGATAATTATAATTCGTTGCTCAATAGTGTAACGTTCAAGGGTTAAAATTTCCGAAGTTTTCTCTAAATAAATGGCAAAGCCTATTTACTTCCTAAACTCAAATTTGCCCAACCTTTATGTATATATAAAATTCTCACTGACAATAATTTTAAAATATTCTTAAATTTTAATGTGTGTATTACTTACTGTTGAATCGGAAACGCGAATTTAGTCAATGTAGTATTCTACTAAAACTTATTGAATATAAATATTGCTATAAATATAAATAATATAATATAGTGATTTATAAGTGTACTCTACAGTAGTTCCGTCACTAAACTGTAAACAATATTAAAAACTGTGTATCAACATTAAGGAAATATGACTTGTTTTCTTTGTAATATAACGAGTGATTTTTTTGCTATTATCTTTTTGGCGACACTAGTTTTGACAGCTCACGCACGTTTTGTATCTTGTGTCACTGTCAAACATCTTCAGTTTGGTCTATAATTTAATCATGAATCGTCTTACAAACGAACAACGCTTGCAAATTATTGAATTTTATTACCAAAATGCGTGCTCTGTTAAGAAAGTTCATCGCGCGCGAAGAATTGTGTTCAGCGACGAGGCTCATTTCTGGTTGAATGGATACGTGAACAAGCAAAACTGCCGTATTTGGAGTGAAGAGCAGCCAGAAGCATTGCAAGAGCTACCAATGCATCCACAAAAAACAACCGTTTGGTGCGGATTATGGGCTGGCGGCATCATTGGGCCGTATTTCTTCAAAGATGATGCGAATCACAACGTTACTGTGAATGGTGAGCGCTACCGTGCGATGATAACAAACTTTTTTCTGCCCAAAATGGAAGAGCTTGACTTGCATGACATGTGGTTTCAACAAGACGGTGCCACATGCCACACAGCACGCGAAACAATGGACCAATTGAGAGGCGAGTTCGGTGAACAGTTTATTTCACGCTTGGGACCAGTCAATTGGCCGCCCAGATCGTGCGATTTAACGCCTCTAGACAATTTTTTGTGGGGCTATGTTAAGGCTAATGTCTATAGCGACAAGCCCGCTTCGATTGACGCACTGGAAGCCAACATTGCCAACATTATTCGTGAGATACCGGCCGAAATGTTGGAAAGAGTATGCCAAAATTGGACTAAGCGGATGGACCATTTGAGGCGCAGCCGCGGCCAACATTTGCATGAAATAATCTTCAAACATTAAATTATATCGACCCAACTATCGATCCAAATAAATATTTCATGCATTTTTCTGAATTTTATGTGTTTTTTTTGTTTTACTTTCCGATAGTTCTTATAAAATCACCCATTATTTAGAAAAAACTCTATAAATATTTCCGAAACTATTGATCAGATTACAAAGTTATGTAAAGTTGTCTTTAACTTAGCTATTGCAATATGACAGCTTTAAATAATGATATATATCAGACGAAAGTAGAGCTCAGATAAAACATTAAAAATCTTTTATTACACAATCTAATTCACTGTTCAAAAATGAAATTACAAGCAAAATTAGATAGTAGAAATACAGCTTTATCAGAACAAGAAGGAAATTTCCATGTGGTTTTTATTTTTTACTCAACGAATTCTAAAGAAGCGTTGTAGCAACGATTTATCACAAAAACCTGACTCAATTACAAAAATTTTATAAATAGGCTATGAATTTCATTATAAAAATTGAAGCAAAAAAAGTTAGCAATAAAAATGTTTCTGTGTAATTACTCAATTTCCTGGTCAGTGTTGTATTTTTATAAATTTTCCTTTACATTTATTAAAATATTTTTAAATGGATTTTTCGATTTAAGATAACGATATGTAGCTATCTTTTCATACGCACTTATAGACTTATGCGCTCTATATCTATGCAAAATTTTTGCAAAAAAGTATGTTTGAAGAAGCGTAACAAGATTGTAATAGTGTCTTAACATGGCTTGTTGTTACATCTTGCGTGAAATAGCTTTCGAAGCAATTTCTGTAGTTATTTAAATTAAACGCTTTAAGGTAATTGTTGTTCCTGTTGCTATCGAAGTGGTTGTAAAATTGTAGCTTACTACTTGGCTACTGGCTTACAGGAGCAAATGGGTGAAAAAAGGTTAGAACTTGTTTTGAAAGATGAATATTATCGACTAGAAAAGGATAAACGGAAGAGATAAAAAATTAAAACGTAGCTGCAGAGTATATAAAACTTAAATTTTTTGAGAGGAAAAATGTTTTACTATTATTACGATTTAAAAATTCTGGAATGTTAAATTTCGTTTACTGTAATTTCAAATTTATGAGTTCAGTCGAACTGTATATCCAAAGAAATTTGATTATTTTGGCTTGATTTCGGTTTTAATTTAATTTTTCAATTAAATTATATTTTTATTTAGAGATAAATGTGAAGCATATAGACAAAAAAAATTTTTGACTGCACGGAGGGCTGAACTGACGTTTCGATAGCTCCCGCTAATCTCTTCCTAAAATTATTAATTTCCAAATAAAGAATTATGAAATGTAGCATACCCGATGCCCAGTAAGTCATTCTCTTAAAAAAATTACCAGAAATTATAGGAGCTATCCTAGATTTATGACATTTTGAGCAAGAACATTTACAATTCTCACATAGCCTTTTCATTAGGCAGAAAATCTGTTGTTTGTTTCATTTTGTGTGTGTGTGTTTTTTTTTGTTTACTAATGTAACTAAATGAAATATGAAAAGGTAAGATTAATATCATAGTATTTGCTTCATTCAATGGATCCTGAAATAAAATTATTTATTGCGATGTTTTTAAATTTGTTGTGTATTGAGCGTTACATTTGCTTTCGCGGCTGTTCTGGGAATGATTTTTGCGAAAAAAAAAAATGCACCACCAAAAATGAGTATAGGGCTTGAAAGCACTATACATCTACTCTCTAAAAACAAAAAATATATAATAATCGTGGGACGAAATTAAAAGCTATGATCACTTTTTCAATTTTGATTTAGCTTCACATGGAAAAATAACAAATATGTACCTTTTAACATAATTCTTTAGAAATATTAAAAGAAAAGAAGGCTAAGCCTTCTTTCACATAAGACTAATGTTAATAATATCGGCTAACAATGTTAAAAGTTATGTCAATTTCAAATAATTATTCATAGCAAAATACGACCTAACTAATACTTTTTTTGAACATATAAAAAGCCACAGTGCGGTAGAAGCAAAATTTTTTTCAAAAGAAATCCGAAACTTTTAATTAGATGTTATTTATATCGCGTCTATCTTTCCTAAAATTTTTAGATAAATTATATTTAACAAATTTTTTACGTAACGCTCAATACATTTTTATACGAACTCAATATTTTTTACAGAACTTCGATGTAGTTTAACAAAAACTTATTAATGTTTTACTAAAAAATTTCAATTAAATAAAAAAATATGGGTAACACTCAATACATTTTTTGGATACAAGCCATGATTGATTGAATAAACTTTTTGCAATTTAATTATTTAACAAAGTTCACAAAATTTTTTAATATATACAAGTAGAAACCTACGCTGTTATTTTAGTATATGTTGGTAATGCAATTTTAATAATTAAATTGAGTAATGAAGCGTAATAACAAAGCGTAACGATCAATACACAAGACTGCGGGCAGCAACGATTTAAAAAAATTATAATTTCTAATATGTATATTTCAAATATTTCATGTGTGAAAGAAGAGAAAGCAAATGTAGATATTCGAAAACCATTATAAATTTAATCTCGTTGTTGGAAAAATTCATAGTTTTTTTAATGTGGAAAATCAACAGGATGCATTTGTATGAAGAGTAAAAAAAGAATTTTCGTTTTTCGTTTTTAACACATAATGGACAGTATTACACAAAAAAAAAATATTACTTTTATTTATAATCTATTAAATAATGTTAAAGCAGTTTTCATTTCAAAACTTATGCATTTATTTTATGAAATATTTTACTATACCATCAATGGACACGAAAAAGCATTTGAAATCAGAATCACCCATATATAACATGCATCCTACAATGAATTTAATTCTGAAGCCCATAAATTTTGTTCATATTCATTCGTTATCTCATTGTTGTTACAAATTATTTTTCTTCTATTTTATTAAAGTTGCCTTAAACATTGATATATTGAACAATAAAATATCGCTACAATTTTGATTCTACTAATAAAATAAATTTATAAATAAATAAAAACTATTATTATTTCTTGTCATATGAATTAAAAAACTAGAAAACTTTTCAACACATTCATTTCTTTACACAAGTTTTTCAGTAGATCACCATTGTGACCAAGTTTGTTGGCTAAAAAATTTTCCGAAACATTTTTTTCTGCTGTTGTTTTATTTTTATATTTTATTTTAAACAATTTATTCTCTATTACAACAGGAATTATAACCAGTTGGGGATATTAAGTTCTGTTTCATATTCTCTTATTATTATATATATTTATTTTTATTTTACAAACATATTTATGTATGTACGCATTAGAGTGGTCATAAAACAATAAAATTTTGATTTCTTCAAGCCTCATATGCCAAATCGATGGGTATTTATAACAAACTAACCTAAAAAAATTTCAGCTCAAACAGTTACGAGTAAGGCGTGTCGCGCACCCACTAAAGTTTGAGCAAATGCTCTATTCCGTTTTTTTATGTCTCATAACTTAATAAATATCCCATTTACAAAATTTTTTTCTTCCAAAAAAGTTGTTGTCTGTGAAGTTTCCAATAGCTCTTGCCTTACCAACTTATATCTAAATCGAATATTTACCAAAATAAACAGCAGAATATCAAACGGCCCATAACTATTGAAATAACGAAAAAAACACATAAATTTACAAATTTCGATAAAATTGTTCGTTCCCTAGAGCTTAAAGTTATTTAGTTATTTGGGCCGCTAAACGCAAATCAGCACACCAATTTTTTTATCAGCTCTAGTTTTCGAGATATACCATTATATCAAATATGAAGGCACTTGCACGACATATATTAGCATAACTAGAGAAAGGTTTGCCCTATTCAGAAAAAACAAGAACGAAAAAAAAACTAAATTATATTTAAGCCGGGCGAACATCGTTCTCATCTGCCAATTAGTTTTAAAGATATCGTAAAAGTTCAAGACTAAAAATTAAAAATTTCATAAAAAATTTAAACATTTTTGTTCTTAAAAACGCATAAAAAAATAAAAATACACTAACCATCATCTTTTTATTATTTTTTTGTTAACCCTTATGTGCGCACCTAGGTACCCGGGTACCTTGGGCGTTTTTAACCAAAATTTTTTCATTGAAATTAATAATCTGCATATCTGAAACTTTTTGAGATCTACCAACTCTCAAAAAATTTGTATTTTTGCAGACGTACAGCTAAAAAAAATTTTGCAATTTGCGTGTCAGACCAATTTACTCTTAACACCCTTTAATACGCACCAAGGTACCCGGGTACTTTTACGTGTTCTATATGGGAATGCGGCCATTGTAAGTACATTAATTTGCTGTTAGTTGTTAGCAGCTCTGCATAAATAAATAAAAGTCTATATAAACGTGGTAGACGTAGAAATTTCTAATCAAATTAAGAAACATTTATGTGCACGACAAAAAAAACCTTCTATTACGCTGTAAGGTACCCGGGTACCTATGCAAAAGTTACGTGGAAAACAATCGCTTTCGCAATAAATATTAAGTTAAAAAGTGGTAAAAAATATATTTAGTTCGAAATTGCTTGCTTTCTACGTAACTTTAATTTAGGTACCCGGGTACCTTGCAGCGCAATAAAAGATGTTTTTTTTTGCCGCGCACATAAGGGTTAAGTATCGTGTAATCTTGGAATATTCCAAAGAAAATAAGCATGTTTTCGTTGAAATTGTTATATAAGCTTTGATTTTCTTCACAATTTAGTAAGAGAACTTTTTAAAATTTTTTGAAAAATTTAAATTTTTAGGCTCAAAGTTTTACGATATCTCTGAAACTAATAGGCTGATTAAGAAACAGTGTTAGATCAGTTTAAAGAAAATTTGTGTTGTTAAATTCGATTTATATTATTTATTGAACAGGGCGAAACCTTCTCCAGTTATGCTAATATATGTCGAGCAAGTGCCTTCAATTTTGACATAACGGCATATTTCGAAAACTAAAAATGAAAAAGAATGGTTATATTTATTTATGGTATCTTCAATAAAATTGAATTAACAATAAGTAATAAAATCTCAACTCTAAAAATTTAATTTTTTAAGTCCAGCCAATGTCTGACAAAAATATTTGTTTCAGCGGTTGGTTCTTTGGTTGCTTACGTCTTTCGTGTTCGGCTGAGAGCAAGAGTGTCCCTCCTTTTCTGCCGAATGTGGCCTCTAAAGTTAATGATGTTTCGGGCTAGGGGATTTGGGTGCAACTCAAGTTTTTTTATATATCTTGTCACGTGTTTAGAAAAGACTGTCTTAACTAGCGGCATATCTAGATCTTTATGAATTCGCTTGTTTCTGACATACCATGGGGCTGCTGTAATCGTACGGAGTAATTTATTTTGTTGCTTTTGAATTTTTTCTACATTTGATGTCGAGGCAGTGCCCCATAACTGGATTCCGTAGGACCATATTGGTTTTAGAATGGAGTTGTACAGAAGAAGTTTGCAATCTAGGAGTAGAGTTCCACTTAGAAAAGCTGTATCATCAGGGAATGTTGGTATGTGTATGTTACTGCTTACCGGCAAGTCAGAGGCATATATCAGATATAATACAGGATGCTACCTTGAGGAACTCCGGCTTCAATGGGTTGCGGAGGGCTTACAAAATTACCTTCTTTAACAAAAAATTTTCGCTGAGTTAAGTAGCTTTCTAAACGCTTAAGGGGTTTTGCTTTAGTTTATGTATTAAACCTTCGTGCCATACTTTATCAAATGCCTGAGAACCAGCGATGAAGAGCGCAGAACAATATTTCTTTTCTTCGAATGTTTTTCTAACCACGTTAACGAGTCTATGTGTTTGTTCAATCGTGCTATGTTGTCTCCTAAAGTCGCATTGGTGTTTTGGAATGCATCCAGTACGATTTAGTATAGGTGTTAGCTTACTCATAAGTAGCTATTCAAATAGCTTTGACATGTTAGATAGTAGGCTTATAGGCCTATAGGATTCCACCTTCGTATGATCTTTGCATGGCTTAGGTATTATCGTAATCAGCGATACCTTCCATTCTGCGGGATAGCATTTGAGACGCAAAGTACTGTTAAAAATAAATAGAATTATCCGTTTTGCAGTATAGGGTAGCTCTAAGAGCATTTTATTTTATCAGGGCCTGGAGCTTTTTTCGAATTTAAGCCCGCAATACAGCATTAAATCTCACGAATATTGAACATCAAAGAAACATCTGGTATAGCGAGGACTGGTGGCAGCTCAATTATAGTATCAGACGTATTTGGAGTAAATACTTTCTGCAAGTGGTTTAGAAACAAAGTACCTTTTTCAGCGTCAGTTCTTGCCCAGTCACCATTCGAAGTTTGCAATGGAGGCTGTTCTTTTGAGGAAAAAAATGGAATGCAGATTCCCGTTCACCTAGAGAAATAAACTCAGCTTCTAGGGAACGAAAAAGTTCACCGAAATATGTAAATTAGTGTAACCATTTAGAAATTTAAATTGTAATGGGGTTTTTTCGATATTACTGCTTTTTTTGTTAAATATGAGATTTAGATAAAAGTCTGTTGGAAACCACAGACAACAACTTTTTAATATATATATATATTTTTTTAAATACTATATTTCTTAAGTTATGTGACATAAAGAACAGAAAAAGAGCGTTAACTCGAATTTTGATGGGCGTGCGATGTGCCTTAATCTTAACTGGTTGACCTGAAATTGTTTTGGCTAAGTTTTTTATAAATGCCCATTGATTTTGGGCCTGATACTTGAAGAAATCCAAATTTTAATTTTTTACGACCACTCTAATGTGCATGCATTTGTACTTTGCATTCTTCCCCCTTAGCATGGGAGAAATTTTGAGATTCTTTCTTGTTACTACATGCTGCAGTGGTTTTCTTCATTATTCCCTTGAAACATTTGCATTATTGCTCATATACTCCACCGAAGAATTTTTAAGTAAAATTTTATGAAAGTGTTGAAAAATGCGACAAGTTATATTAAAATTATTTACTCTAATAAAAATGTTATAAATTAAACATTGAAAGAGGACAAAAGTTGGACACTGAAATATGTAAATACAAAAAAAATGTAAGCAGCAAGCTGTCTAGGTAAAAGTACAATGGCACTTTTTTGTGAGTAGGCGCTTAATAGTTTGCAACTGCTGAAAGAATTTCTATTTCAGTGAAGTTTTTTTTCATGATTTATAGAATAAATCTATTAAATTCCACATAAAAGTTTTTTCTTTGCGTATGGAAGCAACTTTATATATTTGGTTGGTCGGTACGTGGTGTCGTTTGGTGACAAAAGAGTCTCAAATATGGTTCATATCGGCGAAAGGATTCGTGTCCTGTCCACAACTACTAAGATAATAGTTATAGCTCCAAGAAAATTCTAGCTACTTATAAAATCCATAGTGTTTGGACCAAATTTTGTATAATTAGGAGCAAGAGTACCCTTTGCTTAAAATAAATAAATTTATGTTAAGTGATTTATGTTTAGGTGATTTGTATCACTTAATTGTCAAATGTGAATAATATGAAAAGTTATGCAACGATTTCAATAAACTATGGCTCGTTCTGTTTGGAACATATTTACCTACACAGAAAAAAACTATAATTCGTATTCTATTACTGAATTCATAAATTCAACATTTTTTTACGGAAATGGGACCTACCACAAAATTCCTAAAATTAAGAACTAAAATTTGTAAGTATTTAATAAGAAAAAAACACACGTTTTTCTATTAAAATTTTTTACTCAAATAATAGCTATCATCTACTCGCACGGTAGTGCGCCAGGCCAAGTTCCGGCCACACAGTGTGTAATTTACACGAAACCATTTGAGCAGTTTTTACCACCCTCATAACTTTGCTCCACTTAATCATAAAAAACTTGAAAATTAAACTTGAAACAGAAGTAAATTCATGAGCAAAATTTTAAAGTTCTGCGCTAAAAGCTTCCCGAGATATTAAAGTGTAAAAAGTGCATATTTTAGTACATATTCACTGACTCATCAATATTATTGGGCACTTCCACTATAGCTAGAGAGCTGAAATTTGGTATACAGATAGCTTTTGGTGAGCAAATAACAATTAATAATTAAAAATTTGAAAACGGGACTTTTCACCTGTGGGGCTAGGGTGCCCCTTCTTTGTATGGGGCACTTCCAGTATAGCTAGGAACTTTAGTACACAGACTAACGAAAAAAATATTAAATCGGCCACTTTTCATCTGGGGGACTATGGTGCCCCTTCTTTGGAAGGGGGACTTCCAGTATAGCTTGAAAGCTGAAATTTAGTAGACAGATAGTTCCCGATGAGAGTCCGACAAATCTGAGACGGGCACTTTTAATCTGGGGGACTATGGTGCCCCTTATTTGAATGGGACACTTACACTATAGCTAGAAAGCTGAAATTTGGTATACAGGTAGTTCTTGATTTGAAAGTACGAAGAAAAATGGGAAAATGGAAATGTTTCATCTAGAGTTTATTGTATGGAGCACTTATTATATAAAATAAAGTCATAGAAAAAAGAACTGAGATCCGCACAAAAATATAAATGTGAAAATAAAGCCAAGTTCATATCCAAAAATTTAAGCCGTAAAAAGTACTGAGATCAAAATAAGGACCAAGTTCTTTATAGGTACAATACTATCTTACTTCTAGGCAACCTGTTAGGTTGGCAATATTTTTGTTGCCTTTCTAATATGGGAAAGAATTGTGGGAAAAATGTTGCCAAGCTTACAGGCTTCCTAGAAATGAGATGGTATTGTACCTATCAAGAACTTGGTCCTTATTTTGATCTCAGTGCTTTTTTCGCCCGAAATTTTTGAATAGGAACTTGACCTTATTTTCAAATTTATGTTTTTCTGCGGATAATTTTTTCTGTGTATATAATAATTGAAAATGAACTAAATGTTTCTTGTTTTTGTATTTTTTTAACAATATTTTTTTAATATTTAAGCTGAAATTTAATACGATATCTCTGAAACCAATTGGAAGACTTAGGACGAATGTTTGCTCGGCTTAAAGATAATTTTGTTGTTGAATTTGGTTTTTCTTTTTTACTACAAAGAAAGAAACCTTTTCGAGTTATGGCAATATCGACCCCTTAGCGCCAAATGATCGTAAGCGACAAAAATTAAATTGTTCAGGAGAAAGGTTTATTATTATATATAAACATGATTTCTATGCATAAACTGTCGCTTACGATCAAATTTCACAGCCTTTATTTCAAAAATTATCAACAATTTTGAAGTTTTAATGATTTTAAGCTATGGGTAGGCTCATAAAATTTTGATTTCAATAAAAAAAAATAGTTTCTTACAATATGTCGCTTACGATCATTTGGCACTAAGGGGTCGATATATGTCGTGCAAGTGCCTTCAATTTTGACATAACGGTATATCCGTTTAGAAATTTCTAGTTTGCTTTCAAAATATTTTGATTCTGCCGCACTATGGCTTGTTATGGTTCCGAAAAAAATATAATGCAAGTCGTATTTTGCTAAGAATAACTATTTGAAAATACCATAACTTTAAACAGTGTTGGACGATTTTATTAAAATAAGTCTTATTTGAAAGGAAAGTTAGCCTTATTTTTTCTCATGTATAAAATTTTGTAAAGAATTATGTTAAAAGGTAATTTCTTTTTTTTTTTGCATGTGAAGCCAAATCAAAATTGAAAAAGTGGTCATAGCTTTTAATTTCGTCCTGCGAATATTATAATATTTTTTTATTTAGAGAGTAGATGTATAGTGCTTTCATTCCCTATACTAATTTTTTGTGGTGTAGTTTTTTCGCAAAAATAATCTCCAGAACAACCGCGAAACCAAACGTAACGCTCAATACACAAAAATGCTAAAAAATCAAACTATATAATTTTTTCAAGATCCATTGAATAAGGCGAAAACTATAATATGAATCCACTGTGACTGAGTAGTACCGATGCTAGCCTGTTAACCCAGAGATCGTAGGTTCGACTCCCGATATAGACCCTGGATGTTTTCCGCAGACAAACTAATTGCTTCGCGGGTGTTGTTTATATAAAAAAAAAATCCTACATTCTCATATTTTTATTAGTTACATTAGTAAAAAACAAACACAAAATGTACGTTTGAAATGAGAATCACTCACATATATGTTTATTTTCTGTTGTTTAGTTGCTTACTGAAATAAAAATGTAGCTAACAAAGACTAAAAGAAAACCTGTTTAAACATGTATAACAACAATAACAGCTTGATAATATGGTAGGCGGAGCTTACCGACAAGTGATGCAAAAATAAAATAGGATTTGGAAAATTGGTGGAAATATTCAGAGGTGGAACTTCGTACTCACCAAATTGTAACAAAACGAATTAAGAATTCTCATATTCTATTTCGTAAAAACAAATTGATTAAATAGTGGATGTTTCCCTAATACTAGTATCCATGATGAAATGTGGTAAAAGTGAACAAAGAACATTGATGATGATAATGTGACTGTCGAAATTAGTAGTACTAATACGTTCTGCTAGTCAAAGTAGATATTCTAATATTCCACACTTAATAATAATTTTAATTTCCATTAATTCAAATAAAGAACTTAAGTTGAAATAATAACTTCCGACTTAGACTTATTGAGCAATTTTAGAAGTGCCTTTGACATATTTGTAGTTTTCCGGCCAACTAGCTTTTTTTATTGCAATCCTCCCTAATATGCATGCAAGTCTTTGCAAATGAAACTATTTAAATTTTTAATTGGACAATCATTTTTATTCTAAAAATGGTAAATCGACAAGCATATAAATCCAACCATGTAAGCGAGTGCAAATAAAATTGTATTAATTAAATGTCATACAGAAATATTTTGTAGTCAATGTGAAAAACCACATGCATGTATAACTTCAACATTAGGAGGAATCACTAAGAGATGACAGCTTAGCGTACATATGAAATATATATTCTTCGTTATTAGGCCAACTAAAGCTATTAAAATTAACCTTTTTCTTAATGAAAATAATAATAAAAAATTTTGATTTTGAGCATGATCTAGCACTAATTTGTGAATACCCATAATATTTATTATTTGTATTTGTTAGGATTTTGTATAAATTATTTTTGCTGCTGTACACATTAACATAAATTGAACACAAATGTTTTGTTGGTAAAAATTAATGTATTTGTTGTCAATGTAATAAAATACATTTGTGTATTTGTATTTATTTATAATTGCAAAATGTACGAAGGCGGTGCCATAACTGCACAGACAACCTGACATGTAAATAGCGGCAGAAGGACTCCGTAACACAGGCTACAATGCGCTCATTCAATTCATATGTATGTATTGACGGAAATTCAATTAAGGTACTCGGAGATATTTTTCTCTCTAAACTTCTAAAAATTGGTTGAGTGCTAAATTTTGTGAGAAATAAAATTTGGAACTTACTGAAAAATAAAAAGATTTTTTTGCAAATCTTTTATTTTTCTCTTATTGGATCGGGTAACTCAAAAACTTCCTTCGTACATATGTATAGTTCCAGTTTAAACTATGAATTTGTCTATTGTGTAGGTGGGTGGTTTTAGCAATTCAATTGTGCATATCTATGAATGCATATGGTTGTATTTGCGTGTTTGATATTGGTTTTCATTATAAAATTATATGAAAGTTTTTGCTGGCATTTCTTTTTCTATTTATATTTATGATAAGCAAATAAATGTATTTTATGAGGATTAGGGTTTTACTCTAAAATTAAAATATATTTTTCCATAGACATATTCTAGGATAAAATTCTATATGTAAATTGTAAATCTTAGCATAATATAATTAAATTTGTTTAGAGTGAAATATGTTTTCATGTACGTATAAAATATTTTGGTTTTCGGGAAACCAATATTTTTAGATAGAAAACAAACCCTAAAGACAATGTGTGTAAAAAAGCAAATACCAATTATTATTAAGTAAATTTTTACGCAAGCAGTAATTTCGTAGCAAAATTTTAATATTAAAACCGACAGACAGCTTAATAAATCATGAAATTGTAGCATTGAAAAATCATTTTGCAACGAAGTTTTTTCATGCTTAAGTAAAAACTATAACAACAACAACAAAAACAACAACAGCGGTAAAAAGTGCGATTAATATCAAATGTGGGTTGTAATAAGGTTTTTTAATGAAATTTTTTGAGAGAACAAATACGTTGCGCGGACTTGAAAAATGCTGGTACATCTATCGTCAGAGCCGTGTTAGTTTAAAAAAAATTTGTGTTATACTGTGTAATTATTTGAAAAAGTGTTACTTCTTGGGAGTTGTGAGCTATTCTATATGCCTGCATTTCGTTGGTACTAGTGATAACTTATCAGAATCTCTTACAGTAAAAATCTATTTACAGTAAAAAACCTGCTCCAAAAAAGCAGGTTTTTGCAATGATAGAATAAATTTAGCGCTGATTTTTGTATGGCGAGTTCCCGGTATAGAGAACAACATTTTGGCTTACAAAAACCGCTTTTTGAAGCTTTGAAAATCATCGAAATTTTCTGCAATAAAACTGAAAAATATGGTGATTCGATGTGAATTGAAGAGGATGATGGATGAACGTGTTTCAAATGAGCTTATGTCATGTTGAGCTGGAGTCCTATCATCTTTCTATTTTTACTCACTGTTTGTTATTTAAATTTTAACTGGAAATCGAACTAAGTTGCTTAAGTAGAACAAAGAGCAGAATAATTTCAATGAAGAAATATGAACTAATGATAACACTGGGAATTACCGTGGTGAAATAGCAAATGAAAACAATTTAGTTTTGATTTAATTCTCGTATACAATTTTCACGAAAAATTTGTATATATAAGAATTGTAATCACATTCAACAGAGCCACCTCACAAGTGGTGATAAGCAAAAATACACATGACCACTGATGTTGAAAATGTAGTGACTTCCAAAAGTACCGTTGCTATATTCTGCTGTGTATGTTGCAAATGACATTAATTTTTTCCGAGTTCCTTAAAATATTAATCATGCCTGATTCTTTCTGAATATAAAATTACGAACCTTAGCCCAAAAATCAATTTGGATTCATAAGCTGCTTCAAGATTGAAATCTAACGCATCAAGCACTCAGCGAAAGAACTCTTTGCAAACTGGCAGCACGAAGTTAAACTAAACTTACTATTAAGCTCTTTCGCTCTCGCGAGATCTAAAGATTTTTCTTTTATTTATAAATGGTACTTAAACATATCAAGTCATTGATGTAATAGGGTCATAGTTCAATAAAACTTGTTTTACAAAAATCGAGTATAAATGTATTAACAATTTGTTGCGCCGTTTCCTTTTCCAGCCGAGGTACGTTCAGTCCGTCCAGGTTATTCAAAGGTCTGCTTCCGTTGTAATCGTGGCCACCAGACTGCAGTCCAATTTAGGCACTTAGGTTGGTATACCCTAGGTAAAATATGTTGTAAGCCGCCGAAGTGAAACTTCTCCTTCTGGTGGGTTGAAAGATATTACGATTATACGCTTCGGATACCGTTCGGTAAAATACGGTTCGGTAAAATACTTGGGACAATATAAATTCTTCAGATATTACTTGATTAACTATCATGCACTACAATCGGACGATATAAATGCTTCGAATATCATTCGGCGTATTCGGTAAAATACTTCGGGTAATATAAGCTCTTCGGATATTACTCGTGTGGTAAACATATCTAATTTACCTACTTGTTAGTTTTTTTATATAATTATAAATTTTTGTTTACTTTTATAATTCAAATTTTTTTCATTTCAATTTTTTCGTTTGAGTCAAAACATTCTTTTAATAAATATCCTTATTTTAAAAAATTTTAAATTTTATTAAAATTTATTTCAAAATAAAGATATATGAAGCCACAAATTGGTGACCCCATAAAAGAACAAATAAAATGGCTTTCATCCATTCACCGTTGCAAAGAACAGGAGATTTGCTCAATCAAGAACCAATAAACCCAATTTATCGGAATCTGCAACAACACAAGAAGTTACAATTGTTCCTAATGAAAGGAATAATGGATCATCAAATATTCAAATTGATGCAACTTCAGCAATCAAGTTTCCTCCTTTCTGGCAAAAGAATCCAAAAGTATGGTTTTTTCCAGATGAAACTATATTCAGCTTACAACGAATTACAGCCGATGAAACTAAATTCCGTTATTTAGTGGCAAATATCGATCCAGGTACACTTGATCTTGTGAGCGATTTACTGTATAATGGTCAATCCGGAAATAGGTATGAAGTGCTTAAATTAAGAATTATCAATTTATTTTCTGAATCTGATGAACGTAAACTCAAACGACTTTTGAGTGGTCAAGTTCTAGGAGATCAAAAACCTTCACAATTCTTACGCACCATTCAAAATTTTGGGACAAGGACAAGTAGGAGAAAAGGTAATGCGATCAATTTTTCTCGAATAATTGCCAGAATATGTTCGAGCAATTCTTGCGATAAGCGAACAGCAAGATGTTAACAAACTAGAAGCACAGGCTGACAAAATTATGGATATGACACAGCCTGCAACAATTTCAAACACAGACATTAATACTGGTTCGACGATTTCTGCAAGAATAGATGCTTTAGAAAGGAGTTTTAAAAATTTAAATCAAAATCGTAGCCGAAGCAAAACTCCACATAGACGTAAATCAAGATCAAAGTCAAGAGAAGTTAACCCAAGTTGTTGCTGGTATCACAACAGGTTTGGTAACAATGCAACAAAATGTTGTAGTCCATGTACCAAAAAAACTAACTCCGACATCGGAAAGTGCGGCTACCGATGCTATTAGCACAAACTCAAGCCGCCTCTTTATTCAAGACCCCCTATCAAAGAAAGTCTTCCTTATAGATACTGGAGAAAACATTTGCGTTATACCCAAAGACCAACTAATCAAAGGTAACGATTGTGCAATCGGCACTCCAATTAAAACTTTCGGCACTGTTATACTGCAACTATCTCTTGGTTTAAGAAGAACATTTTCATGGTTATTCAGATTTTTAAGCAATTTTAATTTATTACCAGATTTAAAAAATAAAAGATTAGTTGACGGAACAACACTTTTGTTTTCTAATGCACTCTTAACAAATGAACCTGCTCTTGGTATCTCCACTATTTTTAAAGATCAATCACAATATAAAAAGCTTTTAATGGAATTTCCTGAAATTCACAATGTTTCTAAGTTATTTCGACACACAACCAAACCAAACTTTATTACTTATGCGATGCAGAACATAAAGCAAATGAGAATTGTTATCAGTTTATGTCCATGTTTATTATTACAATGCACGTTGTACAACATGTGTGTGATTGTTGCTTGTGTAGTGTTTGCATTACGTGTGTGTGTCGATGTTTAGTATTGTGTTATTTAAATATATTGGATGAAGGTTCTAGTTATTGTTTTGTATATATATGTAGTTATAATTTTCGGTTAGGGTATTGGTAACGGTACGGTACTTTTTTCTCAAGAGTTAAGTATCACTTTAAAGGGCATAATACACAATCAATCAGCTTGATGTCAGATTCGTGTACGTGTGCTTGACGAAAAATCAAAACCAAGTAGATTTTCCATCAAGCGTCGTCGGTGTCACTAACACTAACGAAATTTCACACATACTATTACCACGCTTGTCAAGCATGTTGACTGTGTATATTGCCCATTACAATAAAAGTGATAAATATTTTAATATTACATACTATTTACTAATTAGTTCTCAAGTATTTATTCACACACTCTTGTATATTTTTAGCTTTACAAGGCAAAATAATGGTATTGTCTCATTTGAAATTCCAGCAAAGATAATCATTATATAATTCATTTAATTGTATTTTATGTGCGATTAGTTGCACATAACCACACAAAATAATTATTAAGATACAAAAACACTTAAGATTAATAATAAAATAAATTAGTTATAGAAATGCGGCACTATCCCATACAATCAAAAAGTGACAACACAATAAAACAACGCAACTTACCAACCAATCAACTAAACAATGAACAACAATTGTAGCAACAATATCAAAACGACAGCAGTAACCAGCAGTAACATAAAAAACACATACAGACACAGACGTACACATTTATTTACAAGTCAAATAGTCCATGTATATGTTCTGTAAAATGTAGATAGAAGTTTCTTCTACATGTAATATGATAGTTCTTCTACTAACAACTATACAAACTTACACTTATACACTTCCGTTAACGAAAATATCCTTGACCAAATTTTTTTTCGTCGACACTAGGGTTTGGTATTCGGGAATTCCCGGGCGGGAGTTATTTCCTTGTTTTGACACTAAAATTTCCATAAACTTTTTTTTAATTTGTAGAAAAAAAATGTGAACGGTACAAACTTCTACGGAAATTTCATAGACTGAATTTACATTATGAAATTTTTTCATGAAATTTTTTGCAATTATGTTGTAAAGTTGCTAAGTATTTCACCGTCTGTTTAAACGTTGAAAATTTCAAGCAATCGTCTTGAAATTTTTTTTTGATAGTTCTCTTTTGAAATAAAGTTTGTGCATTCGTTATAAAAACAAATGAACGTATATTTTTATTTCAATATTGAAAAAAAATTGACAGCGTATAAAATATATACAAAACACTATTTAAAATAAATAAAATTTAAACAATTTTATAATATAACCGTCAATGAAAGAAATGAAGAGGAAGCAAGTGTCAAAAAAATCCCCTGAAAATTTAAGTCATGCCATTTTTCCTACCCCGTTTGCTTCTCTACACCTCTTGCCTATAAAACAAAATTTCATGCAAATAATCTCATGAAAAATTTCATAATGTAAATTCAGTAATAATAAAAATTCTATGAAATTGAAGTCATGCCATCTACGAGAAAAATTATTGCTCGATTCGAAAACTAGATGCAAGATGAATTTAGTAGAGAGTGTCGTTTAATCACTATATCAGAACAAGGTGGAATACTTTCTGTAAGTATCAATGATTGCAGTGCTCTAATCGTTTCCTAAAGTAATTTATTCGATCTTAAATGATCTTTAAGCGATTCTCCTCAGGATTAATGAAAACATTTTGGAAAGTTTATTGGAAATTTTAAGCTCATAAAATATATAAAAACTTTGAGTTGTCACGACTGAAATTTATTGCAAGTCGACGCTATTATTGAAACCCTGAAGGAGATGTTTTAAGAAAAATAAAATGAAAAATCAAAGCCATTTGGAAGTACTGTGGCTCAGAGTATGTAAAATACGGCTAGCTATACTTAACGATAAAACTCCTTCCAAAATTTTCGAATAAAAGATAAGAAACATTATGGCAAGTTGTTTTTAAATTGATTTGAAGGCTTTAAATTTAAATTTTTAACTAAATAATTACGGTAATAGTCTTTAATTAGTCTTTATACAATCTCTTACTCTGTAATAAGTACAAACTCTTATTCGCCCGAATTCACTTGAAAATTCCCGGGAACGCTTTTGTTATTCCCTTTTCCCGGGGAATTTTAAACCCTAGTCGAAACGTAAAGAAAGGCAGGGCCATGATCTAAATGTAAGCATATTTTACTTCATCGACTTAAAAGCATGCTATATTTACGTACTTGACCCTAAAATTAAGCACATTTTAATATTAAATTTTTGAAAATATGTTACAATTTTATTATAAGTCTACAATCGAATTCAACATTAAAATCATAAATTAACATAAGCTGCAAAAAACTGTTGTATAATGAGCTCTTTAGGCCCAAAAAATACGTGGCACAATGTCGCTCTTTGTATTTGTTCTATTGATATTTTTATTGCAATTGTTGCTCTTGCATTCCTTAGCAATTACATTGCATTTTTAAATTATCATCATTCCTTGTTTGACTTCTTAATCGTGTACACGACTAAAGTCAATTAACTTAAAAAACGCAGTAAGGGTTTTCATGAAAGCGATTAAAATTGCCATTTGTGCAATTGTGCACACTTGCGAGGGCCCTCTTTAAAATGTTGTGCAACTTCTTACAGCTAATGTCAACTTATTTCTCCAGCTATTTCTTGTGCTTGTCTCTGTATCACAACAACAAAGAATTATAAGCATTTTTTGAAACTTTAAGCATTTTTCTGATTTGTTTCCTTATTTTTTTTAACATAAATTATCAAAAAGTTATTTATAAATTAAAATTTTTTATTGAAATTTGTTTTACGTTTATTTTTATTATTTTTTTTTAAAGCACAAACACTCTGTGCAAATGATGAAACAGAACTAAGTCTGCAACTTCAGGCAAAAACGCTGCCAAATAATCAGGCGCAAAACTAAATCGACGGCAGTAGCTTCAAAATGCTCTCATATTATTGTTTATTTTCTTTTGTTCTTATAATTCGTATGAAAAATGTATGAAATTTTATTAAAACACGGCAACATTTTTGAGAGAATGAGTGGCTAAAACTGAGAGCATCAGAAAAAAACGTTCTCAAAATAAAATAGATTCTGCTTTTTACGGCGTATGATTAATGACAATTGGTATGGAAAAACTCGTCTAGCCCCAGTTCTGTTTCATCATTAAATTGTCTAGCATATTTATATTGATTGTGCAAATGAATTTTCAAACATTTTTCGACAGTTGATTTACGAAAGTGGAAACATGCGCAGCTTGCGCAGCTTACGAGGGTTTTAAACGTTTTCATGAGGACCCTTAAGGGCCTATTCACATATTACGTAACGCTATTTTCGGAAGTTTTTTACACACCACCCCCTTTTAACGCTTTTTACAAAATTTTCAGTATAATAACTAGTCCGTAACAAATCTTTAACCCCCCCCCCCCCCCCCCTTTGAACGTTACGTAATATGTGAATGGCCCCCTAATAGGTCTTGTAAATATTAGTTACACATAATTTTATTTTTAAATAAAGAACTTTGAATTAATTACAACGATAAGATTTTATTTTATGGTAATCATTTTAATCACCAGAAATATTTAAGTTTACATTTTTTCGCAATTCGGGATATTTAAGTTCAAAAAAACATCCAAAAGTTTTAGGGCTTTTTTACGACTTAACGGATTAAGATATTTCAAAGTTTTTTTTCATTGTATTTTCTTCGAATTTTATCAGCAATTTATTAGTGATCTTAAAATTGAAATTAGATGCTTAGTAAAAAAGTTAAAGCCAAAATATACAAAAATAATAATGAAAAAAAATTATTTCGAAGTGAAATATCTCTTAAACTATGAAAGATACGAAAGTAATTGTTAACATATTTTTTCTTTTTCTTGTCTAGCAAAATCTAAGGCACTTAAAATTTTACAAATCGGTAAGTATTTAAGAAAGTTACAAGCCACACAAATTTTTTCACACCCGAGGTTTCACCCGCTGTAGCTCCGCCCCAGATGTAGCTACAGACTTCCAAATACGTGATTCTGAAAGCTAGACTGCTCGTCTACTACTCTTTTAAAGTTCCATACTTATTATCACTTTTTTTTAATGCACACCACTGTGTTATGTAGGGCACCAAACTGACACAACAGTAACTGTTCCCAGCAAAAACTTTTAACACTTTTGTAATCGGTAGTTCTCTTTTAATGGGCTACAAATTAATGAGTAGTACTTATTTATCTTATTACTATGCTCCAAATTAGGACTATTAATTAAGGTGCGTTTCCGCAGACAATGGAATCGTCGACGAAAACGAAATAACATACATTAGCAACGAAAAAAGTTCAGAGCTTTTTGCGGTGCTAATCGTAATTCCTTTTCGTCGACGATTGCGTTGTCTGCGGAAAGGAGACTTTAGTAATTAATAAAACTAGTACGAATTTTTCAAACAAAAATAGGTAGTTATCGAGTCAAATTGCAAGACCCTACGGTAAATGGAACTGACACAACATAAGTCACGTGATCGGTCCCCAGGTGGTAGGGACCAGTCCTAGCTCTAACACTTCCTATGAAGCGGACCAGCCACTTTTACATGGGGATGTCCTAGGATGGGTTTAATTGATACTTTGTGTGCACCTTGTAACTTGTCTCTGAACTATCTTCTGGAGTCCTAATCGGTGTAGAATAATATAAATTATATGTTCATATTATTCTGAAATTCGATTAATTTATGTTTTTATTGTTAAAAATCCAAGTAGAAATTGTATTTTAGTTTTAAGCGGTGGCTTTGATAGGATTCGAACCGACAACCTGCGGCATGACAGGGTAGTACACTATCCACTCGACCACAGGGGAACTTATATTTCAATGTTATAAATACCAGTTAAGCTCGAGTTAATATCTGAATATAGTTACGGGACAGGTTCCTGAGTGGCATGGCAGTCTCATTGAAGGGAGACAATTAATATTATATAGATATTAGATCCAAGTGCATCGAATTTGTTCAGTGCCGTTTACTACAATACTAGCCAGAGTACCAACTAAATTGACTGAAAATGGTTAATATGTGACCATTTACACAATATGTCTTTTTTCACCATTCCCTACTCCTTATTTTTGGTACCATTCTTATTTTCTCAAGTCATAGGACGAGTACTTTTGGATCATTTGTCACCAAATTTTCCGCAGGGTAGTTACGATTTAAATCCTCATATACTTTTTTGCCTATCAGTAAACAAAGTTTTTGCTGTGAATTTGCTTTTATATTCTTGTTATGGTTCTTCGAACCATTGCGGCTATCGTTATTCTCTTCAGCTACAACTTCAACAGAAATAATATAATATATAATCATGTGATCAATATTTTGTACTATATACATATCTTCTATATAACTCCAATTCAAAATCCAGAGCAGTAGCATTTCTTCTGTAGCAAATGCTTACACTTGTTCATATCAACCCATTAAGCTATAGCGTAATAATGACTGTCCTGAGCTCTATCTATCTCTTGAGGAACATTTTTAAATGTTCTTTGCATTTTACCATGTTCTTTGCTATTCTTCGTTTTAAATGAGTACTTGTGACATTAAATATTCCTGTTCCAATGTTCTTGTACATACACAATACATATTTATATAAAATAAAAAAAGAAAACATACATATTAATGCACTTACACAACTACAAATGAACATATACAACGACATTTATGGACAATAACATGGTACATGACGACAACAATAATGATAATGATGATTACGAGATTTGGTTGTGTGGATGGTATGAAAATCTGAATTTTTATATATACATATATTGTACGTATATATTTGTAGCTTTACATAACTGTGTCCGTTGGAAAACTGCACTTTACAATGTCCTGCTATTTGATGCGAATGTATTTGTGTGTGTGTATGTTTTTGTTCCAAAGTGTAATTATGAAGGCATTATGGCGTATCCACTAACATAATCGTTATTGCGTGAATGTTGCACTGGAGGTTGGTTTTGTGAAATGACAAACGCTAATTTAAAATATGATAGTTGATTTAATTTTAAATGTGTGTGTGTCTGTGTGTGTGTGTGTGTGTGTGTGTGTATGTGTGTTGGAGTGTCTGTGTTAGAGAACGCGTTTGTGTTCTAGAGTACTTGAGCACGTTGACCAACTAGTCATGTGGAAAATAAAGATTTCGTTTAAGTAAAAAATGCAGGAATGGAATTGGTAAATTGCTTGGAATTGATTAAGTGAAATGCTTTGAAAATTTCCTCTATTTTCTAGTAAAATATAATAGAACTTTAATTTTCTTCCTACACAAGCTTGTATTTAATAAAATAGTATTTAGTTTAAACCAAAGTCTACAAAATTGTCTCAACTAATTTTTACTTTTTGAGCATAATGAAACTTTTTTTTATTTATGATTTGATAAATAATTTCAGTTTAATTCGAGTTTGCTTTTCTTTCAGCTCTCTTCTACTACTTCTTCTACTTGTACATTTTTGAGCACTTTTCACATCTCTGTGGTAATTTTAACAAACAAAAAAATATTTTTTTCTGGCCAACATGTCCACTAGGGTGTCCGTTTTTTTAAGTGGAAATATTTTTGGTCTCACCACCCAAAAAAGGTAAGGGTTGATACAAAAAGTATTTTCCAACAATTTCACGCCCCTGGGAGCGCACCATCCAGTGCCGACCTACGGCTGAAATTTATTCGATGACCCACAAGTCGAAAAATGTGACAACATCATAAAAGATTTTCTTCGAAGAAGTTGTTATCTAGGAAGTTCCCAACCCGCTTTTGACTTGCCAACTTTTATGTAAATCGTACAATTAACAAAATAAACAGCCAAATATAGAAAAAGTTTACCTAAATTTTGTAAATTTATGGGCTTTTTTGTTTTGTTTTAATAGTTATGGTCTTTTTCGATATTTTGCTGGTCGCTAAGACAAAAGCTGTTGGAAACTTCACAGACAACAACTTTTTGGAAGAAAAAAAGTTCATAGTGTGGTCATATTTTTCGACTTGTAGGTGGTCATCATGCAGTATAAGTGTAATTTACTAAAATGTCTACCGCAAATCGGCACAGGAAAGCCTGCTCCCAGGAGCGTGAAATTCTTAGTCATTTTTGCATCAAGTCTCAACTTTTTGAGTGGTGAGACTTAAAAACTTTCATAAAAAAATATTTTCCCATACAAATAACGGACCCCTAATGTCCATCTATATATAATTTTAGATAGTAACCTGAGGGGTTAAATAGTGTTTTATATGGCGACATGCTATTGTCACAACAGGCGTTGAGGCAATGTCATATTTCAACACTGTTTAAGCATATTCATAGTTGCGAACTAGCTGTAGTGTTAAAATGTTGCTCTTACTCTCTTCGTAAGTGCTTTGGCGTATGTATGAATGTATGTATATAGAAAGCGTATGTCTGTTATGTTTCAATTGCTTCAACATTATTTAATTGAATCTAATCGTTAAATACTTGCAATATGTACGACATACAATTAAACGTGGCAGACAGGCAGAGAGACAGACACAGCGTCACAACATTATAATGCAAATTATAGCTAATGAGTTTTGCGCATATGTATGTACTCATATGTATTAAAGCTGGAATAAAGATAGATTATAATATTACGTGGAGGCTTAATTTAAAGCTCACATTGGAAAGGCCTTGGCATGGGAGAGTCCTTTTCTATCAATCACTTAGTCCAAAACCGTCCCATTTCTGCTTCAAATCAAGTCTGCCTTTCTTGAACTAAATTTTTTACTTAAAAGCAAGTCCTAGAAGGCTTAATAATGGCTAAAACTAAATATTATACGATCGATGGATATGTTCCTGAATCAAACGATCTGTGTTTAATTTAAGAAATTCTGTAATTAGAGTACTTTGCACACCGCTATGCCTTGGTTGGAGTACGAACGACTTGATTTTACTTTTGAGTATACAAAATACATGTACGCAGGATATGGATCGCTATACTCCTCAAGAACATAATCCAAAATTTTTCATTTACAAAAAAGTACAGACAGAGAACATGGTGTGACAACTTAAACGCCACCTTGTATATTTCCCCGATCCAAGGTCCTCATAATTGGAGCCGAACGTGCTCTGTTCCAGGGTGATGCTGTGGCACCTTTGATTAAAGAAAGTCTTCACAGGGTGTTCTTCTCTATGACCGTACTATTGAGTCAGCATTGCCACCCCATAACAGCCTTAGCAGGAGCCTGCTACAAAGTGTCACTGCAAGAAGGTGCAGACAGTATAAACGGCAACGAAACCTAAGGCTTATTTTACTACATGTAACTGCCCAGCAAAAATATCCGTCTACCGGAAGCAGGTTTGTAAGGGAGAGATTTCGGTACTCTCCCTTACCAGCCTGCTTCGGTATTACATGATTTTTGTAAGGGATGTCCCACTTGGTAGGTGTGCAGGTATGAGCTTCTTTTTGCGCATCTTATATGCATTAACCTTATGTATTTTTTATATGTATGTAAATAAAAAAAATCGTTGCTCTTTATATCACAATTTCACCTACACTTGGATAAATGTTTTATTTGAAATTATTTTATGTTGTTTTTATATATATTTATGTATTAAAGCGTACAAACACAATTGGAAACTACATTACACTACAAGTTAATTTTATTAAATACTTTTTGCTCGCGTATTGAATCAGGAATCGATACCACGATCTCCGCGCATTTATTTTTATACACAATTCAATGGAAGAATAAAAAAATCAAATTACGAAGTAAAAATAACACTCGCATCCATCTTTGTATACATTTAAGCGAGAGAGAATGCGCTATAAGAAAGTTTGAGTTGAAAAAAGGGTTTAAAAAACATGAAAAAAGCATAAATAAATAGCCGACCACCTTCCCCGTGTGTGAGTTAAATTTCTTCATTCGTTTATGTCATTGCAACCTCGTAAGGCAGAGGGGATGCACTGTGTGCTTTTGCGCATCTCCGAAGCCCTTCTATTTAATCTTACTGCATCCTTGTACCAATTTTATTTTTGCTGGGTGCATCTGCTTATATGCAGATACTGGAGTAAGGTACTATTCCGTAAGATGAACTAAGAAAGTTATCTACCTACATCCTTGAGTCATGACATAAATCCCTTGTTCCTCTTATTTTGTATAAATAATACAATTTCATATTTAAAAAAAAAAACACCAAATTTAATCACCAATAAATTTGTAATATTAAAATTTTTTCCCATACTATAAACCAAAAACTTTAATACCTTCTACTTAAATGCACTCATACATATGTATGTACATTGCACTTGGCTGTTGCCCCACTTGTGCGTGTGTGTATGTGCTTTAAGGCACATGAATATTTAGATCACGTGAATCGAGTTGTTATATTTATTTATGTATATATTTTTTTAACATTTCGAAATATTTAAATTAAAAAACAGCAAACAACTTTCATAAGAACTGCAACTAAGAAGAAGTGCAGTCAGTCAGTATCGTACGAATATATTGCATGAATGTTTGTTTTTATAACCCACAGCTTCAGTATGTTTATACAAGTATTATTTGTATGCTCTTCTTACTAAAATATGCAAACAAACTCACACAGAGAAGCATGGATTATATGAAAACATTCGTTTATAAACGTTATGCACGTGTAGCTCATCAATTCGTGGCAAAATTGTAGCATCCCCACATAAAGATCCACCACTAATCCCAACCAACATTATACAACACATGGTTAGCACAATTCTGCTAACATATTCGTTTCTTATGTACTCTCGTACATTGGCATGAGAACATAAGAACTAGTGTTTTTTTTTTTGGAATATATTGCGAATAAATTTTGTACAACTCTTTGAATGGGTTTATTAATATTGGGTCCAAATAAAATGTTGGGGGCTTTTTTAATTTTAAGACAAATCATAGCAAATAAGTATGAATAAAGTTCGGAGTACCTACCGATTGTGATCGTTAAAGCAAGAAACAGACATCCAACTATAAACTCTTGTTTGAGATTGAGGCCCATTATTGCGTAATATAAAACATACCATATATCAGTTGCAATGTTATACCAAAGAATATAAATATGATTTATATTCAATAGACCAGAGGGAAGACAATTTTTGCAGAGAATCAGCAAAAATAGTAAAAGTCTGAAATGTGCCACAAATTTAACTTCAGAAGAATTATTCGAGCTGAATATTGTCACTTTTCTTTTAGACATGCACAAATGCTTGTACATATTTCAAAAACATTAACGTCGTACCCATATTTACATTTTTGTGTTAAATACATACATATTAAGAGATATTTCTTCCTTATAATTTGTACGCATGAACATGCTTCCACCTACACCCAAAAACTACAATCATTACAAGAAAATATGAGGAAATTGCAAAATAAATCTTTAAAAACATATGCATGCTTAATTTATATTCCATAACAAAAACTTGGCATGAACTTACCATAAATGACGAAATTGAAGTGGATCTTAATGTGTTCTTCCGTACAATATAACATTAAAAACAACTGTAGAATGTAATCATGAGTCACAACTAGAAGATTTAAGTGATCTTCGGTAGAAGGTCCTGTACGGATGATGCACAGTGAGAACTTTTGCAAAATAAATGGTAATAAATCTAACACTTCTAAGCTGCTGATGGGATTTATCTGAAACTGCGAACATCTTTAGAACAGGAGTCAAGCTTTATAAGGCAGGTCTCAGCGGTCCTCTAGTTTAACCACGACAAGAGTTACAGTGGGCCGAAATTGACCATCTGGGACTCAAAAAAATTCCGCGGCTTGTAACTTTTTTAAATGTTATCCGATTTTAAAAATTTAAAGCGCCTTTGTTAAGCTAAAAAAATAGAAACAAAAAATAATGTTCCGTATCTCTCATAGCTTAGAAGATATTTGACTTTAAAGAAAAAAATATTTTTTTCGTTTTGACTTATTTTTTAGTATTACGCCTATATTTTTTTAGTTAACAGTTTGATTTTAAACTAAAAGTCAGCATTAAATTTTTGACGAAATTCTAAGTAAAACTGGAGAAAAACTGTTTAATAGCTGCATTCTTGAAGTCGGAAAAAGGCTAAAAAATCAAAATTTTGAAATTGACCTGAAAAATAATTTTTTTTTTTTAATAAAAAGTTTCTTCGTTATTTTAAATTTTGTAAGAAACTTTGTTTACCTCACTCTAAAACATTACGTAAAATTTACGATCATATATTGTCTAAATTTGTGTTGAAAATTTCTTCTTGTCTAAAATTACATCGATTTTGTATTTATTTTTTATTTAAAAGAAACCTTTCAAATTAAACATATTTAGTCCAAGTGGAAAAAATGTAACATAAAGTATAATACGGCTATGGCTGAATGATAGATACGTCAGACTATCAGTCAGGAGGTCGCGATTCAAACCAGCACGCATCCAATCGCTTTTTTTTAGTAAAAACATTTTGTTCAACAATAATGCGTGTGTAATTTTAGGTCGATAATAATCTGTAAAGTGTTGCCGACTATTATCGACCTAATTTTCAACAAAAGTGTTTTAGAGTGCATATCGCAAAAAGCAATCTACTGACAATGTCTTTAGCGCCAAATATTTTGTGTGTGAACATGTACACTATATTCAGCCAAATATTTGTTGTGTTTAAGGGCCTATAAAAAATTGTGACGATAGATTTGGTAAATTCCAACTACAACTTCTTATAATGTTCACTCAGAAACATTACTTAAAATTTACGATCATATATTGTCTAAATTTTTGTTGAAAATTTCTTCTTGTCTAAAATTACATCGATTTTGTATTTATTTTTTATTAAGGGAAAAACCTTTCAAATTAAACATATTTAGTCCAAGTAGGAAAAATGTAACATAAAGTATAATACGGCTATGGCTGAATGGTAGATACGTCAGACTATCAGTCAGGAGGGCGCGGTTCAAACATGCACGCAGCCAATCGCTTCTTTTTAGTAAAAACATTTTGTTCAAAATTAATGCGTGTGTAATTTTATGTCGATTATAATCTGTAAAGTGTTGCCGACTATTATCGACCTAATTTTCAACAAAAGTGTTTTAGAGTGTAGATAGTTGTAAGAATTTTTGCACAAATTGAGAAGATTATGTCCATAAATGTGGATATACGAGCAGATCTTCTGAAAAATTGAAAATTTATGAAACAAAAACTATTTTGTACTATAAAAAGTAAATAGTAAAATGATTTTATTTTCTCAAATTGACATTTTTGATCTCCATATGAATCTCTTTCCTACGCCTGAAAAGCTTATTTACATTCGATTGTACTACCACGGGGTAGTAAAACCCTATACTCAGTTTGGTGACCAATTTTTTTTTTATGGAACTCCAAAGTTTCTGAAAATCTGTGGGGCCTTAAGAAACGGCGTTATTAGTATTTGGCAAACGGCTTATTCAAACTTAAAGATACCGCTTAACTACATATAACAACAATATAGTTAAGAGTCCGCTTAACAGATTACTTTTAACGTTTTATGGTACACAGAAAAAAATAAGTTTCGTTTTTGATAACAAAAATCCCGGTATTCAATAATTTTTTTTTCAAATTTCCTATGATAAAGAATTCCCCTATATTGATAACAAAATTATTTCAAAATAAAAATATATATATAAATTAAAAAAATGTTGGCATGGCTGGAATACGAACCCGGGCTTTCCGGACGTAAAGCATACACTCTCTACCTCAGCCATATCCCATTTATTTTTGTATGGGATACAACTTGTTTTAAGTATTTATGTATAAAAAGAAAAGAAATAACCGGCATGGAAAAGAAATACTTACAACGAAATATTTTATTATGTTAAAGATAAATCTTATTGAAATTCATATTTTTTTTTTAATAACATGGTCTTATTGAATATAATTCTTGTCTATTTTTTTCTGTGTAAAACAAATTTTTCGTGAACTTTTTGTTGCAAAATTTAAGAAAACAATTTTTGTTCATATTTTTCAGAATAACTTACAGGGACTCGTAATTTTTTACTAACAATATTTGACAAACTTGTAATTACGGTAGAGCTGAAAAACTTTTGTGAACATATCAATACAATCTGAACGTGTCTAAGAACCCTACAAACTCATAACACCGCTCTTTTTGGTCGGGGGCTAAAAAAGTATTCATCGTAATTATACCATATGTTTTTCATGTAATAGTACAAAGTACTAATAACATTGGGCGGCCACGCTAATCTATTTCATAATAATTCACGAAAGGTTTGTTCGATTTCAATAAATAAACCAGCAGAATATGCGGAATTGCCTTTAAGCCATTAAAACAATTTTTTTTATATTTCCAACTGTTTGGAGCTATCCGGAAATTAGTGGCAAAAAATTGGGTTTTTCATGCAAACTTTAACCTTTTTGTTTTTAAAAACTCATAAAAATTTCAAAAGGGTAAAAATTTTAAATTGTTATCATTTAATAGAAAGCTAGTTATATTAGCAATAAAATAAGCCAAAAATTATTGAAATCGCTGAACAAATGTCGATTTTATTAGCAATTAAGTAAAGGAATGCCATTGATAAAAATCAAAATTTCTATACAACAGAAAAATTTTAATTTGTGCGTGCGTATGTGTGTTGTATGACAACCGCAGTTTTTGTTATATAAATTCCCTCACTTAATTGGAAATAAAAGCGGCATTTGTCGATCGTTTTTAATGATTTTGGGCTTATTTTATTCCCAATATACCTAGCTTTCTAATAAATGCTAACAATTTAAAATTTTTGGCCTTTTTAATTTTGTACGAATTTTTGAAAACGAAAAAAGGTTTAAATTTGCATGAAAAAAAACAAAAAAATTATATATAAATAATTCAAAGGTAATTTCATTCCATATATTTTAGTCGTTTATTTATTTAAATAGCAATAACCTTTTGCGAGTTATGATGAAATATATTAGCATGAGCGCCCTGTGATAAAGAATTCCGCTATATTAATAACAAATATTGTAAAAAAAAATAATTTAAAATTTAAGTAAGTTTTTTTTATTAAAACTTAGGAGTATTTTGATAAAAAATGTATTTAAAATTTACTTTAAAAAATACATAAATTTAAAAAAAATTGATATGGCTGGGATACGAACCCGGGCTCCTCGGACGTAAAGCATGCTCTCTACAGCTGAGCTATATCCCAGTTATTTTTATAAGAGATAAAACTTATTTTAAAGTACTTACCCGTGAAAGCATGTCAATGTATACATCGAATTAAGTACATATGTATTTGATTTAACTCTGTTTAACTGCAAGTAGTTCTAATTTAAAGGCTTTCCTTTCCTTAATTTTCTCCCACGTTGCTCCGTAATCCACAGTGAAGTGTGGTGGTTGCTTGCGCCTACGGTATCACTCCCCGTTTTAATGCAGGCTTCGGTTATATTACTGCAACTCCGCTGCTGTTGCTGTGAATCCAGCTCTGTGCAGATGCGGCGTGTAAGCTCTTGTGCGACTGAGGCTTCCTGCAGCCGGTGTACATTAAATTTTTTCCTGGCTGATGATTTTTTATAATTCGCCATTGGTCTTAGCCTTACTATACCGACAAGTAGCTGGTGGTCGCTATATATATCAGCTCCTCTGATTGTCTTTACGTTCGTCAATCACCCCATTAATTTCCTGCATATCATGAAGTGGTCGATCTGGTTACCATCCGGTGACTGCCACGTATATTTATGAATGTCACGTGTGGGAATTTAGTACCACCAATGAATAATTGGTTGCTCATGCATAAGTCTAAAAGACGTTCACCGTTGTTGTTGCGGATGCTGCTTCGACCTTCTAACCCCATAATTGAGTGCAGATTGGTGTTATCCGAGCCAACATTTGCGTTCATATTCCCCATGAAAATTTTTTTATTTCGCTCTTTGGTGCAATGGCGATTGCTCTGTTCAGCTGTTCACAGAAAGAATTTTTGGTGTCATTGTCTGCTGCTTCTGTTGGCGAATAGCACTGTATAACGGCTATCTTGCGATATTTTGTGCGAATACGGGCTGTGAGTAGCCTCTCGGATATTGGATTGTACTCCATCTATGCTTTCTTCATGTTATTTGTGAGCACACTGAAAATAATCCATGCAACATTTTACGAAAAAAACTTTCGTAGTTACTTTTTTTCGTATTATATACGAAACTTTCGTACATTCCACGAAAAAAGTTTTAGTCTAGAATTTTATTATTTTACGAAAGTAACGAAAACCATTCGTATTTACTTTTTTCGTAGAATGTAGAAACCTTCATACATATTACGAATTAGGTTGAGTCAAGAATTTTATTATTTGACGAAAGTAACGAAAACTTTTCGTAGTTATTTTTTTATTTTTTTTTTTGTAAAATATACGAAACTTTCGTACATATTACGAAATAAATTTTTACACCAGAATTTTATAGTTTTACGAAAGTAACGAAAATATTTACTAGTAGGTTTTTTCGTAAAATATACTAAAATTTCGTACATATTACGAAATCAATTATGGGCTATATAAGTTGTTCTTAAAATTATCGAATCATATATAATTGGGCACTAAGTGACCCGTATACATATAAGTTGTAGATAGCGTTACCGTTGAAAGTTTTCAAAAAGGGGCACAAAAAGGGGATTTTGAAAATAAAAGGGGCACAAAAAGGGGACTTCTGAGAAAAGAAGGGGCAACTTTAATAACAAGAAAAATGTAAAAAAAATGTTATTTAATTTTAAAAATAAAGCTTAGCAAACTTAATCTGCAGCTCATCTGATTAGGTTTAACATTTTAGCAATAGTTTTGGTAGTTCTATCAAAAACTATTGCTCAAACTACTAATAAAATTTAACTTATTAATAAATAATATGCATTACGTGAAATCTGTGCAAAAAAATTAACGGGAATATTGTACCATTATCAACTAAAAATTCTGATTTATTTTATAGTTCACATTACAACTTCTCCGCGTATTGGTAGTTTTTAATACATTTTCGATCTTTCTAAGCCGATAAAACAATTTGAAATTTAAATGGCTCGAGGAAAATCTTTATCTGAAGCTGTAAGGGTCAAAATTAAATGTTATGCTAAAGAAGGTCTTATCCATGATCAAATTTGCAAAAAAAAATTAATGAAAGTAAAAATTGTGTGAATAATTTGTTACTAACTGCCACTTTCTGTAAAATAAAACGTAAATTTTGTGTGAGAAATTATATTGCCATCAAAAACAAATTACTAATTTCGTAAAGCAGCTAAAATAATTCGTAATATTCTCTATTTATTATCTTGAGTTATGAAAATATTTCGTAAAATCTAAAATTTTATTTTGCTTTTTACAAAATTCTTTCATAATATATACAAAGCTCTTTCGTAAAACACAAAAAATATTTAGTAATATTCTCTAAATATTACCTTAAACTATGAAATTATTTCGTAAAATGTAAACTTTGTTATCTTTTCTACGACACTCTTTCGTATTATATAAACAATTATTTCTTAAAACACAAAACACACTTCGTTCCTTTCGTACATTTTACAAAATATTTCGTAAAATATACGAACGATTTCGTTCATATGTTGCATGGTTTTTTTAATGCAGTAAACCAACTCCGTTTATATGTGTGTTCGGGTTACCGCTAAGATAAAATGGAGGCCAGAGTTAGTACGCTGTTCTCCACTATTTATTCATCTTACTTTACTCAGTCCTAGTAAACCAGGCCGATATCTATCCATTTCGCTGTGCACTTGCGCCAAGCGCAACGTGTCTTATATATTCTTACGTTCCATTATTCAAATCTTGTCTGTGTTCGATAGCCAATAATTAGGTTGTGCCGTATTATCCAGTCTATTTCTTATTAATTGTATCGTTTCGTTGATAATGTTGTTTTTATGCTTCGACTTATCAGGCCTGAAAGCAACCTCCGCTAAAGCTTTAGGAACGCACTTATTTTACTCAGGGTAGGGTTTTCCCGTTAACTGAAATCCTCCTCCTTTATCCAGGCTTAGGACTGGCATGCTAACGCCAGGCAAAGTTCTTATATTGATCTAGATCAAGCAAAAGAAATCGCAAGTTGTTTCAAAGGCATACCAATTCGTTGCATACTAAGAAGTACAAGTACTGAATTTAATATTCCAAAACTGTTGTTTGTCAGCAACATTTACTCTAGAAAGCCTTTTAATCGCATATCGTTCAGCTCTTTGGATTAACCGTCTTATGACAACCTCGTGTTAAATTGATTGAAGAATCACCAGAAATAGAATTATTTTAAGTTCAGTTCATCAATGATTTTACTAATGCTCTCCTTTTGCTAGCTAATTAATAAAAAATATTTTATTTTTTATTTTTATATCTAACATAAGATATACACCTTTTTCTAAATAATATAAAATTTTTATGAGTGTATGAAAATGTTCTTATAATACCAGTACGTCTGATATACATACCCATATATTTTTGCAAAACAAAAGGAAAAATAATTATATATGAACTTAAACATATAAGCTCGTAATACTTAATAAAAGCATGTGCATACAAAATGTTTTCCAGATTACTTAAAGTACCCTCATCGCAGTATGTCACGACTTTGCATATTAATTACATTAAAATACGATTTCAACTTAGTCGTTAGACTGCACTTCCTTTCTACACCGGAAGTTGTTGCAATATGTAGCGCACAGCGAAAGGATTTCTTTTAGCAAATTTATAACCATTTATAGTGGTCTATACCACTCTTTTGCTACTATAGCAATATCTGCGTTTAGTTTTATGCTGTTACACAATATTGTGAACGAAAATATTAAAACATGTCACAACATCTTAGAAATTTAGCTTAATTGCTCACGAATTACTTACTCTACCTAAGGGTTTAATATTTTCTTATTTATTTCCATTAACATATATTTTCACTATTGTTTTACGTGCTCATGGTATATTATATATATTTATTTGATGGATTTGTACGTGGAAAGTAAACATAAAAGATGTTTGATAGAAATTTGTTAAATATACTTTAGTTTTGTCGTAAATTAGGAGCACAATTAGTGAAGGTGTGCCAAAAATGTTAAGTCAATTTAATAAAAAATTTTTTTTTTTGCAAAAATGTTGATGCTCTACACATGTATGCATGTTTTATATTAGGGTGGGCCTTTGTTTTATGAATAAAAAAGCATTCAAATTCTCGAACTACACCAAGTCACAGGTTTTTCAAAATAAGTTTTTTTTTTGTACTGTTGAAATCGGTATTTTTCCTCTATCGATAGGTAAAATTTGTTTTTGTGTGATATTTATTTGTCACGTTATGGAATGCGAAAGTGTTGCCGTTTTGAAGAAAAAAAATTTTAATTATCAGCCGTGTCACAGATTCCATTCGGATATGCTTTGATTCCGTAGTTGTCATTCCGAAAAAGTACATTTTGATGCTTTAGATTCCGTTTATTTTGTATTTCGTTTTTACAATGAAAAAGTTTTTATACCTTGAGGCGTTTGTTTACTCTTGTTTTTGGATGCAAAGTTCATATTGAGCTTTTTATTAACATGGAAGGCTCATGACCAAATATTTATTTGACGCTCCTAAGAGTATGCACGTTTTTTTATACTTACTGCATATGAAGAGAGTAGAAAATTTTCGTTTTTCGTTTTATGAAGAAGCAACTTATGGAATTAAAACTACTTCCGATCGGAATGGTATTCTGTGACATGGCTGTATGTTTCGAGCTAGAAAAAAAAACAAAAAAATTTAAGTAAGTGATTCTTATATAAGCGGGACAAAAACGTTTGAAAAGCGGGATTCTGAAGAAAATATGGCTTAAAAAGCGGGATTTTATAAAATATATTATACAGCCGTGTCACAGATTCCGTTCGGATTGGTTTTGATTCCGTAGTCGTCATTCCGAAAAACTATATACTTGGTGCTTTAGATTCCGTTTATTTTGTATTTCGTTTTTACAATGAAGAAGTTTTTATACCTTGAGGCGTTTGTTTACTCTTGTTTTTAGATGAACAGCTCACATTGAGCTTTTTATTAACATGGAAAGCTCATGAGCAAATATTTATTTGACGCTCCTAGAAGTATGCACGTTTTTTAAAATTTACCGCAAATGAAGTCTGTAGAAAAGTGTTTTTCAATTCCACTTTGAAATTTAAAAGTGGTTTGATTACGAAGAAAATTTTCGTTTTTCGTTTTCTGAAGAAGCAACTTACGGAATTGAAACCACTTCCGATCGGAATGGTATTCTGTGACTTGGCTGATAGAAAGCGGGAAGTTGTAAATACACTGATGATAATACATATATGATTTTTTATAAATGTATAACACAGTTCCATATGGTTAGCTGAAATGCAAAATAACGTAACTAACAAAAAATGTAAAGTCGCATTATCAATTATTAATTATTACATCGAAGCGCCCTACAAATTTTCAAACTGTTATCAGAAAACTCAATTGCATTAAAAACGAAAATGAAGAGACTTTGCTTTAGTCACTTAAAGTATTTTTTTTCATTTTTCTCTCCTATAAAATTAAAAATAGTGTAGTTATGTGATTTTGTATTTCACCTAACGATATGTTCTTAGGAAATTCATTGAGTTAAAGGCCTTAAAATTTAAAAAAGGGCATTTTTAGACGTTTTTTAAAACTATTAATTTTTATGAAACAAAACCTTCATAATTTGCTTTAAGCCCAAAGATAATTTTATCTTTAACACATGAAACATGAAGTCGTTAGGACCCGACAAATATAACAAAATGTATGTTAGTGAGTGAAAAAATCCAAAGTCAGCTTTTATAAAATTCAGTTTATAGTGAAAAAAATAATTTTGATCAAAAGCAGTTCTGTTTTTTCACTTAATGTCTTGTAACTTTGTTCTTTTTTGTCGCTTCTTAAGCATTTTATGTATCATGTGTTTGGCACCAAATTAATTTAAACTTTGAACTTTGAAGGCTTTTACTGAATTTTCGTTTCATCTTAATGGAGAAAATGTAAATTGAAAGTATCAATGTTAGTCGAACTCTATGTTTTTTGAGTCGTTCAATTTAATTTTTGCAATAATCAATAATTTGCAATACTACGTTCCTTACTTGACTTCACCATCCTCACACTGTGAAAGCTGTAACAAAAGCTCTGATCATGAGATCGTGGTAAGTCTTGAAATGTCATGGTGTTCAGTTCGACCCTTATACAGTAAAGAATTTTCCATTGTCATTTCAATTAATACATGCTTTTAAAATTCCTTTCTCAATGAAAGTAATTTAATTGAAGAATTAAGTTGAACGAACTTAAGTCTGAATAATGAAGTATCTTTAGATTAGAAATTTAAGTATTGAGTTTTGAAGCACTTTTTTCAATTTTAATTTCCTTTAAATGCATGAGTTTTTCTTCGATCAACACAAGAAAAATATATTTTGTTCAGTTGAAACATATTCGAAATTTTTGGGAATAATTAAAATAACAGAACTATATTTTTTAAAACTCGAAAAAGCGGGATAAAACGGGACAATCATTCTAGGCAGGTTAGGCCTCTAAAAAACTTAATAATTCCGCGTAAGGCGGGATGTCTGATCAGGTTTTTCTTATAGGAAATCGTCTGATATTTTCAAAAAGAATATTTAATTAAATATAATAATTTTTTTTTCATGATCAAAACCGGAAATGACCAATTGAAAGTAAAGTATTTCTAACTTGAACATATTTTATTTTTTATTTTTTATTTTGCTACCAAAATTAGCCTAGGATGTCTTTATTATACTGTAAAAGTTTAGTAACTGGATCTCTATAAGTTTAAAAGTTATTCAAATTTCTTAACATGAACCCCATCTTTTGGTCATTGTTATAGAGAATTGGTATAAGATATCGTGTAAGCCTTAAGTTGAACGTATTAGATGTACTCAACAGTTTTAGTAATAGTGTGTGATATTAGAGACAGAAGTGCCGCCTGGCTGTCGGCGAAGATGCCGATTCTTCCTTGGACACCTCTGTCAATCAACACCCTACCCACCTCCCTTATAGCCAATATTTCAGCCTAATATACACTAGCTTCATCAGGAAGTCGGAAAGAGAGTTTTATTCCAAGGTCCTTCGAGAAGATGCCAGAGCCTACACCGCAGATCATTCTTGATCCATCGGTTATATCCGGAAGTTGAAGTCTTTTTCTATGTTCCCCCCCTTCCACACCCGTCTGGATGGAATAAGGACTTTGAACGCACTGTCAAAGTCTAGATGAGGTACCATGTAATCGGTGGGCTTCCTCAGTGTCGATGGTAGCGGACCTAAGATTCTGGCATGGGTCCTTGATCTCCACCTCCCAGATGCCGCTAGTCTTGCCGCACTGCTTGAGGATGCAGCCAATACATGAAGGTCCATCGGAATTAGGTTTAATAGAGCATTCAGAGCCTCTAAACGACCAGTATGTAAACATCCAGTAATCCCTATGCAAGCAGATCTCTGTATCCTGTATAGCTGGTCTACGACATATTTTTTACTTGTGGTGGACCACCATACTTCCGATCCGTAAGTCAATATGGGGCGTACAATTGCTCTGTACATCCATTTAAGCATGTTAGGGCTTAGGCCACATTTGGAACCAACCATCCTCCGACAGGAGTAATAGACAACTGTGGCCTTTTTGACCCTGTGTTGCACATTTTTTTTCCACGATAGTTTAATGACCAGGATAACTCCTAGATATTTTGCATTGTCCGATAGGGACAGTTCCAGGTTATGCAGCCGAGGCAGTCTAAAGCTCTGAACTTTGGTCTTTGTAGTAAATAGTATAAAGTGCAAAAACAAAAACAAAATGTTGGCCCACCCTAATATGCATAGAACTAAGGCGACAGCGATTACGATATACTAGGGTCGTGTTTTTCTACGGATTTAGTGATAAAACAGAACAAGACTGTAACGTCGACTGAAAATCATTCAGAGAGACAGGCAAAGCCTATAATAACAACGATGACCGAAGCGACAAGTTTCTCATTAATTATATTAAAATTTGGTATTTTCTTTTTTTTACTCAACTCAACTGTCAATTTGTATAGAAAAAATTAAAAATGTAGGAAACTAAATCGCATTTCTTGTCATGTATTTTGATGACAGCTTTTCTAAATTACAACATGCATTTGTCAGTCTTCAACTGCAACGAAAATATACACACTACTAAAACAAACTATTCTGGGAAAGGCAATCCCATTTAAAAATCTTGTTGGTTTTGCAGCGGACACGCCAAATGTCATATTTGGTAATTATAATTCTGTTTGTAGTAATTTAAAAGACCAAACATCTTTTGTTGTATTGGCAAAGTGTTCTTGTCACTTCGTACATCTACTGGATTCCAAATCATTTCCAATTCAAATTTTGGATCTTACCATAATTGTAACTGTTTACGATAATATAAATAAGCTCCAAGAGTTCCAACAATATATTCAGTTCATAAAATTGAATCGAACAACATGAACTTGTGAGCAACAACAGCTACATAACATTACAATAATGAGTATGTAATGATGTCAACATGAACCAGCATATACTTACAATTGAAAAATTTTGTTTTTGGGATATTTTAAATTACAATTAATTTTAATTTTGTAATGTGCTTTTTCCCAAGTTAATATTTTATTATTCAGTAAACTATTTAAGTTTTATTAATATACATTGAAATTGATTATGGAGAGTATTAGTAGCTAGCTCCATTTATAGAAAAATTTGTTTGTACTATTTCATTTGGTTTTGTACTATTTTTGCTTAGCTTTTGTACTATTTTTAGTTTCGTTGGTGGCAACACTGTATATTAACCTTTCTTTAACGATTTTAATATGAAATTTGTCTGTGTGTAGAAATATAAGGGAACTTGCTAACTACATGACGAGGTGTTTCACCTTACGAAGTTTTATGAAATCAAATCCAATACGTTATTAACTTCATTATATTATATATATCAAAATTTACTTTAAAAATACATTTTGTTGACCTGTGCTATTTCGTAATTCACCTAAAGGCATGAGTAATTGTTAAAACTACCAAAAATAAATAAAAACGAAAAAGCAACAAACTTCACACTTAATTTAATCTCTAAAAATTGTTTTCTTTTCTTAACTCACAACTCAATTTAAAATATTTAAATGTTGTTATCAACTTTTTTTGCATTTCATAGCAGTTTTAATATTTTATTTTTCTTTCTTTTTAGCACTTTATTTATATAAAATAAAATGAAAACATTTTTGCGCGTGAGTATTGAAAAAGTTTAACATAAATTTTGTATATTAAAGTCTTTAAACTTAGCGGAATATTTATTACGAGTTGCTTCGTTGTTTGGCCAAATATCGCTCCATACTTCTTTACATTCCATATGCTTAAATTAAATACTATTGAATGCAAGGAAGCATGGAACTTTCAAAGGCTGATTCGTTCGTTGTTCTCTGTTAGGAGAGTGATGACGAAAAATATTTATTAAATTTTTGTTGCACTTTTTTTTAGTCATTAAAACACACACATATTAATTTTTTATTCTTGCACATTGTTTTTATTTATTTATTTTCTTTCACTTTTATTATTATTTTTGTTTTTTTTTTCTTATAGTTTTTCATAAACTCAACACATTATGCTGCCATATGCGAGCTCGCAGCTGTTATTGTTTAAACATCGTGAACACTGTATAGTGTGATAATATGAATTACTCTGCTTTAGTTTATATTAGCAGAAGCGGATACGGGGGAGAAAAATGGAATATTCATAGTTTTGTTAAAAAAATTCATGGGATTTAAAATTCTTGAAATATTTACTATAAAAATTAAAAAAAAAATATGTTCTTGTATGTCACAATTTCAATGAAATGTATTTCATTGTTTTGATGAAAAATTGCATTGCATTTATGAAAGACCGATCAAATAAATCAAGTCCATCTATCACAAAAAAAACATGCCCTTATTTTTTCCACAACCAAAAGCGAACAACAAAAGTATCTATCGTACGTATTAGTAGTATGCAATTGTCCATAAATTATAATAGTCAATAAGCGAGATAAGCTAATGAATCAGACTATTAAATAACGTAATAATTTCATGAAAACACATAAATAATTTCATTACAATAATGACACAAAATCATTAAAATAATGACAGAACTTCATTAAAATAATGAAACAATTTTATTAAAATAATGAAGCAATTTCATTAAAACGATAAATAATTTCACGAAAATAATGAAATATGTTCATTAGCTTAGAGAAATAAAGTTGTATTATATTTTTAATGAAATTTTTATTAAAATAATTTTAACGATACTTCTTTCATTAATCCAACAAAACGTGACGTTGGTTAAGTTTTAATGAAGCTTTTCATTGGATTAATATTGAAATTCACAGAATTTATGAACAAATTTCTATCAGTGTACCATCGCACAGTGGGGAACAATCAAAATATTTGGAACATTAATCAGGCATTTCTAAACGGATAGTTCTGTCAGAATAAAATTTCATACGGATATAGCAGATGAGCATTTCCATTTATACCTTAAATATGAGCTCTTTCACTTGCTCAGGAGCGAAGCTTTGAAGTCTCAAAATAGGGCACTTTGGCAATGTATAATATTTTACTGCTTGTCATTTTTTTTTTTTATTTCATCCCATTTAAAATTTTTTTGCTGCTTTATAGCCCTCAATACGATCTAAAAGATACATGTTTATTTGTATACTTATCTCTTATAGTTAGTGAGTTATAGTTATTTGAAAATTGAAATTTCTCAATTTTCCAAAAGTTCCAAAAAATCGAAAAAAATGCATATGTAAGCAATTTTGGCCATAGCGTCCACACTTGACCCAAGGCCTATTTAATATTTTGTCAAATAACTATGTACACATAAGGGTTGTCAGATGTGGTAATGCTTTTGAAATCCCAGCTTTAATATTTTAGAACGTGTGGATCAAATTCAAAATTTCAATTTAAAATAGGTCATATTAGGAACTACCCAGGTTTAACTACATTAAGAAAATCCATTTTATTTTTGCCGTCCATTCACATCTGTGCAGATATCTTTCAGATAAGTATACATTTGACATATGTCCCAAAAAAAATTGTTTGTATGTGTATAAGTGTTATGGTGTTTTTTTTGCAAAAATTTTCGAAAACTCAAGTTTCTTTTCAAATTTTAAAATTAAAAATATTATATTTTTCATCTCAGACGGCAAAATTTCATTAAATAATTTTTAAACTCTTCGAAATTTTATGCTCCAACTAAGGAAGAAAATATTTTCTAAATCGGATATCTACCAAATACTGGACTAAAGTTTTGGAAAATTGAGAAATTTAAATTTTCTATACTAATTTGTATAAGTATAGATCTTATTACGGGCTAAAAAATTACAAGCTGTAAAAAATTTTACATGTCCAAAGTGGCCTACTTTGAGACTTCATAGCTCCGCTCCTGCGGAAGTAAGAGAGCTAATATTTGAATCATATATAGAAATAATCCTCTGCTATATGCACTTGAAATTTTATTTCGATATCCGTTTAGGTTTCCGTTTAGATATGCCTGATTTATGTTCCAAATATTTTGATTCTGCACCACTGTGCAGTGTTAATAATCATATGGTTTCGTTAGAATAAAGTTTTCGTACTTTACCAAGATCCTTTAATTTGCTTGTTCCCTTTTTAATATTGCAGCAAGAAAACTTGGCTAATAGTAGTAACTCAAGCGTTGCTTTGAAAATATAGTGATAGCAAAATATTAATTTTGTCATCAAACAATTTGAATAATTGACTAAAGACCTATTAACTGACAACAAAAAAAGCCACTTTAATCCGATGATAATCACACCAATTTCGCTGATAAAAATATAGCCACCACTCAATTATCCTATCAAAATTATAAATATTGTTTAATCTTGAAAAAAATGAACTTTTTATTACAATTTACAATTAAATTTTTACTATTTTTTATTTTCATTGTAGCTTTTATCAATTTACTTGAAAAAATTATTTTGTGACATTAAAATTACATTTACATTTAAATAAAAAACCATTCGTAATTGCTAGAAAAAAATAGTGTTAACTTTCTAACCAAAATTGAATTTAAAAAAGTTTTTATTTCTCTTTTTTTAGTTTTTATTTTTGCCTTAATTGTTGTGGGTTTTAAAAGTTTTGAACATAAAACAAAATAAATAAATAAAAACTGCATGCTGGGTTTGGTATAGTTTTATATTTATTTATAAAAGAATTTATTTTGGAGAATATTTTTTTCTCGTAAATTTTATTTCAACTTTTGCAATGTTTTATAGATTGTAGTTTTAATAATTTTTCTAAACTTTTTTCTCAGTCAGATTTTTTCGGTAAGAAAACCTCTATTAAGCAAATTTGTATGTTGAAGTTTTTTTTTTGTTTTGTGTATGTATTAATATTTAAAATTTAAACACTGAATAGCTATAAAAATTGCATTGTTTAAATAGTTTAGGAAGTAAAACTTATAGCAAAAACTATTATAAAAAAAACTTGGGATACCAAGAAGGAAAAAGGGGAATAATTGTAGTTTGTTTTGATGCACAACATGTCCAACTACGAGGGTGATTGTAAAGCTAGCCGAATTAGGGTATAGGAAGTGTCAGTTAAAAGTGATACAAGCTGTGAAAAGTTGAAGTTTTACAGATTAAATTATATTTAAATTAATTAAAGTTTAAATGAAATCTAAAATTAAGAATTTCATTCCGGGAAATTTTGTAGCAATTATCTTCAACATACTTGTCCTGTGAAAGATATGACATCATTTAGGTGGAACAACAATGCTAACAAAATACTCTCACTATACAAAAAGATTTTTTCCAAATCAAAAATATTTGTTTAAATTGCAGTAATTTGAATATACCGATTTTCATTGAATTTGGCAAAACTCAAAATGAAATTTAGAACTTCTTTTTGAAATGGCGAAAATTTCAAATGAAATTGATATATTCAATTTGAAATTGAGAAAATTCCAAATGAAATTGATCATTTCATTATTAAACTGAGAAAATTTCAAATTTTAAATTGAGCAAATTGGAACTGAGATTTTGAGATTTTGAATGCGAAATAGAGAAAATTCCAAATGAAATTGATAATTTCCATTTTGAGATTGAGAAAATTCCAAATTAAATTGAGAAAATTGTAAACGAAATTGAGAAATTTTAATTAATTAATATTTATAATACTGGATATGCGTTGTCTCATACCAAACTTAGTGCGTATAACTGATTCCCAAACTCTTCCCACTTGCCAAAAAGTCTTCAAACTTGTTATACTAATTTGAATACAAGATACGAAGTTAGGTAAGAACCCGTCGGGGGAAGGAGTACTCACCCCTTAATTTATTGGACAAAAGTTTTTAGAAATGACCTATGCTATCTCGAGTAATTACTCATCCTATGTATTATTGAAATGGTTTATTTATTTAACTAAACTATTAACTAAAGAGCCTACATTTTTATGTAAAAAGGTTTAAAAAAAATTCAAAGTTCAAATTTGGGATTGAATTTTTCAACAATTGCTGAACTGATTTTATTCAAATTAAAAGTTTCTAAAAGATCAAGAAGTTGTCTGTCGGCAAAAAAACAATACTAAAATATCTCAGCCGTTTAAAAAGCTATAGAATTTTGGGGAACGAAAAATGATTATGAGCCACTGTGCGACGCCTCTAACATCTCAGCTAAGTCTGAACACACACCGAATACGACAAAACGGGTTTTTGTGACTTATACGACAACAGAACATTAGTGCTTATGAGACGACACAAACCAAACTTTTTTATGATGTGCATTATAATCATACGAGTGTGTTTGACGTATGAGACAAAACGTTTTGTCGTATTTGGTGTGTTTTCAGGCTAAGTCATCTTGTTAAATAATGGCAGCAAAAAGTAAACATAGACCTGAAATGATTTACAACTTCAAAAGGTTATTTCGTAATGATTAGTAATTAGAGTACTTTTGTTCAAAAGGTGAAAGAATTGACTCTAATTAATAATTATTCTCAGTTTTTAATCATAATCCCATGATTACGATTACAAATATTCCAAAAATAATCGGGATTAATTGGGTTAACTTTCAAATAATCAAAAGTAATCAAAAAATAATCAGACTCTTGCTACGATTACTTTCTGATTATTTTTGTAATTTTCAAAGTGTGTTAATTTATTTTTTTAAAGTAAAACAAATTTGAAAATACAAACAATGTTGAAAATTTTTATTTAAAACTGCTGTCAACCTCCTATTTTTATTTTTAACTGACTTTAAAAAAACAGAAAGGTCATCAATTCGTCATATTTTTTTAAGGATATTCTCCCAAAACTCTGCCATTTAAAAACCGATTTCGGATTTTTTTTCTTTATTTAAAAGGATGCACTTCCAGATTGGTTCCGTAGAAAAGTGGGCGGGATCACGCCCATACGAAGCAAATACACATGCCTTTTCATCTACTTCTACTCAACCGATTCCTATGAAACTTTGCACACACATTAAGCTTCTGTTTGAATACTACATCATGATTAAAGAAGTGGGCAGTGCCACGCCCTGCAAAGTAAATATTTTTTATCAGCAACTTCTACTAAAATGATTCGTATGAAACTTTGCATACGCATTTAGTTATTATTACCATAACACAGTATGGCTAGAAAAGTGGGCAGTGCCACGCCCATGAAAAGTAAATGTTCATTTAAACTACTTCTACTTAACCGATTCGTATGAAACTTCGCACACAATTAGTTCTTGTGAAAGTAGATCATTATCAGGGCTCGAATTTTAATGCAACTTAAAATTGATTTTAAGCGCTTAACAAATGCACCTAAAAATGAAAAATATTCATTTACCTTAGAACAAAGTACCAAAACTAAAATAATATGAAAATATTTATTTTTTTAATTTGTTATTATTAGAGAAAAAACCATAAAGCAAACATAATTTGTTCTATTATTTAATGCAACCGAACTTTAGTTGCGTTTTGCTAGTCAGCAACTGAAAATTAATGGTTTCCAGTGGCAATTAATCAGTTGGCAGTAGCGATCAGTAGTATCATTTTCAGCAACTAGCAACCCAGCTGAAGCTCAGTTGCCATCCATAATCTGCTTATTAATATTTTTTTTTAATTGAAAAAAAGTTTTATTACTTCAACAATATGTATTTATTTCCAAAATATTCAAAAATATGCACTTACCACCAAAATATGCAAAAATTTGCAACTACAAATCGATGCCAAACTACTTAAAGTTTTATGATTCGCAGATGTAATTAGTAAATACACCTTTATCTATCACCACAAAAAACATGAATTTGCATGGAAGACCGAGCCCTGATCATTATGATAAAAATTATGGGCAGTGCAACGCCCATTTTGTAGTCGGTTTTTTTCAAGAATTATTTTTAAAATATTCTTCACCTTTCAATAACAACACAAACAATGCCGGTTAAGGGAAAATAATAGCTAGAAGCAAATGAGGGCCTATTCACATATTACGTAGCGCTATTTTCGGAGGTTTTATACAACCCCCCCCCCCCTCTCGTATCGCTTTTTACAAAATTGTCAGTATAAAATATCTAATCCGTAACAAATCTTTAACCACCCCCTGGAGCATTACGTAATATGTGAATGACCCCTAATGGTTGAATGCCATGCTTACAAAACTGTCTGCCCATGCACTTACTGAGTGTTGGTGCAATATACTTTGAAAATAATTAAAAATAATCACAAAAAAAGTAGTCGGATTATTTTTTTGATTACTTTGATTATTTGAAAGTAATCACAAATAATCCGGACTATTTTTGAATCATTTGTAATCGTAATTAATTAGTAATTAAAAATTTCTTAATAGTGGATTATATACACAGAAAAAATTATCACCAAAAAATTTTCAAACAAAACTTTGTCTAAAAATAAATGTAATTTTCAGTAAATGTTCTTTACATAATCAATGAATTGTTTGTTTGACTTTTATTTAGGACGCAAACACCAAAAACTACAAGACAAACTGTGTCGTAAAAAAAACAACCTCGATGACGACATCAACACAAATAACAATAACAATGATAGCATGATAGCGATTGTACCAAGTTTAATTAGTCTATGCCCATACGAGTCAACTTTTACTGCGCAACTTTTGAGTTTGTGGAAGAGAGAGGTGAGAAAATTGGGAAGGGATACAATGCTTCATGTACATGTAACTCTCTTTTGTGTTCCTTTTCGTAATATTAAGCAACAACAAATTATATGTAAAAAAACAAAAGCTGCACAGCAAGAATTTCATGGACATGGACTTACTGAAGATTTTTGAGTGAATCAATTCGTTAATGTCGTTGCGTTAATTCTCATTAATTTTTTTTGAGTCTTTAAATAAACATTCAGACTTGAACACATTTAGCAAATTGAAATTTCATAAATGCTTAATGGATGATGATGATAATGAGTCAGACAAAAATTTTTTTTTTATAATACAAAAAAAAATCCAGTAAATACTTTTGATTGGTTAAGTAAACTATTTTGTTTATTAATTGTTAGTATTTTAAGACTTATTGTTTTATAAATTCAGACAAAAATATTGTTTGATTTTTTTTCGCAAAAGTCCAGTAAATCTTTTAGTATGATTTAATAAATTGCTTTGTTAACAATTTGTAAATATTTTTAGACAAATTGTTTTATAGATTTAAACAATTTGTTCATTGAAAAAAAACACGTTGTTTCAATGAAATTGTTGCGATATTTTTGTCTATATTTACAAATTTATTTGTAGGTCCGTTCCTAGACAAAATATTTACTATTTCATTGAATTCCTTTACAGAAAATGAAACTAATTTTTTTCTGTGTATATAGTTAATCATTATGATTCTTTTTAAAAAGTTATCTAATCTAACCGTAATTGCAATTTAACAGCTACAATTTTAGCCACCAAAAGTTGTTTATTAATAAAAATTACAACAGCAATTTACATTAACCGGAATTTAACAATTTAAGTTGGTTAGATTAACCAACATTATTATTTTTAGTGTAGGGTCTAGCTTTATAAGCAACAATTTACATTAACAGTGAATTAACAATTTAAGTTGGTTAGATTGACAACATTATTATTTTAAGTGTAGGGTCTATCTTTATAAGCAGCTTTGAAGTAATTTAGTCCCCCCTCATACCAAAGATACCATTGCTGGGTCATATAATCCAGGGACCGATTTTGTAAGTCTTGATTTATTTTTCTTGGTTTCTTTCTTTGTATACTACACTTTGAATTACAAGAGAACAAGGAGTTATTAGAATAACTTAATTTAAGAAATATTTAAATGACATATATTGCACTTGGCAAAATAAAAACAGTTTACAGATTTCGAAAATTATAAACATTTTCTTAATTCTAAAATATTTCACAAAAAAATTGTTCATATTCACTTTCGAATACTTTGTTCAGTAAATTGTTTTTAACTATTACAACTTTGCTAAAAAGCTTTATACTAAACTTCAATGTTCTGTAGGGCACTTTCACGACATTAATTATGTACAAAGTATGTATGCACACATACATATACCTACATATATATAATGAATCTTTCTTATTCGTGCACTGGGTATTTAATTTCTTTTTTTTTTCTTCTTAAATTTAAGCTGCAAAAACAAATTTATCATGTGATATAGTTTTTGTTGAGCAAAATTTTGGTACTTTGTTTTTTTTTTTTTTTTTATTTCACATATGGTGCATACGAAGAAAACAATATACACTTTATCAAACTAAGTCGCATGTGCTGCAGGTTAAGGAGGGCGAGGTGTTAAAGAACAAGAGTAAAATATTGCACTTAGTACATAAATTATTTTTAAATTTTAAATGCAAAATAAACAATATACACACTTTTTATGTAAAAAAAATTGCATTGCACACTTTGTGTGCATTAAAGATACAAAAAAATCAAGTTTTATTTTTAAACTCAGACATTGTACAAACACAGACTTGTATCTTAGATGATGTTTAAAATTTGACTGTGGCCTGTTTTCTTTTTAAATCCGAGTTTTATATAGAATATATTATTTTTAAATTTTAAAACTAAACCCACAAGCAGCTCTTTGCTAGGGGGAAATTTGTTTCTAAAAAAAATCTGTAAGACCCTGCTAAGAGGTTTTTGTAATTGTAAACATACACACAACACACGTCTTTAGGTTAGACTATTAGAACAAATTCATTACAAAAATTTATTTACACATGTGTTTAATATTGGCTGGTATATGCCATGTGATTTTTTTTTTTCTTTTAATCATTTACCTACTTGAAGAAGTTTTTTCTCTCTATCTGATTTATGCTACCTACTGCAAGAGGTCTTTAACTCTCAAGAATGAGTTTTTTTTTTCTTTTCATTATAAAGTGTGCATTTAAAATTTCTTCAAATACAAAAACGTCTTTTTGCAAAATTCCTATCAGACTCATTAAAGTCTGTTATTCATATGTTGACAATATGTGTCTGGCAGAAATAAAATAATTGTTTTAAAAAAAGGCGCGATCATTGATCCTTAAGTGTAATTAAGACAAAAACAAAGCATATTTCAATGAGGAATCACTATGTTTTGTAACTGTAAGGATATTTTATAAACATATGTATTTATGTACATATGTATGTTTGCATATGGTACGCATGCACGTGTTTATACAGTAATGCACAGTGGGGACTTTTGCAAAATAAATGGTAAAAAATGTGGACTCAAAAAAATTCTTATATATGTAAAATGTTTTCCAAAAAAGCCAAAAAATTTAAAGAAATAATATCTAAACATGTATTTCCGTATCGCTCACAGTTTAGAAGATATTTGACTTTAAAGAAAAAAACATTTTTTTTTGTCTTGACTTTTTTTAGTATTTCGCCAATAACTTTTTAGTTTACAGTTGGATTTTTAATTAAAAGTCAGCATTCAATTTCAGACAAAATTTTCACACAAACTGTAGAAAAAAAATTTTTTTTTATATCTGGATTTTTGAAGTCGGATAAAGGCTGGAAATTAAAAGTTTTGAAATTGACCTGAAAAATTCATGTTTTCAAAAAAAGTATCTTCCTTATTCTCAATTTTGTAAAAAACATTCACTCTTCAATCACATATCGATAAAAGAAATCCATTGGTAATGTGCTTAGCGCCAAAAATTTTTTATTTTGAACATGTACCCTACATTCAGCAATGGCCGAAAATCGTAAATTTTACAAATATTTTTTCTGTTTAAGGGCCTATAAAAAATTGTAACAGTAGATTTCGAGAATTCCAACAACAACGTTTTATAATGTAGATAGTTCTAAGAATTTTGGCTAAAATTAAGGAGAGCCTTTTCATAAATGTGGATATACGCGAAGATGTTCTGAAAAAAGTAAAAATTTATGATAAATAAAGTTTTGTACCTTAAACAATATATAGTAATATAATTTTATTTTTTCAAATTGACAATTTTGTCTTTTAAATGAATCTCTTTACTAAGACTGGAAAAAATATTGGTATATCTATTACTGATCTCAAGATATGGCGATTGTAGTGTATGCAATTCAAAGAATATAAAGAATTTCCTTAACTTCTTCCTTTTATTCACACAACTGTTATAATTTCTAAAACTCTACCTAGACCACATAACAACAACCATAACAACAACAAACCTACATTTCTAACATTATATAAAACCTTTATGTACACTTTCCATAAAAAAAATATGATCATCGTACTTATACAATCGGTTTTTCATGTAAGCGGACTTAGAACTAATAACACTGTGCGGTCACGCTAATATATTTTATCAAAACTCGTGAACGGTTCGTCCGTTTTGAGCAAAAAACTCTCAGAATATGCGGAATGAAATTGTCTTTAACGTCACTTGTCACAATGTATGATTAAGAGTTAACGTGGAGTTAAACAGCAAGTTTTTTATGGCGAAGTTTCCGTTAAAGTCCATGTTAACTTTTAATCGTACATTGTGAAAAGGGCCGTAAGTCATTTAAATATAATTTTTTATGATAATATTTTAGATTTTTATGATAATTTTTTATATTTGTTTTGGAGCTATTCAGCAATTAGCGGCGAAAAATTAGTTTTTTCATGCAATTTTAAACATTTAATCGTTTTCAAAGGCTCATAAAAATATTAAGAGGTCAAAATTTTTACATTTTTATTATTTAAGTGAAAGCCATTTATATTAGGAATAAAATAAGCCAAAAATCATTAAAATCGACGAACAAATGTCGATTTTATTTGCAATTGCAAAAAAAGTTTCATAAGTTTCTTTGAGTCCATGGTAGTCGATTTCGGCCCACTGTAACTCATCTCGTGCTTAAACCTGAAGGATATTGAGATGGGCATTATAAAGCCTGGCTCCTCCTCTAAAGATACTCAAAGTTTTAGCTAAATTTAACCGGCAGTTTAGAAGATCCAGATCTATTACCATTTATTTTGCAAAAGTCCCCACTGTGCAATGTAAAGCTAACATGGTGTCGAAAGAATTCTTTCTTTCGCACAATCACATTGAAAACAAAATATTCGAAACAGTAAATTTTTTCAAGTATTTCTTCACCGTAAAGTAGCGCTAATACGGACAAATATTTATGCCGGAAGTGTTAAGGTTTATTTTCAAATAATTTAAAAAATATAGTAATAATTTACGATTTTTTTACTAATTACACTGTATAGCAAAATAAAATTACAAGGATTTAACGACTGATTCTGGTAAAGGCCAACAAAAAAATATATTGCACGAGCATTGGCGTTTTGAAAGTTTAAATCTGGGACTCGTTTTAGCGGTAGTTAAAGTTCCCCGCTTTTTGCACATAATTAAGGCCCAAACTAAAAAAAAATGATTTATATGCAGGATTCAACACTTAACATAAATTTCTTCTTAAGTTTTTCAAATCCGCCAAAGTTCCAAACTCAATTTACACCTCAGAAATCACACAAGACTTAACATGTGTTTAAGGGTTAATTTCGTACACAATTAGTACTGGTCATTGGATATCTTGTAAGCCTTACATTTAAAATTTTTTGTGGAACATTTTAAACCTCTATTTCCTCATTTTATAGGTCTTTTCACCCCTTTCTTAAAATAGCCAAAAATTATTACTATAAGTCTTCGAAGACTCCCAAGCTCCAGGCTCATGTTGAACGCGAAAACCATTTAAAACTTCACGTATATTTTGCTTATCAGCACTTGTCAGGTGCCTCTGTTGTATGTAATAATATCAAACGCTTTGGGTTTCCAGCTAGAGTTTTTATGTAATTTAAGCTGATTTCAAACTTTTTTGCTAAATATATTGGAAATAATGAAAAAAGTGAACATTTGTGAGATAAAATAATGTACATAAAGGGTATGTATTAAAAAAAATGTACAAATAGCGTACACAGAAAAATAGTGGACAAGAGGCTAAAATAGTGTACTATTCACTATAATAGTGTACGGTTGGTCACCGTAACTATACGTCTTCAAAGACTTCCAAGCTCCACACTCAGCTTGAACGCTATAAATCATTCAAAGTTAAAAATGTGTTGAAGGAATATGTTTGCGGAACATTTTAACCCTCTTAATCTTCATTGTATGGGTGTTTTTTTTTGTCTCTTTCTTCAAAAAGGAGCAAAAAACTTCGCTACAGCAGCGATATAGCGGGTTGAAATCTCTACAAAAACACTACACAAAAGTTTTTCTAATTGTGTTTTCCATAAAAGTAATGAACACATCGTATGTAAACTCTCCCACCAGAATCAGTCAATAGAACTGTGCTATTTACAAGAAAAACAATTTTGTTCTACAGTATAAACTTGTTAGACACCAAGATGATTTCTGCAACTTTTTAAGCTCACAAACTATTTTCCAATTATAATTTCTAGAGCATATTCAATGCAGCGTTTTTGGAACGTATTTGAAAGAAAAAAATATATTAAACAAACCATCAAGATATCGAATGCAGGGCTGTAATATCCCTGCGGAAAATTTGGTGACAAATGATCCAAAAGTACTCGTCCTATGACTTGAGAAAATGAGACTGGTACCAAAAATAAAGAGTAGTGAATGGTGAAAAAAGACATATTGGTGTAATTGGGCACATATTAACCATTTGCAGTCAATTTAGTTGGTACTCTGGCTACTAGTATTGTAGTGAACGGCACTGAACAAATTCGATGCACCTGGATTTAGGCCTATCACATAGTATCGATATATTATTAATTGTCTCCCTTCAATGCGACTGCCATGCCACTCAGGAACCTGTTCCGTAATTATATTCAGATATGAACTCCAGGTTAACTGGTATTTATAACATTGAAATATAAGTTCCCCTGTGGTCGAGTGGGTCGTGTACTATCCTGTCATGCCGGAGGTTGTCGGTTCGAATCCTATCAAGACACCGCTTAAAAATAAAATACAATTTCTACTTGGATTTGTAACAATAAAAAATAAGTTACTCGATAATTGCAGCTGATATTTGGAATAATATTTATATATAATCTTATTATTCTACACCGATTAGGACTCCATAAGATAGTTCAGAGACAAGTTACAAGGTGCATGCAAAGTACTGGGGATCGGTCACGTGACTTGTTTTGTGTAAGTTCCATTTACCGTAGGGATGTTTAATGAATTTTATTATATGCATGAACTAAAACATGTATTATTCAAGATTATAAAAAAACTATCCCTTTCGAACTTTTTCAATTTCAAAAAAAACTGTTTGTTAGTTTTTTTCTCTCTGTCGGATATCATCTGCTCGATAATGACTCTTTATTTTTACAACTGTTTACTCAGTTGTTATCTCATTTTAATAATATTTATATGTTAATCGGTAATTTTGTATTTAAATTAAAAACCTTTAACAAAATCTATAAAAAAAAGTAACATGTGTAAATTATGTTGTATTGGTACTTGTATTGCATTAAAGTATGTTTAAAAGCACACTTACATTGTTATTTTTTTTTTTTATAAAAAAACACTCATCAAATTCATATATTTTTTATTGCTTTCAAGTATAATCGTCATTATTTATGTGTTTATTTTAAACATGTTATATATTTCCTGATTATCCTTCATTTTTGCTCATTGTAAAGTTGAATTATTTTTAATAAAAGGTTTGTAATCCTTTTTTGTTCAATATGTTAATTGTTGTATAATTTTTTTATGTAGTTATTTTCTTGCTTTTTAATTTATTTTGTTTGCAACTTGAACATAAAACATGAATTAAAGTAAATATTGTTTTAATGATTTAAACTTTTAACATTTTAAATGTCATCAATTTAATTAATGGCAATTTGTGTATAAATAAATAAATAATATAGTATACATCATACAGTTTACATAAAAGGATGATATATAGTATATATTTTAAAAGCAATTTAATGGCATGACACGCTCTGTACTTTGTTCCCACTGGACAAAAATATAATAAACCACTGTAAACTGTTATAGTTAGAAAAACTACAGAATGTATAAAATGTGGATCAAGGACACGTATTTTTCATAGTTATATAGACTTGATTGTAAAAAGAATTAAACTTACAATCCTTCATTGAAACCGTTGAAAATCACTCGTTCTGTAGTAAATGAATACTACTCAAAAACCGAAGAAGCTTTGGTAAAATCTATAAGACACCATGTAAATGCATTTTTTAAATTTCTGTTAACTCCAATAAAAAATGTATTTTAATACAAAGAACATAATCATTTGGCGACTTTAACGGCCCTATATGCTAATACGTTTTGGTAGGGTGGGTGCCCCCGTGGCTGAGTGCTAGCGATGCTAGCCTGTCACTCCAGAGGTCGTGGGTTCGATTGCCGTCTTAAGCCCGGGGTGTTTTCTACAGGCAAACGTTTCGCTTCGCGGGTTGTGTTGGTTAAAAAAAATTAAAAAATTTTGCCCGCTATATCGCCGCTGAAGGGGAGCTTTTTGCCCCCTTTTTAAGAAATTTACAAAAAGACTCATACAAAAAAGAGTTAGCGGGTTCTAATGTTCCAAAGAACTGTTTTCCGTTGCGCTGGATCAGCGCCTGGACCCTCCAAACTAAATAAATTTCAACAGTATTCTGCATAATAAGACTTTGAACCGACCGAGGATAGTCAGGATTTTTACAATATTTCTTGGTATCAACACAAAAGGTAATAGATAAATACAACCTTAAAAACTGTATTACATCTATAACATCTATAATAAATTTTATTAAAAATTTATATAATCCAAAGATTTCAAAAAATTTTCCTTAAAAACAATAAATTTAAAAAAAAGCCTTTTTACTTTATTAAGCGGTTTTCAGCAAGTTTCAGTCTTTTCAAAAAGTCAAAAAACTTTATATATTTTTTATTGTACTCTTTACAACTTTATTTCTAATTTTAAGAAATATTTTTTTTATCCTAAACCCAGAAAAAAAAATCTCATGTGTATATGAGAATTTTCTATACAGATACATTGTATGGGTGTATGTATGAAAAAACAACAACAAAATATAATACTTCTACCAAAATTTTTTGCTTTAAATATTTTTAGAATATTTTATAATTTTAAGTACCGGCAGAAAACGTTGTTAGACTTATACAGGCAGACATAGTATTTTAGTGCACAAATACCCATACAAGGGTATAAGTGTTTTGACATTTGTATGTGTGATTCTCCATAAATAGTCACATTAAGGCACAGGTTTTTTTTCATTTGGGTATGTGTAAAATAGAGAAATTCAAGAGATCATGTAGAAAAAAATAAAATTAAATGTCAGACTTTTATTTTAGCCAAAATTTACAACAACAAAAAAACTTTATATGAAATTTAGCTACACGGCGAAAAATAGCCCGCATCAAATACCACTACTTATTTAAAAAAAAACACATACATACAGACTGCTAGAAAAACACAAACTTTTGCCAGAGAGATACACTCAACACAGGCAAAGCTAAAAATTTATTCATACTAAAAGCTGAATTACACAGGCACATTTATGCTCATGCATATTTAGCCATTTTAAGTTGTTTGTGTGTGTGTGTGTGTTTGAATAGTTTTAAGTACCAAGAGATTTTTTGTTTGTTTGAGGCATGTATAACATTTCATGGACGACGGAGTCTAACGGTAAAAACGGAAAAAAACTACCGAGCAAAACAAAACAACAACAAAAACGTTGTAGTGAGGCCATAAAACACTCTCTTAGCATGAATTATGACATTTGATATGTTCTTTTTTAGTTAGTGGCCTTTTTCTTTTTTTTTGCTATTATGGGGGTTAAATAACAACAGCAGCACCAGCAAGAGATAAAAGTATTAAAAAACATTATGCAAACAATAAAGTGTGGCATTTTAAAGGCTTTTTTTATATTTATTGTTTTATTAATTATATTTTTTCGAATTTCTTACAACAACCAGGTATCAAAGGTGTAGCAGCAGTTTCTCTTTTCTCTTACAAACACTTTTGAAAACTTCAAAGTTTTCGATATTTCCAGGATTATATAATTTTGTGTTTTCAAAAATATGTATTGCCAGTTTTTCCTTCATTATTTCTTAGTTTCTGTATAATATTTTTATTTTAATATAAATTTCACATGTTTTATTTAAACACATTTAGTAAAACCTTTTATTTTTTTCAGTCAGCCTGTTTTTAGCACTCCTTTATGGTTTTAAGTTTATTTCGTTTATTTTATTTAAAATTGTTTTTCTTTTAATTTAAAAGAAATTCTTAGCCACTCTTAAGTTTTTTTTATATATATATTTAATTTGTTTAATTTAAAATGTCTGATCCGTACGAATCGACTTCAGAAACAGCAATGCACATAAAAATGCAAAAATCTCTACTTAGACTCATTTCGTTATAACTGTACTACCACTTACACTTCTAGCAAATGTTGAGATATCTTTAGTATCTGAATAAAATACAAAGCAGAGACCAGTATAGATCAACTTATACCTCAACAAAAACATATGACACATGTATGTATATGTATCTACATATATACTAATTTTACGTACACTACCCCAGTATGAGTATGCTAGTCCCCCCTTTTTCAAAATAGTTCAACAGCATCATTATTATTTTCAGATATACGAAAACATACCCATCCAAACATACACTCTGAAAGGCATTCCCAAAATATATTCCAAAAGCTAAAAAGTCTTACTAAATATTTGCTACCGCACCACATCCCATTTATTCACTTGATACACATATGCGGAGTGTGTGTTGTGATCACTAAACTTTTTGCGCATGACTTTTACAAAAATTTTCCCCCTTTTTTTTGTACTGTGGGGTATTTTTATTTTTGTGTCTTGCTGTCTATACTTAGATATTCATATGCTCACTCACTCACAGATTCTTTCTCATACATACTCGTACATGCATGTTTTATGCATGTTTCATATACAAAATTTTGTGAACTCCTCACTTTGCCATATCATTTTTTTTTTATTTTTGTTTCGTCAGCATATTTAAATGTTTTGAAAAAATTTATACAATATACATACATATATTTTTTACAAAAATTATCTTTCTTTGCTTGCTTTTTTTGCCGGTAATAATGAAACGTGATGACGAAGAAATTTCAAAAACAAATTTTTTTCTGCAAATTATTGTTTTTAGTACGCTACACTTCAATATAATAATGCCTTATTAATTAACACTAAATTTTAGTAACCGGAAAATCGAGCGAGATTTCGTAATGTTGAGTGAAGCTGCCACAAGATTTCGTAATGTTGAGTGAAGCTGCCACAAGATATGAATTAGGGGATGGGGAAGTGAAAAAATATATAGATATATATCGATACCGATATATTTTTAAATATCGATCGGCATCAATATATATACAAAAATATAGATATTTCGATATATATCAATATTTTTTCGCGCATGGTTATTCATACACAATACCGTAATTTTTTAAAAATTGAACACAAAAAATACTTTTCTTATAAATAGTTAAACCGAAAAGAGTCAATTTCTATCTTCCTTACTGTTTCAGCAATATTTCATGGAACGGTACATTAAGAAAATCTTGATCAAAGAAAGAATATTTTTCGAATACACAAAAGATTATAAGTAAAACAAAAGATTTTGTTAAGAATATTCTATTTAATGAGGAATATGTCGAATTTTTTTAATAATAACTGAACGAAAAACAAAAGCACAGCTAAATATATATCGAAATTGATACTGTCGATATACACTCTAAAATATTACTTAAAATTTAGGATCATATATTGTCTAAACTTGTGTTGAAAATTTCTCGTTGTCTAAAATTGCATCGATAAAAAAAACATAATTTGTCTAGTTTGACTACACAAATTAAACAGACATATTAAGTTCAAGTAGATAAAATGGCAGAAAAAGTATAATATGCCTATGGCTGATAGGCAGATACGCCAGACTATCAGCCAAGAGGTCGCAGTTCGATGCTGCATGCAGCCACCCGCTTCGCCGCTAATTTTTTATTTGTTTAAGTAGGTAAAAAATCAACAAAAAGAATGCGTGTCTAATTTTAGGTCAATAATAATGAGTAAAGTGTTGCCTACTATTATCGACCTAATTTTCAACAAAAGTGTTTTAGAGTGTATTTAGAAAAAAATCGATATATCGATATATTGGAAATAAAAATAACCAAGATATGTATCGATATATTTTTGAGGAAATATCGATATTTTTTGCCCATCCCTAATATGAATCATATTTCCTTAATATATTTAACAAATCGACTTTTAAGTATGAAAAACTTTAAATTGTATGGTTTTCCGAACTTTCTGCTTTAACTTCGCAGCACATTTATTTGAAACACACTAGCATTTATCCGAAATTTTTCTATTAAACAAGGCTATGGTGCATAACAATTAGAACTCGAGTCGTACCTAATATTTGGCAAAAAATGGCGGCTATTCGGCCTAATCCGAAACTTAGCGAAATTTTTTAGCATTAAAGGCATTATTTTTGAAGCGAAAAACCAAAAAAAATTTTTGGCGATATTCCTTAATATTTGGCATAACTACCCTGCGGAAAATTTGGTGACAAATGATCCAAAAGTACTCGTCCAATGACTTGAGAAAGTGAGACTGGTACCAAAAATAAGGAGAAGTGAATGGTGAAAAAAGACATATTGTGTAAATGGTCAAATATTAACCATTAGCAGTCAATTTAGTTGGTACTCCGGCTAGTATATTAGTAAACGGCACTGCACTAATTCGATGCACCTGGATTAAAGGCCTATTACATAGTATCTATATAATATTAATTGTCTCCCTTCAATGAGACTGCCATTCCACTCAGGAACCTGTTCCGTAACTATATTCAGATATTAATTCCAGCTTAACTGGTATTTGCAACATTGAAATATAAGTTCCCCTGTGGTCGAGTGGGTAGTGTACTAGCCTGCCATGCCGGAGGTTGTCGGTTCGAATCCTTTCAAAGACACCGCTTAAAAATAAAATACTATTTCTACTGGATTTGTAACAATAAAAAAATAAATTAGTCGATAATTACAGCTGAATTTGGGAATAATATTTACATATAATCTATATTATTCTACACCGATTAGGACTCCATAAGATAGTTCAGAGACAAGTTACAAGGTGCATACAAAGTATCAATTAACCCCATCCTAAGCCATCCCCATGTAAAAGTGGCTGGTCCGCTTCATAGGAAGTGGTAGAACTCGGACTGGTACCTACCACCTGAGGACCGGTCACGTGACTTGTTTTGTGCCAGTTCCATTTACCGCAGGGTATAATCTTTGAAGACAACAAAGCTCTAAACTCAACTGAAACGCCAGATATCATTAAAAATTATACACAGCAAAAAAGGAATGTAAAATCAATATAAGGCAATTTTGAGAAATTTTTTTATGGGAAATTTCAGCCAGCTATATCGTGGGCTAATGGAAAAGCGAAGCGAATATACAGCCCATCCTTGTCAAATGTCAACCTCACGCTCTGTCCAACTGGACTTGGTGCTCCCTGATATGCTAACGAGGCCCTGACGCGCAAACTTGGGCGGAATAACCCTATTCCTTGCATGGATTAAATACCATACATAAAACCTTGCACGCCTATTGGCGATATTAGCAGCCTCCACACCAAACCCGATTTAAAGATGACGACCTTTGCCATGAAATCACGGACTAGAATTGGAACATGGAATGTTCACACGCTTTTGGAAATATCACGGCTAGTACAGCTATGCAAAGAATTCGCAAGCTACAAGCTCACAATACTCGGTCTATGTGAAACCAGAGCCCATGTTCTGTAACTGGCGAAAAGTTTTTTGCGTCAAGAAAAATTTAATAATTATAATAGCCATCCCGTTTTGTTGTAGGGTGATTTATAAAATAATTAAACTCGGTACATTAAATTAAACAAAGAAAATTTAAGTTTTTTGTTGCTCAATTTATAACAATTTACTCGCATTGAAAAGTTCTCCCATTAGTTACAGAACAGATGGTACTGATGGTGTGATTCAGGCGAATTATCGACGACATGTGGTCTCATCTTTTTTTACTCTGGGAAAGCATTATATATAACACCTAGATCCAGTGGTGTGGGAATCTTACTCTCACAACAAGCCAAGTACGACCTCATTGAATGGAAACCGTACTCAGACAGAATAATAACTGCAACACTTAGAGGCTGGGCTTGCAACATCACGATAGTTCAATGATATACGCCGACAGAAATGTCCGATCTATCAGCGAAACAACTTTTTTACGACCTCCTCGACAATGTGCTCACCAGCATATATGTAGATGATATTATCAAAATGATGCGCGAGTTCAATAGTCAACTGGGTCCCGACAAGTCAAACACGGAAAATACGATGGGAAAACATGGAATGGGTGCTCCGAAAACAGAGAGATTCTGACAAATGCATGGAGAAACAATAACCTTGTAATTGCACTGTGTGACGTATAGCGAATCTAGAAAGACAAATGGTAGAAAATAAATGTTTCATGATCTCAAAATGATCTCAAATTGACACTTAAAACTCTTGAGAAATACAATTCGAACGCGAATTATTATTGCTACGTTGCTGCGGTCATAAATTCCGAACTACAGGATGGATTTGAAAAACGTTTTCAGAATTTGAAAGGATATTTGTTATCTAATTGAGCTGTGCCAATGAAAAAATTGTGTTTGAAAGGCACTCATTCAGAATGTTGCTTTAAAAAGTCATACAAATTGTAAGTGTATAAAAATTTCATAAAAATTCGTTGGAATAGAAGCAGTAAAGACCACCTTGTTCAGGACAAATACCAACTGTATGCTAACATCCACAAAAAAATTCCTGCCCGAATGTGTCACTGCAGCAGCTGAACGCCACGTAAGCTACAAGAGCAACAGTCGTAAGGAATGGATAAGTCCCGTGATATGGAAACTAGTACAGGATAAGAAAAACGCAAAAGCCTGTCTAAACTTTACTAAAACACGCTCCAGCAAATCGCAGTACCAGGAACTACACAACCGCCTCAATCGAGAGGTTAAACAAAGCGCACGTCGCGACAAAAGAAAGTGGACCAACAACGTAACAAAGGAAGCACAGGCTGCGGCCGAGACAAACAAAACTCATGGTCTTTATCTTGCTGCAAAGAATCTTACAAACAGGAGAATATCGTCAGGGATTACAGAGGGGAGTTAGTGACAAGCAAGAAAACACAACTTCATCTCTGGAAACAGTTTTATTCGGGATTTCTTTCCATCCCAAACAATGTGCAGCATCAAATATGCGACTGTAACTCACACTCCCAGAACTCTGATACATCCTCAAACTGCCCGACAGTCAACGAAATACGTGACTCAATTAACACCTTGAAGCTCAATATATCTCCAGGCATAGACAATATCTCTCCCGAATTAATTTTAGCTGATTCCACTACCAGCGCTCATTTGCTCATGCCACTTATTTTTGTAATAGTGAAATTCTCCCTGATGACCTTCCAGAAGCCGTGATTATTAATCTCCCGAAGAAAGGTCACCTCACATTTCGAAAGAATTGGAAAGGTATAACGTTATTAAGTATGGTCAACAAAGTAGTTGCACACATAATTCATAAAAGACTGTCAACATCCATTCTCCCCACCACCCGCAGGGAACAGGCAGGATTCTGTGCTGGTAAATTATGTGTCGAGCATTTCAACAGCTTACGAATTATTGTGGAGCAGTCAGCTGAGTTGAGATCACCACTGCATCTCACTTTTATTAATTTTGAGAAGGCATTTGATACTCTAAGCCACTTCGCAATTTGAAACGCCGTTAATTATAAAGGAGTCCTAGAAAAAAATTTTGTTTTGGCCTCTTTACCTAAAGTGTCCATCGTGAAAAGGAAAATGAATTGAATAGACGCAATTTTATTAGTAGTTTTTGAGAGAACTGCTAAAAAATATTGTTAAAATTTTGAACCTAATCAGATGAGCGGCAGTGTATTTCAAAAAATGCATTAAGCATTTTTTTTTATTATTCATTAAACTATTTTATCTGTAATTTTTAAGTATTTTTAGACCAATTGTTTTATTAATTCAGACAAAAATATTGTTTGATATACTACAGAAAAGCCAGTAAATATTTTTGTTTGATTCAGTCAATTATTTTATTTGGATTTTGTAAATATTTTTAGACAAATTGTTTTACAAATTGCTTTACAAATTTGGACAATCTTTTACTGGAAAAAATCGAGTTTTTTTCAATTAAATTATTGAGACACTTTTGTCTGTATTTACAAATTTATTTGCAGGATCGCTTCTAGAAAAAATATTTACTAGTTCATTGAATTTTTTTTACTGAAAATGAAATTAAGTTTTTTCTCTGTATGACAAACTAAATGTGTTTGTGATACTTAAAACATTGGGAAATTAATTTTGTATTCCATAGAAAATAAACCTTCACATTCATATAGTATGAACTGAATTCGTTTATGGCCACACTAAATTCGTTTTTAAGTTTTAAATATACGTATTTTGACTCATTCAAAAAAATTTTAGTAATCATCATTTCAAGAGTTCATATATAAAAAAAAGAAAGACAAATAATTGTTTTTGGCTCTTGTCCTAGGTATTGTACAATAATTGTTTGTATTAATGTTTGTGTGGACATATGAAGATACACACCCCGTAGGCCAAGTTTTCGATTCATTATGAATGCATGAGCGAAACAAATATCTATCGCTGACGACGAATTGACGACATTTGCTGTTAACATGCTACTAAAGTCGTCGTCAATGAATAATAATTAAATTTAAAAATCTAATGTTCGTTGTTACCCTTGTTGTCGGCAATAAAACTATATACACGTTATATTACATGCAGCTGTTATTCATGTTGTCGTCAATAAGGCTTTTTAAGCACAAATTTTCATAATCTTGTCGAAGCATATTATTTTTAAACGACAACCTATACAACCTTGTCGCCATACTTATTTCTATATGTGCTTTATAATGAAAAATCATTGATTGTCTTGCAGATAACATCGATGAAAATGTCGTCTGGGACAACTGGGACTACAGAGTTAGTACAAAGCAATATGCCTGTGTGATGGTTTTTACACATCTACGAATATACAGATGTTTATACATACAAAAGCAACACATATTATATACTATAGATAGATACTATTTAGATTTTTTTAGCTGGTTACATTTCCCGGCATTCGGCCAAAAACAAAAAATTTATTTACTTTCCATCTCTAAAGTTTTAGTACAAATTTTTTTTAAATAAGGAAATTTCTGTTTTACATCGAATAATTCTAATTTTATTGCGCTCACAATGTTGTCAACCAAACGTATACACTCACATGGTCTTAAATCCTGTGGTAAAATGAAACTTATAATTCAATAGTGGATTACCGCAACAACCTACTACAAACTTGATCATTTGAATACATACATACATATGTATGTATGTATGTATGTATGTATGTATGTATGTATGTATGTATGTATGTATGTATGTATGTATGTATGTATGTATGTATGTATGTATGTATGTATGTATGTATGTATGTATGTATGTATGTATGTATGTATGTATGTATGTATGTATGTATGTATGTATGTATGTATGTATGTATGTATGTATGTATGTATGTATGTATGTATGTACGTTTAGTTGCACATATATACGTACATATTTAGTACTTTCTTCTTTAGTGAGCAGTCAATTATGAAATAGTATATATTGAGTGAAAGGGCGTGGGTTTTATTTTCTTAATATTTCTTCAAGTTTATATAAAATATAAATTATGATATAATTATGAAAAAATACAAATATTAGACAAACACACACAAGAAAAAGTTTGCGAGGAGAAATATTATATAGGCTTAAAATAAAATATAATTATTTTATGCAAGATCAGTAGACGTTCAGAAAACTATGAGTTGTCGACAGCTATAGTCATAGATTGACAACATGTAACTGATTTTTAAACTTTTCAGATGACGAAATTACATAAGAAACACGCTAAAAACGTTCATAATCACCAAATAAAAAACTTGACAATATATTACTGAACATTGTTAGCTGTTTTCGGTTTAATGTACTTCGTAGTTAGAAATGGCTGATTCTTTCTGAATATAATGTTACGAACATTAGCCTAATAATCACTACACTGAAAATAATCCATGCAACATTTTACGAAAAAAAACTTTCGTAGTTACTTTTTTCGTATTATATACGAAACTTTCGTACATTCAACGCAAAAAAAGGTTTAGTGTAGAATTTTATTATTTTACGAAAGTAACGAAAACCATTCGTATTTACTTTTTTCGTAGAATGTACGAAACTTTCGTACATATTACGAATTAGGTTGAGTCCAGAATTTTATTATTTGACGAAAGTAACGAAAACTTTTCGTGGTTACTTCTTTTTGTAAAATATACGAAACTGTCGTACATATTACGGAATAAATTTATACACCAGAATTTTATAGTTTTACGAAAGTAACGAAAACATTTACTAGTACGTTTTTTCGTAATATATACTAAAATCTCGTACATATTACGAAATCAGTTATGGACTATATAAGTTGTTCTTAAAATTATTGAATCATATAAAATTGGGCGCTAAGTGACCCGTCTACATATAAGTTGTAGACAGCCTTACCATTGAAAATTTTCAAAAAGGGACACAAAAAGGGGATTTTGATAATAAAAGGGGCACAAAAATGTCATTTCTGAGAAAAAACTGTAATAACTAGAAAAATTTTTAAAAAAGTTGTTTAATTTTTTCGTAAAACACAAAAAAATATTTAGTAATATTCTCTAAATATTACCTTAAACTACGAAAGTATTTCGTAAAATGTAAAACTTTTTTCTCTTTTCTACGGAACTCTTTCGTTTATATAAAAAACTATTTCTTAAAACACAAAATATACTTCGTAAAATAAACACAAAAATTTCGTTCGTTTCGTACATTTTACGAAAGAATTTCGTGGTGCGAAATTACAAAATATTTCGTAAAATATACGAACGATTTCGTTCATATGTTGCATTGTTTTTTTTTCAGTGTATGGACTGAAAACCAAATAAGATCGAAATAATCATATGAAAGAAAAAAATTTTTTTAACGATCACTGATTTTCAAAGCTGAACAAATTGTCTTTACACAAGGCGAAACAAATGCTTATAAATTGTGTTTTTCAGTTGATATGATTTCTTCGCAATAAAGCTCTAAATAACACAGGGGAACAAAATAGACAGTTTAGTTTGTTGCAATGAAAACTATAATTGATAAAACATATAAGGGACGTACATACCATTTTCAAAACACCTTGTAATTTTTTTTTTTCTCAGCTCTAGTTTCAAAAATATCGCGGTTTCTATTTTTTTTTGTCATTCACTATCTTTTATAATTCTTCGCCTAATTTTTCCAAACTGGGCTTTATAACTACATAAGGATTTCTAGATTATTAATCTACACAAAATTATATCTATTTTAAACATAATTTTTTTGATATACGTTCCAGGATACTTTGGTGAGACTGCAAGGATATTAAAAGTTAGCTATTTTTAGTTTTATCCTTATAAATCCTAAAACATTTTTACTAAGCACATACATGATACTACAATAAACACATTTTTATGAAAAAAATTTTAATCTATTTAAAATGTCCTGAAATAAGAGTAAAACAAGACAAATATAAGCACAAAATGTCCTCATAATACCAGAAAACTCTAATGCTTAAAGCAACTGCATTAGTATACTCAAATGAAGGATATTTTTGTGTAGATAAGTAAATTGTTAAACACGTCCGAAAGAAAGATATTTACTGCAAAAAAATGGGGTATATCACGGTAAATATAATATTCGCGATATTTGAAAAACTGCAAATGAGCGACTTTTTCTTCTGTACTTGCACTCAGAATACTAATGTTTATTAAGAAATAATAACAATAATATAATAACTTAGAAAAAGGATATTAACCCATTTGTGTCTTTAGGATGTGGAAAATAAACTCAAAATTCGAGCAAATATTTAAGTAATTTGCTATATTTTGAACTATTTTTTTATTTTAATTCAAAACTTTGTATCGCCTTGTGTATGCTGTGTAATTTTCTGTGGGAATTTTTGAGATAAAAAATGTTATTGATGTTAAGACTAAAACAGCAAAATTTCAACATCCTTGAAATATCAGACAGATATCCCGAAACAGCCACCGGAATTATTGTACTCAAACGAATCATATGTTTTTGTGTAGACTAGATTGTTGGCAAAAAAATTTTTTTTCATTTTAAGGTGTAGCACTCAAAATTAAGATGAAAAACTCCAAGAAATTCGGTATATAATGTGAATAAGAAAACCGCGATATTTCGAAAACGGGAGCAGCCTGAAAAAAAATAGTATTGAAGAATCATCAACACGTACGAAACTGAAGTCAAATTTCGGGCACCAGAAATGCTGTTCCGCTATGTAATACGTCATACAAAATATTTCCCGTCGATATATGCGGTCTAGGAATTAATTTCCAACCTATGGTTTCTTGACAAAAATTTCTTAGAATTGTCCGTAGTTTACGTTTCTGCCATATGATTTTTCGGAAAACAAATCGACCAGCCATAATATACATACTTAAGTAAAAACTGTTCATAAAATGTTCATATAGATTATATATAAATACTGAAACTAATTGAAAATACTGATATATTTTTCTGCAAAACCCACTACAAAGAGACCTCAAAGAAAGAAAATGCCTTTGGTCATAAATGAAATAATATGAGGAGCCCGTACATGTGTTTACAACATTTCTATTAGGAAAATACAAAAAATAACATATTTGTTTTTCCTGCAAAATTATTGTACCTGTGCTCATTTTTAATTATATATAGATTTAAAAAGAAATTTTAAAAATACTTCAAATATGCCTGACCTACTATAGATATCCAGGCTACATTTAATAATGTTCACTATCATACTGTATATAGACGATATATCACTTTTGAAGGTGTCATAACGTTCAGTAGTGCCAACCCTACTCGAAGAGCAACATACTATGATTGAACATATGGTTGAAAAACTCTATTTCACTTATAATATGGTTAAAAACAACCATATATATGGTTCAAAATTACAATATGTATGGTTCAAAATTACAATATATCATTTGAAATAACCATATATATGGTTCAGAACAACCATATGGCTAAAAATTACAATATATGGTTTGAGGTCACCATATATATGGTTCAAAACAACCATATATATGGTTAAAATTTCAATATGTGGTTTGAAATAACCATATGTATGGTTCAAAATTACAATATATCATTTAAAATAACCATATACATGGTTCAAAAAAACCATATGGTTAAAAATTACAATATATGGTTTGAGGTAACCAAATGTATAGCTCAAAACAACCATATATATGGTTAAAAATTACAACATATGGCTTGAAATAACCATACATATAGCTCAAAATATATATGGTTAAATTTTTTATTTTTTATTTTTTATTTTTTTGTTTAACTGGTCAGTGCCAGGAATCTGAAATAAAAAGTATTATCTATTCTCACATAGATATATACATTCATATTTGCTGATACATATTTCATTTACAATCGGCCACGTTCGGAAAACCATTTCGTTTTGAAATATTGCAGCTTTGTTTGAGACATTTTATCCGAACTAAGCTACGAATGGCTTTTTCGTTTTCAAATGGTTTTCACAACATGGCCGAATATTAATTGCTATCATTTCTCAGTTTTTGTTAAGCGACAGCCAAAAACAAACCAACAGCTCTCAAGTAAAACAAAAAACTGGCAAAAAAGCATTCAACCGAGAGATAAAACCAAAATTTTTTTTGAAAGCAGAGAGCCAGCCATGTCTCTTTTGTAAGCAAAGCTTGATTGCAAGTAAACTGTTTTAAAATAGTTGGGACAAGAACCATATTTTTTTGTTAGAGAACCATATGGTACTAGCATTGATCTTAAACACAATCTGCACCTCATATGATAATAAGTCGTTAGGTGGTTTTTGTATTCCTTATAATTATCCTGAGGCACTCCCTAACACAAATAAACAACATTTTGGTTGAAAAATCTGGCTCAAATGTAACCATTTAGACCGTGTAGACCTATTACTAAAGCAGACTTGTTCGAAGTCCTGTAGGCCTTATTCAACCGTTACAATGATTACTGGTAGGATTAAGGAACTTGTAGCTCTGTTGCAACAGCTGAGCCGGCTTCATGCAGTCAATTTCCCTCATCCAAAGGTCGTATTCGACAATTCCGAATATGTACCATGCAGACGAAATACTCGACAATTCAATGAGATGTAAAGCGTAAATTTCTACAAAATCATACAAAACTTTGCAAGCAATTTGAATACACTTTTATAATGTCATTTCTCTGCAACGCTGTTTTCTACTGCAAGAAACAGAAAAATTAAAATCTCATTTTTTCATCTTTTCAATTCATTTCCATTTACATCAAAACCAATGGATATATTTAATCAAATTTTGGTTTCTTTGCCACACACAGTGAACTTTTTTTTTTTTTGTATGATGTTTAAACGTTTAAATTTCGGTGCATGTGATGAAATTTTGAGTGGAACATGAACGCAAAACCAAAAGTAGAAATAAATAAAAAAAATATACAACAGAAATACTAAACTGAAACGAACAGAGCAGAAAATCTCGAAAAAGATGTAATAAAAATTACAACAAAAATAACGTTGAAACAAATAAATGAATAGAGCAAGAATTTTACACAGATTTTTTTTAATTCAATTTATTTACACACAGATGCCTTATTCTACACCCAAATAAAATGATAAAACTGAGATACGGATACGATGAGTACAAACACTTTTACATTAACAAAATTGAAATAAAATGAACACACGAATGCAATTTTCTGAACATTTTTCTGCCTGCCGTCTGTCTGTCTTTTCCAATTGTATTTCTTTAGATTTACACAATATTTTGTGTGTGTTCTTATGCTCTCTAGATTTTATTTGTATCTATAGCTGCCTACGTTCCACGGTATAGAATCTACAGTGTATATGTGTTTGTCTATTCGAGTGGAGTATTATATTCTTTCTGTTCTTTCGTTTTTATTATTATCTTTACTATGAAATGTATTTTTGGTGGCAAAAAATAGCTCCCGGATTGTTTTCGATTAAATATAAAATGGAATTGAAAAAAAAATGTTGTAAAAAACTCAGAAAGCAACTAAAACAGAATAATGATTTTAGCGATTTAAACTATAGAAAAAAATTAGAAGAATCCCTCAAAGAACAAATCCATATAGAAAATGATTTGAAATAAGAAACACACACGCACACAAACAAACAACGTGTACGTACTTTTACTTTACAGATATTTTCATTTGTTTCTTTTAGGTGAAAATATGTCGTACATGTATTTGAATGTTTTACGACGATGAACGCTTTGACAAATTTCATATGCTACAAATAATATCCATTTAATTTTAAAATAAAATAAAATAAAAATGATACAAGTTTAACCTTAATGAAAAACGAAACTTTTTATTTAAATGAACAGCTAGCAAGAATTTTGAAAATTTATGTTTCATTTAAACTATGTTTTATACACAAATAATATTAAGGAACGACGATTACAACAGGCAACTGACAGAACATACACAGTAGAATATGTATGTCTTCATCATTATTACTGTGGCAATAAGGAATAAGTGCTTAAGTCAACATCAGCAAATATTAAGTGAATATTACCATTGTATTCTTCATATTCTAAAGTCACTCTGGGCAAAATTTAATTTATTTTGTATGATTTTTCAGTAAGCTATAGCGTAATAGCTTCCTCTTGATCTTTTTTCAACTCATTACCTTATTTGGAATAAAGCTTCAAACTTTACTTACTGTACAGCTACAATAAATAAATAGCCATCATATGTAAAAAGAATTTCATTTTAATTCATTTAAAATTAATATGAAACAATGGTAATTTTAAGCCAGCAACAGTAAATTTTCACTGGTAATTCGTTTTTTGTCGTCTACATAGCCGATACATGTAAGAGCACACAACACCAACAAGTCACACAACTAAGCACAACAGTGAACTGTAGCAATGAATAAAGCAAATAAACACTAGCACACTTAAACGACAAATTCTTTCTTGTAAATTTAATATTATTTCAAATCACAATTGCGTCATGTTGATTTTACATTCCATTTTTTTTGTGTGTGGCGTTCTAGTTGAGTCTGGAGACATTGTAAAACTTCATTACAAATATTTGTCTAAAACATTTCAGCCCGCTATATCGTCGCTGAAAGGGAGTATTTGGACAGTATTTTAAGAAAGGGACAAAATGACCCATACAACAAAAAGTAGAAGATTAAAATGTTGCACTGAAATAGTTCTTGTTGTGTTGTAAATACAAGTATTGCACACATCTTATACGAGTACTTTCGACGTAAGGCTTGCAAGAGTCCTTATGCCGAGTACTAATCTATAAAAATAAAAGAGTAACGTTATTGAGTGACTGACTGACTGACTGATTCATCATCGCCCAGCCCAAACCACTAAAGCTAGAAAGTTGAAATTTCGTATGTGGGTATGTGGATGTATAGATCCACTAAGACCGAGTTTTGGGAAACTCAAATGCTAAGAGGGTAAAAACGGGTAAAAGCGGTAACCTTATATCTCCCAATCGAAGTAAGGTAGACCATTATAATAAGATAGAAAAATGAGCGGACAGGTATTTGATACTTTCTTCGGATTTGTACATTTAGGGGCCGATAAAGGGTAAAAATATAATTTTGGTACTTTTTTTGTTAACCGTTTATCTCCTAAGGTAATGAAGATAGAAATTAAATTTAAAATGCATTCTTCTATGCTTACGAAGCCCTCAAAATTGTTTTGGTACTTTTTTGAAATTCGAATATATAAAGGGTAAAATTGGTTGCTCTTTTTGGTACTTTTTTCCATACAACTATTTTTCATGCACATTGATACACATACTGAATGCATATGTTTGTATATATTCTCTAAGAACGAATTTTTGAAAACTTAAATTCTAACGGGATTAAAAGGGGTAAGAACGGGTAAACTCGGTGTTCTTATATCTCTGAATCTAAGTAAGGTAGACATAAAATTCTAAAATCGTCATAATAAGATAGAAAAATGAGCGGATATGTGTTTAGTACTTTTTTGAAATATGTACATTTAGGGGCCGAAAAAGGGTAAAAACATAATTTTGGTACTTATTTTGCTAACCGTTTATATTTTAAAGTAAAGGTACTTTTTCGAAAAGCTACTTTTTTGAAAATGTAGTTTTAAGAAAGAGTACTTTTTGAAAAATGTTTTTTGGAAAGGGTACTTTTTGAAAATGGTACTCTTTTGAAAATGGTTACTTTTTGAAAAGTTACTTTTTGGAAAAGGTTCTTTTTAGGGCTCTGTACACCAAAAGTGTAAATTAATCTTATTGTTTTCGATACGCTGTCCGCCAGTCAGTCTGTCTTTCTGTCTGTCACAGGCTGTTTTCTCGAGAGCCGTAAGAGCTACGGGCTAAAGATTAAAGGGTGTTCTAAAGCGAGCAACGAAACATGTTGAAATACTAATTTAATATACAGGCACTTTTATATAGACTCTAGAAATTTTCAACGTTAGTGTTAATTGGTGTAGTCTGTAGAATATTTAACACAACAACAATTGAAAGGTGTTCTGAAAGTTAATGTCATTTTGACTATGTAGTTTAAACAGTTTGCTGTATCTTGGAAACCGTAAGAGGCAAACTCTTGAAATTTTTAAAAACTCTAAAACTAAAAAATTCCACAATTAAAAAAGTCAAAACGAAAAATCGCCAATATGAAAAAATCGCTAAAACGCAAAATTCGCCAAAAAACTAACCAATTTTATGGTTATTTTTAAATGAGTTAAATAATTGTTCTATATCTGCACAACAATGGGGTAGCGAAGCACGCCGGGTATAGCTAGTTGTGAATAAGTACGTTGTTAATAAGCTCTAAAACGCATTTAGGTCTTAAATGCGTTGAAGATGAGTCTAAAGCTTGGGTGTCCTCAAATATTTTTTTAGAATACTTCATCCTGCTCTATCGCCGCTGAAGGGGACAAAAGGCTCATACAACGACGAGTTACAAAGCCAAAATTTTCCACAAAAGTATTTCTCTTGGTATTATATTAAAATGCTAAACGCAATGAGTGTCCACAACAGCTGAGTTTTTGCACAATTTTCGTAAATATATAAAGCGCTCTTTGCTTTTTAATGTTTTTTCAGCCAAACAACAATTTTGATCATTTAATACAGCTGATGTCAGATGCCTTGTCAGATGAAAATAGAACACGCTCTAATTGAAAATTTTTCATCTGACTTTGCTTCTGTAAATGTCATCTGACAATGTTTTATATGTTTCACACGGCATGTATCACTTTTGCAGTGGGAAATTTGACAAGTCAGATGTAAAATACATGTCGTCTAAAGTCAGCATTAAACGTAAAACATACAAAACTTTTTATGCCGAGTTACTATAACTATGTACATATGTGCAAAAATGGAGGAATTTTAACTTTACCTAAAATGAGTCCCAGATGTAAACTTTCAAAACAACGACGCACGTATACATTTTTGGTAGCCTCTGGCAAAATCAGTCATTAGATTTATATTTTTGTTAAACATTGTATTTAACAATTTTATTGTTAGTTCAATTTTTAGTTGAAGATTCAATATATACAAGTACAATAATATATGACCAGGGCTCGGAGGTATTGGCTAATTATCTATGCCAATCATCAAATTTTAAGTAGTTTGGCATAGATTTGTGGATGCATATTTTGGTGATAAGTGCATATTTTTGCATATTTTGGCAATAAATGCATATTTTTGGAGTTATAAAAAAATTTGTAATGCATATTTCTCAATTTTAGAAAAAAAATATTAATATGCCGATTACACTGGTTCACAAAAAAAATGCACCTCAAAAATTAGCTGTTTTTAAGCTAAATTGGGGCTGCTAAGCACGAATATGGCATTAATTTATTTTTCTTAAGAACCGTTTTCGAGATATTCGCGAACAACTAGTTTTTTTTTGCAGTTTGTAAAGATATTTCCAAAAATCTTGAGTACTGTTTACTTGAATTGAGCAAGTTTGGCATTGTTGCATAGATATGTTTTTCCTCTTTCAGTTCATATTTATACTGTGTTGATCAGATAAAAATTCACTGAATTACAAGCCTTTACATTTGAAAAAAATTTAATTTTTTGCGTTTCTTTTCAAAATTCACCATTTTGATATGCTCCATTAAAGCAAACAAAAAATTTAAAATTTTGGTTTTGGCCCATATCTTTAATAAAATTTTGTTCCCAACGTACAAAAAGTAAAATTGTTAACATCGGGCAAAAATTTAGAAAGTTACAATAGATTTAGTGAAAACATCCGATTTTGAATTTTAATAAAAAAAAAATTGTATGGAGTATGAGTATAAGAAAAATGCCAGTGGGGCAGAATTAAATATTTTGGAAATATATCAACCATTTCTAACTCTTTAGTCTGATCAGTATAAAATTTTACATGGAGATATCAAAGGAGTGTTCTTACTTAATTGAGGAAGATGAGCTTCCCATATTTCTCAGGTTCAGAGGTATGAAGTGCAAAGTAGTGCACTTCAGTCATGTAAAATTTATCAACGTTTGTCTGTTTCTCACTCGAATCCAAAAATTTTTTGTGTCCTTATATACCTTGTAAAGTTCTAAAAAAGTCTTTGGTTAAACAAATATCTTGTATAGTTAGTGAGGTACACTCATTTTAATATTAAAATTTCTAAATTTTTCTAATCCTTGGTCCAGTATTTTTAAGATATTGGATCCAAATTTCGAATAGTTGAAAAAAATAGTTGATGGAAGTATTCTTTAAGAGTAGGAAAATATACAATCTTTAATTTAAAATATTTAGAATTTATGACAATTTTGCCCAAAAAGCACCATAATTGTTTTCTCTATAAATTTTTTCTCAAGGATCAAATAATTATTATATACACGTCAAAAAGGTGTCTTCACAGACATGATTTTAGACAAAAAACTTAATCAAATTTGCAATTTTTGGTGGGCATGCACCCTTTTGAAATCGACGTATGTTTTAGATTTATTGGAACTTCCTTAAGAATTCTAATGATTATGAGAAATAAATCAATGTTTTCACATAAATTCCTATATAACTGCAAAATTTTATTGGAAAATATCAATAATGAACGATTTTATAGAATTAAGAAAAAATTCAATATGCACAAAACACCACATGGCACCATTTTTCCACTTGTTTTGCCGTAAGTCTTTCATAACAATTTTAATTATAAAAATCTGAATACAGTGTTGAAAACTACACATAATTTTGGTAGCTTTGATATGCGACTATGTCGACCTTTTTTTTTTGAACGAGTAAAAGTAATAGAATAAAAGCAACAACTCGTACTGACCTGAGGAACAACGAATGCAAATTAATATTTTGATGTGTTCACTAAATATGTTGTAACTTTCTCATATTTGGTCCGATGCAACTAATTTTAAGCTTGCTATATTTGGAATAAAATTTTCTTTAAGATGTGGGTCTAAAATAAATTTAAAAAAATTTATTTTGCCTTACTGGAGCGTCTTAAAATAGTAAATTTAAAAAAAACGTGTAAAAAACAAAGTTTTTCAAATCTAAATACCTGTAACTCATTGAATATTGATCCGATCAACACATTTTGAATTTGGACTGAAAGAGGAAAATCATATCTATGCCACAATGCCAAATTCAATTCCAGTAAACAGTACTCCAGATTTTTGAAAATAGCCTATAAACTGCGAAAAACACGTTTTTCGAGAAGATCTCGAAAACCGTTCTTAAGAAAAATAAATTAATGCCATATTCATGTTCAAATTACCTTAAAAAACATTTCATTTTTGAGGTGATCGCAAAAAGTTGAAATTTTGTTAATCAGTGTTATTGATGGCAACCGAGCCTCAGTTTGATTGCCAGTTACTGAAAATGATACTACAGATGGCAACTGGCAACTGGCAACTGCAAGCTGTCAATTTCAGTTGCTATTTAGTGCCTTTCTGTTAACCACTAATTTTCAGTTGCCGAATGGCAACGCAACTAAAGTTCGGTTGCATTAGATAATAGACCGAATTATGTTTTGTTTTTTCTCTAATACTAATAAAAAATTTAACAAAAATATGTTCATATTATTTTAGTTTTGGTAATTTGTTCGTAGGCAAATGCATATTTTTGCGCATATTTTTAATTTTTAGGTGCATTTGTTAAGCGCTTAAAATAAATTTTTAGTTGCATGAAAGCCCGAGCCATTTATATGACAAATTTTGAAAATTTTGAAAATTCTTGAAATTACATACGAAATGGATCAGAAGACTAAAAAATCTGCACCTATAAATAATAAATCTGACCTTAAGTTTTTTGTTAAATATCTACAGATATCTTATTCCTTTTAAACTCAGTTTTATTTCTGCTGTAGCAAATAGAAAAAAATAACCTTAATTTTTTTCTATTTTGAACTCGTTTTCATTTATATCAAAGCTTGTGGATAAATTTGATAGAATTTTGGTTGCTCTATGGGATTGATATTAAAGTCATATTGAGGCAATGTCTCTGGCAGTTTATCTCTTGGCATAAAAATTTAAAATTCAACTTTAAAATTTCCATAATATTTACTATTTATTTTATAATTGAACCAACTTGGAGCACAATGCAATTTTAATATAAAATTTTATTGAAACTCTTTATATATCAGTTATTATAATCTTTTTTTTTGCATTGTACACAACACCAGGTGGAGGATAAATAGAAATTTCATGTGCATATTCTTATAGCTCAACAATATTTATTTATTTATGCTCACACACAAAGTGCACTTGACTATGTGGGAACCTGACTGACAAACGGAAGCACGGACGGACAGGCAGATGTATTCTCTTTGTATGTGGTTGTTGCCACTCTGCTGCAACTACTTTTGCCATAAAAATAATTCAATATTCGTAATAAAACAAGTGGCCTCTAGGGAAGTGCTCGAACATGACGACCTTAAGTAGACACATCATAATGTTACATAAAATGTGAACAATACATTTACAACAAGCAAAATGAGCTGCAGTAACGTTGCGTTGGTATTTGGCACCTAAATACGTACATACCCAGCAAAATTTTTGCTTACTGGTAGGCAAAATAGTACATGAGAATTTAAGTCGTAACTACTTACAATTTGACTCGATAACTACCTATTTTTGTTTGAGAAGTCCAAAAAATTAGGGGTACCCTTTACAAATGTATTTACATTTTCACAGCAATTAACTAGTTATTATTTGGCTTACTTGAAGCTAACAAATTAGTAGTCAAATAAACAAATTAAAATTTAAAAAAATTATACCATTATATTTTATTTATATTTTAAAATTTATTTTTATTTTATTTATTTTTTATTTTATTTTTTTTTTCTTTTTGCCCACCTGGGATACGAACCTGTGCTCGTTCAGATATGAAGACAAGAACTTTACCCACTCAGCTATTGTTGACTTAAGCGACAAAACTTACTTTTCATATACAAACATACGTTAACTCAAAAAGTGGTTGTCTACTTATTTTATTAATACATATCAACAAATTGTAACTACTTTCAGATAATGATAAAAATACGTACTAATTTAATGAAAAACTAAGTAGTAGTTCTAATTTGAAGCATAGTAATAAGATAAATAAGTATCACTCATTACGTTGTAATCCATTAATAAAGTACTACCGATTACAAAAATTACAAAAGTTTTTGCTGGGTATATGGGTATATATCCCAGCGGTAAATTGCAGGAGCACAGAGACCTTCTAGAAGGCCTGTTTAGCAGACATAAGGCCCGTCAATTCAATACTCATTTCATTTTAACTATGCTGTCATTGCGGCGGAGGCCTTTCAAGCCACTTCCTAATGTAGGGATTCTTACAGGCCATTTCTGGCATGCCATTTTGAAGGCTATATAAGGAAGGTCTAGCTAAAAAACAAATGTAGGTGCACATTGTTTTCTGTCTCAGTATTTTCATAGCGTCTTCTTTGGATTTGATTAATGTGTTTTTTTTTTTGTTTTTTTTTTGGGTTATTTCTTTTCATCCAAAGTAGTTTTTTATACATTGAATTGGATATGACATAATAGCAGCATGTGTTGTGTCTCTTGTATGTAAATTTTAGTCTTATATACAATTTACATGCAGGGGTGCCAGATGATTTTCACAAAAAATCGGCATATTTTCCAAATAAAATCGTCATTATTGGCACTTAAATTTTAAAAAATCGACAAATTCAAAATACCCATTTTAAATACAATAAACCATTTTTTTATAAACAAAACAGATCAATTCAGGATTAACTAATGTTTATAACACATTAAATAACATAAAAATCAATGAAATCAAATGAAAGAAATTTCAATTGAATTGTTGGCAAGAAAGCGGAACTCTTTGTCTGAGGAAATTCTAAAAACTTTTGCCGAAATGTCTCAAAGAATTCTGTAGAAATTCTAAAGAATTTTCTGGGGAAATTCAAAAGAATTTTCGATATGTCTGAGCAATGTCTGACAAAACATCAGAAAATATCTGACAAATCTCGGAGCTAAAATTTTAAATTTATCAGAAATGTTGTATAAAATTCTCACATCGAATCAGAACGTTGTAAGACCTCTTTGACTCTTCTTTCGGCATACATTTTTCTGCTGTCAATGGCACCTCATCAGAAAACATTTACCCATATTTTACAAGTTTAAAAGTTCAAACATTTATGCGCAAACTCTAACTATTCTGTTAAATATCTGAAAGGAAATTAATCGGATATTTCAGAAAATGTGCAGAAACATTGTGCAAGAAAACTGCCGACTAATCTGGTTGGTTGTCTGGTAAAGTCTCAGATTTTAACTGACGTTAGACATTTCAGAAAATTTTTTACTGGGTAATTGTAAATAAACCTAATCCTTTTTCTCTTTAGTAAAAGCGCTGACTGATTAACAGTTGTCTCTTTTTAATGTAGCAGTGTATTTATTACATTCCAGTGCTGCCCAAACTTAATAAATTATAATAAAACAAACAAAGTTACCCTGTGTTAAGTGTTTATAAAAAAATCGGCAGTTTTGGAGCAAAAATCGGCAAATCGGCACTTTGATAATTTTGAGGCAAAAAATCGGCAAATATGGCAGGCCTTATTACATGCGAAAAAAGAAGACGAGAATGTTTGTTATATCCAAAGCACTGTTTTTTTACTTTTTAATTTAAAAATACAACACTCCTTCTATCGTAGAAAGGAATGTGGAATGTCTATCGAACGAAAAATCAAAAAACTAAAGTACTACTTCCACCTTCCCTTCTACAAGAGGGCAGTTTGCATGTGTGTCGGTCTTGCAGGCCTGAAATTTGCAGGCCTGTTGGCTATTACCGCTAGATACATAGACATTTATGTATGCATGTGTAAAACTACTCAGCTACTTTCATCAGTTTCATAGTCATCATCACATATTCTTAGCATACGCTGTCACATAGTACAAAGATACCATCATCCATACCAATCGATATAAATGTGTAATCGTGCGTACATGAACGAATGATTTTCATAAAGGAGCATGTTTGTTTGTTCATTTAATACAAACGAATATTATTCCTTTTTTGCCACTTTCAACTGTAGATACAGTCAACCATTCATTCATCACTCGATCTATTGGAATTCATAATAAAGGTGGGCTCCACTTACGTTATTAGAATGAATCCAGCGTAAGGTTTTGCGAGTAATTTTTGGCGACATATAAAAGTAATGGGTGACTTCTAAAATATTATATTTCGATAAATAAATTGATTAAATAGTTGATATTCTTACTCACTATTATCCATCCACCTTCACAATGGCTAAAATGAACAAAGAAGATTGATGAAATGGTGTAGCGGGCTCAAGGGTGACAACAAAAAATTTTTACAGTTTTAGAAACGTCATTGATATATGCACCTTTCATTCTAGGGTGGAATTTTTTATTTTATATTATTTGACCTGGTTTGATGTAGTATCTATGTAAAAAAGAAAAGAGGGACTTACCTTTGTTGCGTGGCGCAAAACTGCGAACACAAAAAGCTAGACATATTAAGTTTCAGAAGGGCTTTCTTGTCGCGTGCAACAAAAATCATGTTATATAGTCAAGCCATGAGCAATGATAGGCATTATGTTATGAGCGGACTACAATGTGCAAAAAAATTAAAAAGGCGGTATGCAGGGGCGTGGCAAAAAATAAAAAAAAAATATTTTTCAAATTGTAGTTCGAAAAAAAGTTGAGCCGGTCACCCCCTAAGATTAAAGATTAGTTGAAAACAATTCCAAAAAAATATTATTTAATTTTTTGCCACGCCCCTGGATACCGGTCTTTCAGTTTTTTGTATCATGCGTCGCCATTTGTAGTCCGATCATTAAATAACGCCTATCGTTGTTCATGGCTTGACTATGGTTACATTTTTGCTTTGGTAAATTTTTAATCCGACATCAATTCAGGACGTCACTTATGACATCTCGAATCCTTCCCCACAAATGTAAAATTTTTTGCACGTGGCAAGAAAGTTCTCCCGAAACTTAGTATGTCTATCTTTTAATATTCTCACTTTTATGCCACGCCCTAAAGGTAAGCCCCTTTTTTTGAAATATATACTACATCAAATCAAGTCAAATAAAATGAGAAATTACATCGTAGAATGAAAGGCATATGAAGGACGTTTCTAAGACTGTAAAAAAAATATTTTTGCCACGTCACAAAATATAGCACTTTTTGTGTTTTGCATATAGCGCCCCCATTTAAAGTCCGATCTTACCATGTCTCATATTGTTGTTTATAGCTTGACTGTCACTTATTTTTTGGCTCTGGTGACCTTTTAATCCGACATCGAATTCTGGGCACCACTCATGACAAAGGAGTATATAAATAAAAAAACGTTTTAGAATTTGTTGACAAGCAATTTTAAATTTTTTTCCAAGCAACTTATTTACATTTATTAAAAATCAATAAATTCATACTGCGATTGGAATAATTCCTGTTTTTTCATTTATAAATTAATAAAATATATGAACAATAGATTAGGAACTTTTTTTCCTGCTATTTACGTTCAAACTTTTTTCGGTGTATTTGTGCTTCTGTTGTGTGGGAATCGAAATATTTGTCAGCTCTAAGAGTGCTGAATCCGAATGAAATTTTTGTTGTTGTCAATTCTTTATGAAGTTAAAAAAGAAAAAATTTTGCAGAATTTTTTTTCCTTAACAATATTTCTAAAAAAAATATTGTTATATGATTTAAATTAAATTTAAATGGTGAATTTTGAATTTTTTATTCACCAAATCAAGTGTATCTACCGTTTTTTAGTTGGGGCAACATAGGTCATGTGACCTGCTCCTCGAGAGCAAAAGTCAAATCTACAAAAGTAATTAGTAGGCTACACTGAAAGAATTTTGCTTCATAAAATAATGAAACAATTTCATTAAACTTTTTTTCAATAATCCAATGACAATTTCACAACTCCAATGAAAATTTCATTATTATTGTGAAAGAATTTCATTGGTTGAAGGACAGTGTCAAAATAAATCCAATGAAAAATGTCATTAAAATGTAACCAACGAAATTTTTTAACAATATTGATGAAACTTTTCATTGGATTTATGAAATTGTCTTTCAAGCAATCAAATTCTTTCACAATATTAATTAAACTTTCACTGAATTTGTGAAATTGTCATTGTGTATATGATAATAAAATTGTATATGATAATGAAATTATTTCATTCTCATATACACAGAAAAAAATATCATCAAACAGCCACTAACAAATCAAGTCATTAACATTTAATTTAAATACAAAAATATATTTAATTAATATAACAAATTAGGATGTTGATACAACAAACACAGAAAATTTTTTCAACAAACTGAGTTATAAATTTTTTGTTATGTATGGCGCAAAAATCCAACAGTTTTTGTAAATATTTTTGTTAAAAAAAACTTGTGGAAAATTCAACAATCATTATTGTTGATATTACAAATTAAAATTTTTCTAACCAATTAAATTACTTAATAAAATGGTTTGTTAAATTATATAATAACGGAATGCACACACGTATACACGTATATAGAAGATATATAAGAAACCACGTTTTGTTTGTATTTATTACTTACCTATTTATTAACGAGTCGCTCTGTAGCTGAGAACTAAGTACGCCAGTCTATTAGTCCAGAGGTCACCGGTTCGATTGCAGCCAAAGACATTTGGTGCTTTCGCAGATCTATGATAATAAATAATGAAATTTGGTTCAAAAATTTAACAAATCACATTGTTAATATAACAATAATTTCAACTGATATAACTTTAAAATCTAACAAACAAATTAAAAAAGCATTCTTTTTTTTTTGCTTTTTTGCAGAAACGTACTTGGCAGGAATCGAACCTGTAACTTTCCGGGTAATAGCCAGGCACACTAGCCAAACCACTACGGGAGTCAACAAATTAATTGTGGATATATTTAATTGAAAATATTTTTTGTAAAACATAACGTTTCTTGAGAACCCAGATTATAAAAATATTCCTTTTTGTTAACACCTCAATTGTGAATAACACAATAATTTTAATTGGAAATAATCGAGCTGATTTTATTTTCTAATGTCACAAATGAAGTGTTTGTATTTACAAAAATCGTTGTAGGTGCCATTTTAAAAAAAGCTTTAATTGTATTTACAAATAAATTAATTGCATTTAGAAATCTTTTTTTTCTGTGTATATACAATGTATATTATACAAATTTCAAAATTTACTTCAAAAAGTTAAGCCAAAAAACTTGTATACGTATGTAATCGTAATGATGCTTATGACCTGTTCATAATGTAATAACATGAAGAAGTTTTAAACTAATTTTATGTAACGGTCCTATTTTGCGACAACATAATATTAAATGGACGATGTTTTCTTTAAATATATTTCGGTAACCTTTTTAGTTGGTCTTATTCCATATTAACTATTCTTTACAATTAACTTTGAATAACATGAAATTTTTGTAGGATACTTCATTGCTGAGCAGTTAAAGAAATACTGTCCATCTTTCTTAGTACCATCAATTTTATATTTAGTATTCAAAGCAAAACGACAACTTCAATTGAAAGCAATTAACAGTATTTGCCTTCAAAGAACAGCACCATTTGAAGTTGGCTTCCTGGGAAAAAAATCCTTTCAATTAGCAAAATGTTAAAGTGTCAATATTCTTGGCCATAAAAACTTCGCCGAAAAAAATTGTGGTAATCAACACAGCTCATAAAAAAATTTATGACACTTGTATCGGTTAGTTAATGGCTTTATTTAATGTAGTCCTTTATGTGCCTGTATGTATGTGTGTAAAAATATTTGTACGAATACAACCACAAAAAAATATATGCTGTTATTTTTACGATCCTCGTATCAATTAAAGTATCATCATTAGTGTTGTGTAATTATTTCGAATTGTCGCAATTAATTTGCACATCATTAAATTCGTTATTAATGGCTTTTTTCTTCTATTGCGTACAAATAAACTCAACTCTCTTAATCATTACACAAATACCCATTAAATCCAATACTTCATTCTGATTTTTTTTCTCTTTACTGTTTTATTGTTTTTTTCGAGTGACATTTAACCCCTAATACTTATTTACGACAATTTTGTAGCAACAGCAATTATATGTTGCATATAAACTGTTATTTGTTCTTTGTTTAATTTTTGTATGGATTTGAATTTCTCTTTAAAGACAAATAACAATTGATCTGTTAGAAAACATTGAATACACATGTGTATGACATGTTTGTTAAACAGAACAAAATTAGAATTAGTGTTTCACATTTGTACAAGTACAGAACAAACATGTGTAACGCATAAGATAAACAAAATTTTACATAAGAAACATTTTCTAGACTGAATGACATACACATGTATAAATTCCGGTTAACTGAAATAGTATGATGGTTGTTGAATAAGGACTAGAGCAGTGGTGGCCGCATAAATAGTATTCTATACTCAAAATAATATTGTAGGTAAGTCCAACCAATTTAAATTGTTAACTTAATGTTAATGCAAATTTGTTGTTGCAATTTTTATGAATAACATATTTTAATTAGTTAAAATAACCTTTTATATCTTTCATATCTATTTTTACTTTGTGCTGATGTCTTGGATGAGATAAGTAAAGACGTCGGCTTATAAACATGCGAAGTATTGTAAGAACCTAAGTTCAAGACCACAAAATTACTAACAAAAAGATTATTTTTTTTATAAACAAACACAAATTACATTTTAATGCACTGTAAAATGCAAACTTGGGGAAAACCACGTTTTCAAAATTAAAATTATTTTTGATGATTAAAATTACTATTTTAATTTCTAATAATTTTTGTGGTTAAAATTATGAATTTATATAGTTAAACTTACCATCTTCAAAATTGTCATAGCAACGAAAATGGTTATTTTAAAAAAATTAATGTATTTTAAATCACACAAGTCACCACATTTCAATGTTTACTTTGTGCTCTCATTATTTAACAAGATAACTTGACTAAGATGTTAAGGGATTTGGTGTAAAAACAAGAGAAAATAGATTTGTTAGAGCCTAAGTTCACTACCAAAAAGTTACTAGCCCAAAAAAATAAAAAAATAAAAATAAACAAACACACATACCTCTTAAGCCTTGGCAGGCATCGAACCGGCGACCTTCCGGGTAATAGTTTAGCACAACTATCCACTACATTACAATCCCCTTGGATGATTTTACTGTATTGTATGGGTCTGTGCAATTCGATTTACCAATATTTTATTTTAGGTGTAGACAATAGTTCACAGGAAATCGTCGTTCACGATAATACGAGCGATAAATTCGTGAATGTTGTTCTCTATGAAACACTTTTGGCAAGATGAGCGACAATGTCTTAATTTTTGCCTTTAGTAAAACTGTTGAGGACAAGATGAGCGACAATGTCGTACTTTTTGTCTTTAATAAAATTATTGAGGACAAGATCAGCGACATTGTCTTACAATTTGTCCTCAATACATAGTTGCTAAGGACAAAAAATTGTTGAGGACAAGATGAGCGATCGTATCGTATGTTTTATCTTTAGCAAAATTGTTGACGACAAGAAGAGCGACAATGTCTTATATTTTGTCCTCAATCCAACGTCGAGGACAACATGAGCGACAGTCTCTTATGGTTTATTTTCATTAAACATTTTGAGGACAAGATGAGCGACATTTGCTTACATGTTGTCCGCAATCAAACGTTGTTGGGGGCAATATGAACAATAGTGTCTTGCGTATCGTCTTCAGTGAAATTGTTGAGAACGCCAGGAGCGACAATGTCTTATATTTTATCCTCAGTCTAGCTTTGTTGAGGACAATGTGAGTGACAGTGTCTTACGTTTAGTCTTCAGTAAAATTTTTGAGGACAAGATGAGCGAAATGCCTTTAGTTTTGTCCTTAACCTAACTTTGTTGAGGACAATATGAGCGACAGCGTCTTGCGTTTTTTTCTTCAATAAAATTATCGATGACAAGATGAGTGACAATTCCTTATATTTTGTGCTCAATCTAGCTTTGTTGAGGACAATATGAGCGACAGTGTCATGCGTGAATGAATGAATGAATACGTGGTGACAATGTCATACATTTTGTCTTCAATCCAATTTTGTAGAGGACAATATGAGCGACATTGACTCAAGTTTTGTCTTAAGTAAAACTGTTGACGGCAATATGAACGACAATGTCTTACATTTTTTCCTCAATCTAACTTTGCTTAGGACAATATAAGCGACAGTGTTTTACGTTTTGTGCTTAATAAAATTATTGAGGACAAGATGAGCGGCAATGTTTTACATTTTGTTCTTAATCAAACGTTGTTGAGGACAATATGAGAGACAGTGTCTTAAGTTTTGTATTCAGTAAAATTGTTGAGGACAAGATTTTTGTCTTCAATCCAACCTTGTTGAGGACAATATGAGCGACAGTGTTTTAATTTTTGCATTCAGTAATATTGTTGAGGATAAGATGAGCGACAATGTCTTACATTTTGTCTTCAATCAATCGTTTTTGCGGACAATATAAGCGACAGTGTCTTACGTTTTGTCTTCAGTAAAATAGTTGGGGATAAGACGAGCGGCAATTTCTTACATTTTGTCCTCAATCCAACATTGTTCACGACAATATGAGCGACAGTGTCTTACACTTTTCCTGTAGTAAAATTGTTGGCGCAACAATGCCTTATAATTTGTCCTCCAATCAACTTTGTTGTAGATGGCATGTTGTTCGTTGTCGATGTTTTAGATGGTCTAGAAAAAAATTTGTTTGATGACAAAATAGATGACATTGTCTTTCATTTAATAATTGACGACAAGAAAGGCGATATTATCGCGTATATAACCAATGACAACAAAACACGTGCTCACACTACTATTATATGAACGACAAACTGAGCGACATTGTTGCTCATTGAGTCGTGCACGATTCTGTGTACATTTGCTCGAGAACGTCGTTGATCGAATATTCCGGCTGACGGATATGTGGTGTCGTCGATCATTGGTGATATCTTAAAGACGTGACCAACTGAGATAGTACACAACCATAATTTTTTAACCTTCTGTGAGCATAGGATTTCAAAAAATTTTCATAACCGGACGTAATAATATGGAATTAATATAATAAATGGAGTTAATATAGAAGACAACTCGTGCGGACGGATAGACGGAATTTGAATCCAAGGAGAAAGAAAACGATCAACCAGGAATCGACAACAACAAATTTTTGTTTAATCGAATATAATGAGAAGATCATTCATACTTGCCAACATAACTAGAGTTTGCTCTGTGATCTCTTCTTCCTATATTTCTAACTCGAAACAGGAAATAAATAGCTATTAATCCTTTGGGTGTGGAACTTAAAAAACAATTAGATTTACATAATATTTCTCCTGAATTTTTATCTTATTCAGCTGCGTCCCTGTTCATAAAATTTTGGTCAGAAAATTACTCAATTCCTACCATATTTCTTTATATTGTTGCAACATTGACTTTTAGGCTGATTTATTTATGTAACAGTATCAAGTGTTTATAAAAATAAAAATGATGAATCCATATACTCGCATTATCTACTTACTTACAACTAATATATATAGATTCGTAGCACATATATACATTTATGTAACGTTCAACGTAAATATGAACCCGCAATGTGAGTATGACATCTTAACGAACGATTTAACATGAAGAAAACAATAAATATTGATTCTTTACAATTTAATTGCTGCCACTGACTTTAGTGTTCATTTTTGTTGCCGCCTTTACTACTGCTCGTGTAGTTGGCTGTATAACTAGCTGTGTTGTTATGTAAGTATGTTGTTGTTTTTTTTTTTTTTTTTTTTTTTTGTCGCTTGTTTGTTTGTTAAAGCCTGCCAATACTTTATGTGAGATTATTGTTTTTTTATTGTTATAAATCTGGAAAAAACACAGATACAAAAAGACCCACACTGTCCAACCAACACACACACACACAAATTCAGAAACTTTTTTTTTTACTTCCGCGAGCGGGGGGCATTTGCTCTTAAATGGCCTGTAAAAAAAGCAGGCTGCATGCAACATGAAATAAATAAGCACTCCTACAGAACGCAGAACACATTAGCAATAGCAAAAAACTCCTGGAGAGCCATGTGGTACTTTTATAAAATAAAGAAAAATGTATGGAATTTTTAAATAAAATGAAAATAAAAAAATAATAATATTAAAATACAACAAAAAATAATAAAAAATTGTAGTTCTAAGTGAATGATTTTCTAAAATATGGAAATTGCTCAAGTGCAAAAGTGGAATGGCCAGAACTAAAGAATAATCGATTAAATGGAATTTAGTTCTTAGATCTTTACGCAAGTAAATATAAATTTTCAATAATAAATAAATAGACTTTGGCATTTGGTTGAAAATAAATTGACCTAATTACGACAAATAATATTAAAGAATTTTAATATTGTATAAAAATTCCTGCTGAATTCATAATGATTTATAAAAGTTTTATAAAACAAAGTTCCATAGAAACCTTTGACAGGTATTGCACAGTGGAACTTTTGCAAAATAAAGGCCAATAAATCTGGAACTTCTAAGCTGAGACACACAGAAAAATTTCAACGTAAAATCGTCCAAAAACCGTGTTAATTTAAAATTTTTCGGTAGTGATTTTGCTTCATAGGTGTTTCATGTTAATTCAACATGATTTGCAATAATCTTAAAGCAACATTTATCCCTTTGAATTTACTATATTTCATGTTGATTTAATATTGCAGTACAGTTAAGTCAACGTGAAGTTGATACCGAAATAATACGAAAAATCATGTCGAATGAAAATTATTTAGAGCTGAAACAACGCGAATTTCAAATTGTACTAGCACGAAGAATCATGTTGAATCAAAGTTATTTCAAGTTGAAACAATGTTAATTTGCTATTGAAACAACACTAAGAATCATGTTAAATTATAGTTATATCGAGCTGAAACGACATGACTTTAATGTATGTATTTTATTAATTATTTTACTAATGTGATGTGTATTAGCACAGGCATCAAAAAAGTTTGTGTTGTAGTTGGCTACCCCCAGCCAAGATTTGAACTCATGCCACTTACATGATAGTCTACGCGCTAACCTCAATAGCCTCCAATTTTGCTTTAGATATACTCTAAATAAATACCATCGTATGTGAAATTAATTTCATTCTAATTCAATATGATTTAAATGATTATTTAACATAAAACTTATTGGAAATTAAAGTTATAGTCGTGTTGATTTAAAATTAAATGTAAAATTTATAACAAATTTGTTTTTACAGTGACTAATTTATAATCAAAGAGATTTAAAGTTAGATTAATAATTTTTGGTTTAAAATTAATATGAAAAAATGGTAATTTTAAGCCAGCAGAATTAAATTTGCGCAGGTAATTCGATTTTCGTCGGCTATATAAGAATAAACAAGAACAAAACAACAACAAGTCACACAACTGAGCACAACAGTGAATTGTAGCAATGAACAAAGCAAGTAAACACTAACACACTCAAAAGACAAATTATTTCTTGTAAATTCAATATGATTTCCACTAAAAATTGCGTCATATTGATTTTAAATTTCCTTTTTTTCTGTGTGTGACTGGTGTTATTAGAGTAGTTGGAATTTGAGTGTTGTGTTTTCCTTCCGAAGGGGTTTGTTTGAATTTGGAATGATTTTTCCGTCATCCCACGTCAAATTTTTTTGATAAACTTACCGGTTTCGGCTATGTGTCATCTTCAGTGTTTTATTGAATACACAGAAAAAAATATCATCAAACTGCAACTAACAATTTCAGTTGTTAATACGTAATTTAAATTCAAACATATATTTTGTTAACACAACAAATTTAGTTGTTGATACGACAAACACAGAAATTTTTTTCAACAAACTGAACTAACCAAATTTTTTGTTATGTATTGTGAAAAAATTAACATTCATCATTGTTGATATAACAAATGAACGCAGACACGCAGATGAAACAAAGCAAATCACGTTTTGTGTGCATTCATTATTTGCTCTGAAGCTGAGAGGTAAGAACGTTAGTCTATCCAGTCCAGAGGTCGCCGGTTCGATTCCGCCCAAAGACATTTAATGTTTTTCGCAGACAAGCAAAAAGTCGCTTCGAGGATTGTGCATAAAAAATATTGTTAATACAACAACTATGATAGTTAAAATTTGTTCAGAAAATCAACAATTCACATTGTTGATATAACAACAATCTTAATTGAAATAAAACAAAAAACAAAACAAACAAATTTTAAAAAAAATTTTTCTGAGTTTCCTTTAACTTACAATTTTGTAATTGTATTTACAAAAATCGTTTTAGGTTCAAAATCAATTAATTATTTAATTGATTTAACAAAAAAATTATTTGTACTTACAAAATTTTTTGTTTGTTTTTTGAATTTGTTTTTATATAAGTTTTTTTTAAGCGGAAAATTCCGAAGGATAAAAAGTCGACAAGACGTCAGATTTCGTTTACGCTAGTAATTAAATAGGGGTCCGTTGCCGTCATTAAGAAAGTGTTCAAAGTGGTACAGATGGCGAGTTTGATAAGTGACAGGCGGAGGCATTCTAAGCCATCGCACCGTAAGACCAGGCGGGCTGCAGCTGCAACTTCTGCTGCCGAGCATGCTGTTGGTGCAAATTTTGTATGTCATGTCATGTTACGCCATTTCATGTCATGTTTTGTCTTGCATTGTCTTGTCACGCCATGTCATGTAATGTTATGTGAACATGTCATAACAGAACATACAGCTTTATATTTTATTTTTTAGGTAAATAAGAAGTAAGGAACTTCATTCCTACCCAGTATCCCACGACACCGTGCATTTATTTTTTCTATGCTCTGTTTTGAAGGCATATTTTCTGTCATTTCTTGTTAAGCATAAAAATTAAGCCTTTAAAATAATTAAACAGTTTCAAAATCAGACTACTGTTAATATTTATTCATAAACAAATACAAAAGTACCATTGTATTGACAATAAAAATATCGCCGATATCGATATATCGGCAAGCTCAAAGTATCGACGATATATCGGCATCGGATGCTACCTAATAAAAGCTAACCACTCACACTAAACTCAAATTAATTGTTTAATATTTCTTATAATTTTTAATTAGCTAAACTATTTAAATAAATCTATTTCTGATGTCACAAAACTAAATAAATTACTAACTACTTAATGAAAAGTGATATATCATATAAACTTCAAAACTTTCAACATTTATCCTTAAAATTAAGTTATTAAAATAAACTATACGCAACTAGATAAAGTTACTAATGGAACCACATAAATTTTCAAGAAAAAACTCATTTTTTCCTGATTGTTATAGTATAGTTTATGTTTTATAAGTCTTAATAGTTTAAATAAATTTTTAGCACCAAAAAAAAACAAGGCATCAAATGTTTGACTACAACATAAAATGCAACCAACCGCAACAACACTTTTCCACCTCAAAGTCAATGCAATGGAAACTGTGTTAATTGAATTATATCATACTTGAACAAACAGACACTAAAACAAACAACACACACCTGCATACATGAAGCTCAAACTTACGCACACACACACACGCGCAATATTATGCAAGCAAAAATTTTGGTATCTTTGAATATAATACGACTACAACAGCAGCAGTAAAAGTACGAGTAGCTAAGGAGGCAGTAGTCGAGAAAAGTTAAAAAGTTTGTTTTTTGCTTCTTATATGATATTCCTTTTTGGTATTTTGGGTAGAGATTCTTTACATTCATATTTTATATTAGTCTGACTAACTGCTTGTCCGTCCTGCTTTTTCTCAGTGTTAATATAGATGTGTGCATATTTGTATTTGCTGTAATTAAAATACCAAATATTTGTTCAGGTAAATAATATTTCACGCCGGAAAAAAAACAACAACACAAAATAGTTTTTAGTGCAAAACAAAATTATATGATTATAAAAAATATATATATTATATTTATGTTAAATGTTGCAAAGTATTTTTCAGGTGTCAGAGTAAATGGGGATAGAAGCTGAAGGTCTTTAAAATAAAAATAATAGAAGAAAAACTTGAAATCATTGACGCAGAATGTTTACAGCACTATTGCTTTAACTTTTTAACCTGGCGTGGTCTCACCATGGATGTCGTTCTTGTTTTTCTTTTTAGATGAACAAAAAACTTGTTAAAAAGTTGTTTTTTTTTGTTCGCCAAAACTTCTGTAGAAAATGAAATAAATATTTGACTTCATGTAGAGACGCCAAAAGGGTTGTATTTTACGCATACACAGAAAGCCAAAATTGTGTATTCGAAAGTAACTCTAAAGTAGTGGTGATCAGTGTAGTCGCACAAGATGGACGATTATGTAGGGTCGAAAATGGGGTTAAAATATATTGATATATTTTAATAGCATGGACTCAGTTGACAGAATTTGTAATTTTTATAAAAATTTATCTTTACCTCCTCAGTGAAAAAAATTGGAAATGATCTTTGAGGAACTACTTTTTCTCAACTTCCAATGTATCAATAAATGTGTATTTGCGACTTTTTAGGAAGTGATTATTAACAACATCCAGATAATTAATTAAAAAATTATTATTTTACTTATACAAGATTGAAATTTTTGAAATTTTCGCAAATCCTTGCGATATTTCTGGATTTCTTTAAGCAATTGAAATAAATTTTATAAATTGCCATGTCACAGAGTACCATTCCGATCGGAAGTGGTTTCAATTCCGTAAGTTGCTTCTTCAAAAAACGAAAAACTAAAATTTTCTCCGTAATCAAACCACTTTTAAATTTTAAAGTGGAATTGAAATCATTTGCAGTAAATATTTAAAAACGTGCAGACTTTTAGGAGCGTCATATAAATATTTGGTCATGAGCTTTCCATGTTAATAAAATGCTTAATGTGAGCTTTGCATCTAAAAAATAGAGTAAAAACAAACGCCTCAAGGTATAAAAAAATTTATCATTGTAAAAACGAAATACAAAATAAACGGAATCTAAAGCACCAAAAATGTACTTTTTCGGAATGAAAACTATGGAATCAAGACCAATCCGAACGGAATCTGTGACACGGCTGTCTATCAGCCATGTCACAGAATACCATTCCGATCGAAAGTGGTTTCAATTCCGTAAGTTGCTTCTTCAGAAAACGAAAAACGAAAATTTTCTTCGTAATCAAACCACTTTTAAATTTTAAAGTGGAAATGAAAAAAACACTTTTCTACAGACTTCATTTGCAGTATATATTAAAAAACGTGCATACTTTTAGGAGCATCATATAAATATTTGGTCATGAGCTTTCCATGTTAATAAAAAGTTCAACGTGAGCTTTGCATCTAAAAACAAGAGTAATCAAACGCCTCAAGGTTTAAAACGGAATCTAAAGCACCAAAAATGTATTTTTTCGGAATGACAACTACGGAATCAAAACCAATCCGAACGGAATCTGTGACACGGCTCTATAGAAGTAACTACAAACTAGTTCCTTTGTACTTATTAAAAAGAACGGAAAAAATACTATTTTCTTAACATCACGAGCATGACTTCAGACCCAATGAGTAGGCATCGAAAAAAAGAACTTATTCCAGATCACAAGTTCAGGACCTTATTGAATTCCATGGAAGCTCTTTTCTTGCTGGGTCTATCCCGAGTTTAGAATTAAAGCAAATGTGGTTTTGAAATACTGAACAGATTTGTCTAAAAGTTAATATGCTTGTAGAGGAGAAGTCCAGCTTTCAGAATCTTGTATGTTGAATTCTGCAGCTGCACCAGGGGAAGAGCTACAGGGGGGTGAAAATTGGCGTGTTTGCTTGAAGTTTTATTAGCAACTGAATGTTGTATGTACTTAAAATTAAAATCAGATGCTTAGTAAAAAGGTTAAAGAAAAAAAAACAAAAAAAGCAGGGCAAAAAACTAAAAATTTGAATTTCGTGAAATATCTCTTAAGCTATAAAATATACAAAAGCAAGCTAGAATATTTTTTCTTTGTCTTGTCTTGCAAAATCTAACATACTTAAGAAAGTTACAAGCCGCACAAAGTTTTTCACACCCGAGGTAGCCAATTTGCAGTGACCCTAGTGCAACTGCCGACTTCGAAATACAAGGTTCTAAAAGCTTTACTTCTCCTCTACAACAATATTCACTTTTAGACAAATCCGCTCAGCAGCTTAGAAGTTCCACTTTTTTTAATTTACGCCACTGTGCGATATTACCAGGAGCTATTTGGTAATAGACCGGAAATAGTCAGCTGCTTGACAATTTCAGAACAAAGATATCGCATCTTGTCACCCCCAAGTTGATAACAGGCAAATAGATTTCCACCATTGCGAAAGACCCCACCCACCACCGGATTTATCTAGCCCAAAATATATTCATGGCATTATGCAGTAGGATAACGTCTGCCAAGTTCACTAGCTAAAACTAAAAGTAATAATGAAAATTTTTTTTATTTCTATTTTCGTAAATCTTCAAAAAATGGATAGCATTATTTACAGCATTACTTATAGCACAATTATATGTTTAAAAATTAATATGTATTGAGCCTTCTCTATAAACTGCATCGTACGCCATTATTTTTTAGTAACTTTTGCTTTAAAGATTCACACCCATTGAAAATATACAAACCCACACACACATAAAGCAGAAAGTGCACACATCTACACATGATGCAGTATTTCGTTTTAGATTCTGCTCTATACCTTCTTAACAAACACTTTCAAGTTTTTGGACGCCATCCGCAAAATGTTTTCTTCGCAATTCAATTCACCACAAAAACGTTTTGAGAAATTATTGCAAAAGTTTTCTTTCTTACAAATACAAAAAATAAAAATATATATTAAAAAGCATAAATTTTGAAATCAAGAAGGTGAACATGGAATTGTTTGCAAAATATATACAAGAAATTCTTCCAAAAAGAAATTAAAAATAAAATATATATATAAGAAATAACAAAAACTATTTAAATCTATGAACACAGAGAACATAAAGTAGAATTTAAAGTTAGGAAAGCTGTGTGCAATCTCTATATTCACACACCGGATTCGGAAACTATTTACTGTCAAAGCATTGCATGGTTTATAAGTGTTTTATTTCCTTTAGTATAGCAATCAAATATACATACAGAAGAATGTTTTTAGACTACAATATATGCATATGTATATATATATACATACTTGTGGGTAAAATTCATTTAACATCGTACAAAAATTAAAAAAATTAATAACGAAATTAATTATTTTAAAAGATATAATGATTTAGCGCTTGGTTGTAGATTGTGGAAATATAACAGTTTCTTAAAAAACATGTATTTTATATTTTTACCATATCAAAGCATAATATTTTTGTCATTCGTTACCTCACTTTAAAACGATATGATTTCTATATTCTTCAACCCCGTTCTAATTTCTTAGAACTCCTTTAAATCAAAGCCTTAAATCACAGTTTACATTTTCATTTCCCAAAACTTCGTGCTTCTGACATATCCCCTTTTGTCCGCGCGCCCACAATATAGACGCCTGACTTTTTCAAAGTTAGTGTATTATTATACAGACTACACCAATAAATGCTGAAGTTTAAGCAAAATAAAAATTAGAGGATATTCTATCAGTTAATGTTTTTTTTTTTTTTGACAATTAACTCTATCTTGGAAACCGTAAGAGGCAAACTTTTGACATTTTTACAGCTAGTGAGCGCAGCATTTTGAAGGCAACAATGCTAAAAAACAATCTAAAAATTAGGAGGTATTCAATCAGGTATTGTAATTTTGAAATTAACCTGTATCTTATGAACCGTAATAATTAGACACTTGAAACAAACAAAATTAATAATTAAAGGGTAAACTAATAATTAAATACAGCCGTGTCACAGATTCCGTTCGGATTGGCTGTGATTCCGTAGTTTTCATTCCGAAAAACTACATTTTTGGTGCTTTAGATTCCGTTTATTTTGTATTTCGTTTTTACAATAATAAAGTTCTTATACCTTGAGGCGTTTGTTTACTCTTGTTTTTAGATGCGAAGCTCACATTGAGCTTTTTGTTAACATGGAAAGCTCATGACCAAATATTTATTTGACGCTCCTAACAGTATGCACGTTTTTTAGTATTTACTACAAATAAAGTCACTAGAAAAGTGTTTTTCAATTCCACTTTAATATTTAAAAGTGGTTTGATTACGAAAAAAATTTTAGTTTTTCGTTTTCTGAAGAAGCAATTTGCGGAAATGAAACCACTTCCGCTCGGAATGGTATTCTGTGACATGGCTGATACTGTCAAGCAATGCAACGAACAAGCCGAAAAGTAAATCGGAAAAACAAAAAAATGAACAAATAGCCAAAACGAAAATAATTGCCAAAATGAAAAAAACACTGAAAGGAAAAAAATTTTCAAAAACGCCAAAAAACCAAAAAAAATTGCCAAACGAAAAGAGTGCCAAAACAAAAAAACGCCGAACTAAAAAAAGCAATAATAAAAAAAAAGAATATAATCGCTATTATGAAAAAGCGCAAGAAAACACCAAAATGGCAAAAACATCGCAAAAACGAATACAAAACGCTAAAACTAAAAAATCCCAAAATTAAAAAATAGCCAAAACAAAAAAATTGCCAAAACGAAATAACGCCGAAACGAAGAAAAACACCAAAACGAAAACAAATTATTAAATATACAAATCGTAAAATAACCCGATTAAATCGCTAAAGCAAAGAAAACCTAAACTAAAAAAATGGATTAAAACTAAAAAACACCAAAACGAAAAAAAATTAAAAAACTAAAAAAAAAGCACAAAAAAAACAGAAAAAATCGGCAAAGCAAAAAAATCCCTGCCTTGTTTAACTTTGTTTTCTTCTTCTTCTTTGAATCCCAAAACAATAACAAAAACACCGACATCAGATATTATAGACTACCGCAAGCCAAGTCCATAAATTTCATTTGTTTTACAGGGTTTAATATAATTCAATTATTTACGACTCCAATTATTACGATTAAAACACAATTTTATATTCTCCAAAATTTTTGATCTTATTCAACACTCGCCTGAATTTTTGCAATATATATTCAAGTAACGAATGACAATTTCTTAACAAATTTATGAAGCTCCTGCTTCACATTTCCAGTATTTTTAATAACTTTTTTTGCATTGAAATTATTGCTCATAGAGTTTTAATTAATTTACACGGCTCATCATTTTATCGATTTATTGATAATAATATATAATATTAAAAAGAAAAGTCACGAATGACAAACAGCCTTTAAGACTACTACTAGATATTTTCCAATTGAATGGAAGTATTTCTGCAATAAAAATATTTATTTCGTTTAAAAAAAGAGATATATTTTTTTATATGCATTACTATGGGTGGACATTTTGGAAAGCAAAAATCTTATATTTTTATATAATACGTTTTGTTCTTTGTAAAATAATGTGACACTGTTTATAAATAACGTATTATTGCTTTTTATATCAATAGTAGGACATTCAATTTAATCGGCTTTTTGATTTTTTGATTAATCAAAATAAGTTGAAATTGAAGCTGTCATTTCCTTCGAGCTATTCGAATAGTTTCTACTTTTTAAATCTATAACTTATTTGTTCTTATAAGAGAAATATATAGTTTTTCCGATAAGATCACTAACTTATCATCCCTTGTTTCTAAATACAAATTTATATTTATACAAATTACTACAATGAATAAAAACTTTTCACATTTCGATTTTTAAAAGGGCAAATTATAGTATTACTCTGTTGAAAAAAAAACTTGCCCAAATGCAAAGAAAAATATTTGGCTTAAAAACCCTTTTAACATAAAAATACGACAAATAAACTTAAATCTTTAATAAATAAAACAATATTTTAACATTTTTATTAAAAAATTTTGCAAATCCTTGCCATTCTGTCACATTGTTTAACAACTTTTTTGGCAGGCGTTACTAAGAAAACAACAGTGAAAAAAAACAATACATATTGGTAACAGTAATACGTAGTAACAGTAGGCAACAGCAACAACGAAAAAAAAGCGGAAGGATTTTTTCACCACTTAGCTTGGCGGCGGAAATATATAAAAACACTTTGTAAACTTTAATTAAATTTTTATTTGAATCTTGTGCACGCACACATGCAGAGAGAGAACTGTCAGGCAATTTACTTTTTTCTATTTTTCTTCTCCCCTATTTTCTGGCCTCACACTTTAGTTTCCTGCAGCAAAAAATCTAAATTATATGAAACAAATGAAAAAACTTAGTACAGTGTGAGAAAAAATACAAAATCTATTAAAAAGTTTTACTTCTTTGTTGTAAAAGTTCGTTTATCTTTAACAAAAAAAATGTTGACATTTGATACTGCTGCCATATTTAAGAACATTTTTTTTACAGCAACAGCAGCAACAACAGCAACTTCACTTTTGCTCTTAGAAAGTTCTATTTTAAACTAAAAAAAGGCACTGCAGTTGGTACAACTGGAAGAAGCAACCATATCGCTTCTATAATTTGACAGCGAAGACACACGCAAAGATTTTCGCTTGTATTTAAATTTGTATACGAAAATAAAAATGCACTTGAATTCTTAAATTGTACGTTAGAAAATAAAACAGGAAAAGCTATATAAAATAAAATGATTTAAAACATATATGTACGAGGGTAACTATTCATTAATTAGAATAGAATTAGAAATACGTTATCAAATTATAATTTACTTAACGAACAAGTATTCCTTAAAGAAGCATTATTAGATTTCTGAAGTTCAGAGGTCGAAAAAAAATTTTTTTTATCGCCACATACTGCCAACATTAACAGGAAAGTTTTAAGGTACGTTCACACTTGGCCAATATTTGCCGAAAAAACGTGACCAACAGACAAGCTAAAATTGTATTTCCTTTAATTTCAATATTGTTTTAAATTAGGGATGTAACGATACGCCATTTTGCCGATCCGATAACGATACCGATATTTAAAAATAAATATCGCCGATACCGATTCCGATACCGATACGAATATTGAAATTGAGTTCAAGTTTAGATTAACAAAACTCAAGTGCAATTTTTTATTATACAAAATTACATTATAAGAGAGAATATTTAAAATTGATAAAACATTGGAAGTAATTTTTAAGGAGCTACATTTTCTTTGCTTCCAACAAATCTATATTAAAAATATGCAGATAATTAGTAGAAAAGCAAGAAAAATTGTTTAATTCCTTTATAATTTAAAAAAAATACTCGCCATTCTTTTTAAAAAATCGATTTTTTTTAAGGACATTTATTAACTAATATTCATCTAAATAACTTAATAGCTTAATTGTTAAAAGACTTCTAAGTTTATATTTATTCACTTAAATTTACATGAAAATACAGTTCTGAGTTTAAATTCGCATAAAAAAATTGTGAAAATGGGTACTTTTTTAGCCTTTTTCCTCAAGGAAAAATCATTATAGAATACCGAAAAAGAAATTTGTCCTAGCATCTCTTCCAATTCCAAGGGCAAGGATATGTAAAACTAGTTAGAAATTATCAAAATTTGCAATACTTCCAGATCGCGAATTCTACATTTTCATGACTTCTTTGGAGTATCTCTTTTTTGCTGGAATAAAGTTTAAAAAACAACGGCTTGAATTTGAATTCATGGTAAAATTAACAAAAAATAAATAATTTTTTTACAAAATAACAGCATAAAATATTATTAATTTTTAAAATTGATATTAATAAGATTTAAAAAATAACGAAGTGTATTTAGTTCATGGTAAAATCGAACAAAAATAAATTATTTGTTAAAAAAAAAACTCTGAAAAAATGTTTAAAAATAATTTTAAAATAGCTTTTTGCAACATAATTAACTTTATTTTGTGATATAAAAACCAAATTAAATCACACTATCCCTTAGAAAAGTATTGGTTACGTTTTTTGGGCAAATATTTACATCATCTAACTCAACATATACACATACAGTAGAGTCCCGATAATTCGTAATCACAAGGGTTACGTCAAATTTTACATATTATAAGGGTTTTCGATTTAACGAGATGTTGGTTTAGCAGAGTTCAAATAAAAAAATATGAACTAGCAAGGGTGTTCAATTTATTCAAAAACCCTGAAATTGGCCAAGAAAGCACAGGCAAAATTAACGTTATTTTTTGTTTTTATAGCACTTGATTTGTTTATAGATACAAAATGTTTTTAAACAAGGTTGATCGTTTAAACGTAAGGCCACAATCTTTTTTAATTCTTGGCCCTTATTGTTTTGCATTACGAATTATCTTGCCTGTTCTGTAAATCGAGTCGATTTAAAAACGCTCGATTTAAAGAAATTAAATCCCCTAATAGCAAAATTTTTTCCGATTTTTTTGCAGTTTCATATTTTTTAGAGCTTAAAATATCATATCTGAAATTAATTTACTTTATATGATTTACAATACATCAATGGGAGCATTATTTATTTTTGGAAAACGAGAAATTTACTCGGATTTGGTTTACAGAACAGAGCCGTATAAGAGGTTATTAACAAAGATTTATAAGAGATTAAACTGCGATCTTGTATTGAAAAAAAAAATACGAATTATCGAGGGGACCGAAATGCATACTCAAAATATTCTGTAAGTAAAATTAACTGAAATTGTAATATAAAATAAATGAAAATTCAATTAAAAACCAATGTACTTATTTTTCATTTAAAATTCAGTAAAAGTAGATTAAATTTTAAATGTTAAAAAATTAACTGATTTAAAACCGTAAAAAATGAATGCCACTGTAATGGAACCTAAGCTTTGAGTGTTTACTGACCACTCCTGCCGCATTAGCCGAGCATTAAAATGTCCATTTTGAGAATAAATTAAGCAATTGATTCTAAATTTTATTGAAAAAAGTAGCAGCTTATATAGTAAAATTTTCTATTGGTGAGCAAAATACTAAAATTAACTTCCCAAAGTACACATTCTTGCTGAATGTGCAAATAATACTTTCTCACAAATTATATTTTTGGACTTGAAATGTATTGGACTTGAAACGTATTGACATTAAACTATTTTTTGCTGACCGAACTAACTTACAAATGTATGTGGAACTATTCTTTAAAAGAAATAAAATAATGTTTAATAAGCTTTTTAAATTACTACAGTGTTGTGCATAAGTATACATACACTACAACGCTATCTTTGTTCGATCAATTTAACTGTCACAAGAACTAATAGCGAGTTCCGTAAAAATAATTCTCCTGTTCCTGCTATTTTTACTGTTAAATAATCAACCCCAAGCTCCGTAAAAACAAATGATTTTTGGATTATTTTTAAATAAACTAACGTCATGTTTATGGCTTATTATTTCGTATTTCTAATTATTATTGTATTATTTTTATATTTTTACACACTGTTTATTATTTTAATTTCCATTGGGAATCGAACAAAGCTCCTTCAGGTTTGAGATCCAATGCACCAACCCCCCGGCTAAAGCATAGTATACTAACCACTTAGTCACTATATGTACATGTGACGCATCAATATTAAAAATAACGATGTTTGTTTTGACTCTGTGCTGTAGTTATATTAAATGATGAAGTGTCTGAGGTTACAAAGCTGTTGGATTATAAGCATGCGATGAACTGAGTAGCGTGAGTTTAAGAACAACATAAAAACAGAAACAGTTAAGACTAAGAAAATTTAAATTTAATTTGTTTAATCATGCCAATAATGCCAGAATTGTTATAATTTTCATTAATGACAAGATGACAGAAATTCTATAATTGTCACTATTGACAAGATGACAAAATTGTCACCAATATTGTTATTTACAGGATGACAGGATTGTCAACATTATTATTAATGACAAGATGACAGTGTTGTCATCATTGCTACTATTGACAAAACTACAGAATTCTCATAATTTTCGTTAATGACAAGATGACAGAATTCTCATAATTGTTATTAATAACAAGATGACAAAAGTCTCATAATTATCATTAATAACAAAATGACAGAACTGCCATCAAATTACATCAGTGTTATGACGGTTTTACTATCAGTGCTACGAAATCCAATCTCAGAGTATGTCAGCAGAAAACCCTGCTTTGCGCAGCGTTAATTTTCGTACAATATCCATAGGCTAATGATGCAATTTTGTCACAGACATTCCAAGTAAACAAAAAACACATAAAGCTTATTTTTATGTTGGCCCGTTGATTTTTAATTGATTTTAGAAGTCAAATATACAAAATTTTCACGAAAAGAGGGGATTTCAGGGCTGTATTCAAAATGATCTCATTTGATTTTGGTGACAGATATTTTGATTCGGAAAAAAATCTGCCTTCGGACAAGTATCTTCTGTAAAAAAAAGGAATGTTGTTTGAGACATTTTCATATGCACCTTTTTTAGAGCAAAAACCCGACTAAAGGTCCATTTTTCTTTAAAATTTGGGTTAGGTAAGCAATATCTAAAAAGTCCCAGAGAGTCCCAGTTCCAAACCACTACAGAAATGTTACATAATTTGTTTTCAACGAACTGTAAAAAAATCAGCTGCCCATACCTGCCTTCCTGGGAGTTATAGCGATTTTAGTATATCACTCTCAGTATTTATTCCATAGAAATAGAACGGAAAGCTTATAGATTTGGATTATCAACATTACATTGTAGAATAAGATTTATGGAAACCTTACTGAACATTGCTTATCAAATCACTGTGCGCAAGGCAGGGGAAACAAAGAGAACTAAGCTCAGTGAAGATGAGAAGATTATTAGAGATCAAAGAAAAAAGGAAGTTCAACAAAATCTGAAAGATCAGCTCCAAATAACTGTTGATGTTGTGAAACAAGGAAGTGGAACAACTAATGATGGTAACACAGCAAGGAAATTCTTTAGTGATCCTGAGAAAACCGCTCCGGCCACAGGAGTAGATGCCGAACTAATAAGAAGGTTTTCTAGTATTCTTTAAGCTATAACTTCTGGATATAAGATAGACTGCGATAAGTTCTCGAAGTACGGAAAAGAAACTGCTGGTCTCTATGTAAAGAAATATTCGTGGCATTATATGCCACCAACTGTCCACAAGGTTCTTATTCATGGAGCTGAAATAATTCGTTCATTTTTGGTCCCCATTGGCCAACTATCAGAAGAAGCATTGGAAGCAGGAAACAAGAACTTCAGAAACACAAGGCTTTACCATGCGAGGAAAACATCAAGAAAAGACAATTGTGAAGACATATTACATTATCTGCTCGCCAATTCTGATCCCGCAATCACAAGTAGGAGAATACTGAAGGAGAAGAAACACCTGGAATTATCAGAGGAAGCAATGAACTTATTGGTAGATGACTGATAATTTGTAATTTTTCTGTAGAATGCAATAAAATATGCCTGTGTTATAAAATAGTATCTTCAAAGTTTTTTTTTTTTTATTCTACATCTATTCTAGCACTCCACAAAAATGAGCATAACTCTCTTAAAACTGAAGCTATTGACTTCAAACCGGTAAAGCTTTTATTGCCACCTTTCAAATAAGAAATGAAATAGATTTTGGTTTTATATAAAATTTCAGAGTTTTTCAACAAATATCGAAAAATCATGAAAATTTGACGTTTATAATTCTTGTTCGGACCACCCTATAATTTATTTTAAAAACTAATCATAGGGTATTTATCAGAAATAAAAGAAGAATTAAAATAAATTTTTTTTTAATTTTTCGACAATTTTTTTTTTTTACTTTTCTTGAAAATTTGACCCAACAATTTTTTTCGGTGTAAATTTTTTTCACTCATTCTGTTTGGGATTTCATTCTGACCAATCTGTAGAAGTTTCTCATCGATACAATTAAAATTACAGTTTAGGCAATATGATTTCCAAAAAATTCCGGTTTCGCAACAGTGTGCGGCGTCTTTTTCGAATATCATCAAGACCGCCCGCAATTGCATACATTATTCTATAGCTTCACAGTTGCATACGCTGCATAAGTTGAAGAAAAAGTTCATTATCAAAAATTCAAGTATGTTTCTCTCAATACTCTAACCTTTATAATCCACATTTAAAGAAACTCGTCTGACTCACTTGAGATACATAGTAACCCTCGTATTTGATCTATTTAGTTATTTTTTCGTACAGTATTCATCTCTTGCCATTCTTCATCTATAAGTTTCATTTATTTTTGTTTACAACAAATAAACGAAATTATTTTGTTACCAACCAATTTGAGTATTTTTCTCTGTACAGAATATAATTTATCATTAGCATTAATTTTGTAGATGTATTTGCTAAACAATGTTGCTATTTTCTCTTGACTATAAGCTAAAAATATAATTAAACAATTTAAATATATAAAATAATACATATGTACGTACATGCCGAACAATTTCTAGTGTTTACATGTAAGTGGCAATTTAATCGCATTATTTTATTTTTTGTAATTAAATATTTCTCTACCGGATTGTTTGTTGTTTGGGGCTAATGTACTGACAAGAGGTGGTATTTGGTTTTCTTTATTTTTAGTTTTAGATTTTTAGTACCAACGCAATGTAGGAAACTGTTCTTTTCTGTTCTTAATGATTTGTTATACGAGGGTTATTTTTTGTATTTAAAAAAAACTTGAAACTGTAACTTGTGTAGGAAATATATTTATTAATATTCTTCCCATAAAATCTGTACACACTTGCATCCGTTCTAATTAATTACCCAGCATCTTTCCAGTTCGTTTTGAAAACTTCTTAAATATGGTGTTTGAATATATCGGCTTTTAATGCTGGTTTGGTTAAAGCTTTTCTTTGGCCTTTTGAAAATACAATAAATAAATGGTAATATTAGCATCATGTTGAAGTGTGAGTAGTATGATTTTTGTTTTACTTTAACTGCCTGTTCGCCGATGTCGAAGGAGTTCTTTCTTTCGCACAATTACATTTAAAGCAAAAACAAATTTTCGACATCGGCGAACAGGCAGTTAGACTTTATTTTATGAAAAGATGACAATAGCAACTTTCAGTTATATATATAGTGGAAAAATGTATATTGGATGATTTAAAGTCATGGCTTATTACAAAAGAATAATTTATATAATTTTTTTTTATCCATAACTATTCGTATGTGTATAAAATGAATTTCCTTAAGCTTTTGTTATGTACTGACTTAAAAATTTTTCTGTACTTCCTTTATTTACAGTCTCTACTTTTTATTTTCTTTCATCCTTTCCTTCTAAAGGAGTAGTTTGCTGGGCATGACATAACTCACCAACCTTCATTATTTTTACATTTAAGTTTTGTTTTATGTTCTTCCTGAGCTACGAATTTTTCATCTTTGGTTACGGGCGAGTACTATGTAGTATGAGATTACTCAGACTGTTGTTGTCTTTACAATTCATTTGTTAAATTGAAATTTTAGTCACGATTTAGAGTGTGTGTTTTTTTAGAGAAAAAATTGTTTTTTTGATCATAAAGATTTTCACATCACGTCCATTCGTGAAGTTTTTCGACAGTATTCAGCAGAGTGTACGTTTGTATATATGTGACTATGCCCATCAAAAACCTGGAAGGTTTTTCATGAAGAACGGCACATTTTAGTATCCTCTGAGAGATAGTTGAAAGAAATTTGTTAACTGTCAAAATACAGACAGATGTATGAGTCCAAAAATTACTATATGGGTGCATAAAATGATAGCACTGTACAACAAAATATTTTTTTATTTATTTTTTTATTACAAGGTTCTAACGACTGAGTGCTGTGATTTTCTTCCGACGGGGCTTGTTTTAATTTGGAACAATTTTCCGTCATCCCACGTCAAATTTGATTGATAAACAGACCGGTTTCGTTCCAAAGTTCTAACGACTAATTCTGGTAGAGGGCACCCAAAGAGTATACGAGTGATTCTCATTCTGAGTGTAAATTTTTTTTGTTCACCAATATAACTAATAGAAATATGAGAAGATAAGATTCATATTATAGTTTTCGGCTCATTAAATTGATCCTGAAATAAAATTATATTTTTTGATTTTTTAACATTTTTGTGTATTGAGCGTTACACTAACCTTCGCAATTCTTCTGGGAAAGATTTTTGCGAAGAAAAAATGCATCACATATAGGGTTTGAAAGCAATATACATGTACTCTCTAAAAACAAAAAATTATAATAATTGGAGGACGAAATTAAAAGTTATGGCCACTTTTTCAATTTTGACTTTGGTTCACATGGAAAAATAAAAAATGTGTATCTTTGAAAATAATTCTTTGCAAACATTTACTCATAATTAAAGAGTAGGCTAACTCTTCTTTCAAATGATACTAATTTTAATCCAATCGACCTGTAATGTCAAAAGTTAAAACAATTTTAAATAATACGACCTACCTAACACATTCTTCGAAAATATAACAACCTGTTGTCCGAAATTTGTAAACAGATAATGTTCAGCTGCTGTTAACTTTTTTTAACGTACTAAAATTTATATATAAATGTATTTATACATAATATATTTACTTATTTTTACGTAACGCTCAATACAATTTTATTCAAAATTTTTTCAGAACACACACTATCAGCCGTGTCACAGATTCCGTTCGGATTGATTTTGATTCCGTAGTTGTCATTCCGAAAAAGTACATTTTTGGTGCTTTAGATTCCGTTTATTTTGTATTTCGTTTTTACAATGATAAAGTTTTTATACCTTGAGCCGTTTTTTTACTCTTGTTTTTAGATGAAAAGCTCACATTAAGCTTTTTATTAACATGGAAAGCTCATGACCAAATATTTGTTTGATGCTCCTAAAAGTATGCACGTTTTTTAGTATTTACTGCAAATGAAGTCAGTAGAAAAGTGTTTTTCAATTCCACTTTGAAATTTAAAAGTGATTTGATTACGAAGAAAATTTTCGTTTTCGTTTTCTGAAGCAACTTACGGAATTGAAACCATTTCCGACCGGAATGGTATTCTGTGACATGGCTGTATATTTTGAGTTTAAAATAATTCAGATATATGATTTTTAATGTATTTTAACATAAGCTCCTTAGTTATTCACTAAAAAATTTCAATTAAATTAAAAAATATGGATAACACTCAATACATTTTTTGGATACAAACCATGATTAATTAATTGACTGTTATAAATTTAATATCGTTTTTGGAAAAATTCATACTTTCTTAATGTGGAAAATCTACAGCATGGATTACGGACATGTCATTTTGTATGAAGAGAGTGTAAATAGTATTTAAGCTCTTTATTTGTAACACACAATGGACAGTCTTACACAAAAAAACATTTATTTATAATCTATTGAATCATGTTAAAGCAGTTTTCATTTTAAAATTTATACGTTTATTTTATGAAATATTTTAATATACTTTCAACGGACACGAAAAAAGCATTTGAAATGAGAATCACCCATATAAAAATTATTATTATTTCTGCTTAAATTCGTATTATTTGTGTTTTAAATGTCCACCTCTTACGTTAAAAGGTATACAGCGCTGTAACAGAGAGGCCGAGAGAAACGATATAATAAGTGGTTGTGTCACATTGGCACCTTTGGGGAACGAAGGCCAAAAAAGCAACTACTCTTCTAGATTCCTATTAAATTTCACTTCGGAATACACTACCGCAATAGAAAATGTTTGCAGGGTGTGGCATATCTTATAAGTTCTGTTGACGCCATCACTGCATTGTCAATGTGGAAGTGTTTGTTTAGTCAGCATTTAGCATCTTCATTTAATGCAGCGGTCATCACAATGTTTGATATCGACCCTCAAATATCCATAAGATATATTAAAGGGTCGATTATGTAAAAACTTTTTTCTTTTTTAAATAAGGCCTAGAATAATATTTTTTTCTCACGTCGTATAAGTTTCAATTGCCTATAAAACAGCTTCTTCATTATTTTATTTGACAATTTGCCCTCAACTTCGTAAATTTTCTTTATCCAAGGATAAAAATCATAAAGTTCACACTGAAAAAATAAAAATTTTATAATACACAAATTTAAAAAACCAAAAAAAGTTTGGGGATCTCTGATTGAACGCATTGTAAAATAAAGTTCATTTTTCAATTTTTGTTTTTCTTACATACTTCTTTAGTTTTTCGTCATTTTGAAAACGCATGCCTTTTCTATTTTGGTCTTTAGTCTTTTTTCAACAAAAAGGCTTTCATCCAAAAAGAAATTTACAAAAATAAAGTTGTGTATGTCTTTGGAAAAAGTTTACCCAGAGTGTCTCTTACATTTTCTTCTGTTAAGTTTTATTCAAAATCATTTTATTTATTCCACATACATAATCGATGTCTGCCAAAAAAAGAAGAGAAAAAATGCTTAAAAATAGATCATTGTTGTTAATATTAACAAAACATTAATTGTTAGGTTTTAATTTATGAGCTTGTACTATTGAGTTTATGTTTTTCGAAAACAAAAGTGTCGTTTTACGTTGCATTGACAAAAGCGTATGCAACATTTTGAAGCAATTTTTTAGAGGAAAGTGATTTAATCGATCTAGTGTTGTGATCTAAAATGTACACTTGGGTCCAATTGGTTTGAACTCGTACAGCTTTTTGTACTTTTAGGTGGCCAAAAGTCAATAAAAGAAAGTTCACCGATCTTGCTGATTTTTTGATGTGTCATAGACAGGAGTACAGGTGATACAAAAATATGCTGATAAGTATAATAAAAGGAATGATAATGAATATGACGGTTATTAAGTATTTAGTGTCAAAAGAAGATAAAAAACAAGCTTTTTAAATTTGGCAATTTTAATGATTTTATTATTGTTGTAAAAGTATTTCATTTATATTATTATTTTTTCTTAAAATGGGATTCATTTTAAATAGTATTGATAAATTTTTGAGTAATCTATATATATATAAAAAGAAAGCGGAAGAAAGAAAGCGGAAACGGGTCGATCGATGTGAAGTTTGCACGAAATCGGCCCAGTAGTTCCGGAGATATGGCATTTAGATATTCCCATACAAATATCAACAAAATGACCTCCGTAAAATCGGTAACTTTATATATATCTTCGAATCTGAGTAAGGTAGACATAAAATTCCAAAAGCATTATAATAAGATAGAAAACTAATGAGCGGACAGGGTTTGGTACTTTTATCAAATTTGTACATTTGGGGCTGAAAAAGGGTAAAAATATAATTTTGGTACTTTTATGTTAACCGTTTATCTCCTAAAGTAATGAAGATAGACATTAAATTTGAAATGCTCTCTGCTTACGAAGCCTTCAAACACATTTTCGTACTTTTTTGAAATTCGAATACATAAAGGGTAAAATTGGTAGCTCTTTTTGGTAAATTTTTCCGTACAACTATTTTTTATGCACGTACATACTGAATGCATATGATTGTATATATTCACTAAAAAGGGATTTTTGAAAATTCAAATTCTAATGGGATTAAAAGGGGTAGAAACGGGGAAATCGGTAATCTTATATCTCCGAATTTACGTACGGTAGACATAAAATACCAAAAGCATCATGATGAGATAGAAAAATGAGAGAACAGATGTTTGGTAGTTTTCAAAATTTGTACATTTATGGGCCGAAAAAGGATAAAAATATAATTTTGGTACTTTTATTGTTGACCTTTTATCTTCTAAAGTAACGAAGATACGCATTAAATTTGAAATGCATTCTTCTCTTCTTACGAAGCCACCAAACACATTTTGGTACTTTTTGAAATTCGAATATATAAGGGGTAAAACTGGTAGCCCTTTTTGGTATTTTTTTCCATACAACTATTTTTGATTCACATTGCTATACATACCGAATGAATATATTTATACATATGCAGTAAAAAGAGATTTTTGAAAACTTAAATTCTAAGAGGATTAAAAGGGGTACAAACGGGTGAAATCGGTAATTTTATATCTTGGAATCTACGTAAGGTAGACATAAAATTTCAAAAGCATCATAATAAGATAGAAAAATGAGCGGACAGGTCTTTGGTACTTTTTAGAAATTGGTACATTTAGGGGCCGACAATGTATAAAAATATAATTTTGGTACTTTTTTGTTAAGCCGTTTGTTTATCTCCTAATATAACAAGGATATAAATGAAATTTAAAATATTTTCTTCTCTCCTTTAGAGTCCCTCAAATGCACTTGGTAATTTTTTGATGTTTGGATATATTAAGCGTAAAATTAGGAGCTCTTTTTGGTACTTTTTTCCTGCACAACTATCTGTTATGCAGTTTGAATGAATATTTTGAATAGAAAAAAATTTTGTATGTAGGTTTCTTTTTCGATGCCCGGATCCACTAAATTCAAAAGCTAAGGGGCAAAAAGGGGTAAAACGAGTATATTCGGTAACCTTTTATCTTCATCATCATAAGAACAAAAAATAAGCGGACATGTTTATGCTACTGTTTTTGCAATTTGTATATTTAGTGGCCGAAAAAGGGTAAAATCCCACAAAAAAAACCTAAAAATTCGTCGGAAAAAACCCTTAAACGAAAATATTAAAAAATACCTTAAAAATAAACGAAAATTACCAAATGCAAAAAGGGATATACATATGTATAAAGCATTCGTACGAAAGCCTTGGTGTACGAGTCCAAATCGAACTTAACTGAATTTATTTCTATACGTTGATATATGCAATGAATATTTATTATTGGAAGAAATTTCCCTGCAGAAAATTTGGTGACAAATGATCCAAAAGTACTCGTCCCATGACTTGAGAAAGTGAGACTGGTACCAAAAATAAGAAGAAGTGAATGGTGAAAAAATACATATTGTGTAAATGGTCACATATTAACCATTTTCAGTCAATTTAGTTGGTACTCCGGCTAGTATATTAGTAAACGGCACTGAACTAATTCGATGCAGCTGGATCAAAGGCCTATTACATGGTATCTATATAATATTAATTGTCTCCCTTCAATGAGATTGCCATTCCACTCAGGAACCTGTTCCGTAACTATATTCAGATATTAATTCCAGCTTAACTGGTATTTACAACATTGAAATATAAGTTCCCCTGTGGTCGAGTGGGTAGTGTACTAGCCTGTCATGCCGGAGGTTGTCGGTTCGAATCCTATCAAAGACACCGCTTAAAAATAAAATACAATTTCTACTTGGATTTGTAACAATAAAAAATAAATAAGTCGATAATTACAGCTGAATTTGGGAATAACATTTATATATAATATATATTATTCTACACCGATTAGGACTCTTAAGATAGTTCAGGGACAAGTTACAAGGTGCATAAAAAGTATCAATTAACCCTATCCTAGGCCATCCCCATGTAAAAGTGGCTGGTCCGCTTCATAGGAAGTGTTAGAACTCGGACTGGTCCCTACCACCTGGGGACCGGTCACGTGACTTGTTTTGTGTCAGTTCCGTTTACCGCAGGGTTGTATGTAGGTTTACCACCCGATGATAGATCCACTAAAAAGAGATTTTTGGAAATTAAAATTTTAAGGTGATAGAAAGGAGAAAAATTGGTAAATTCGGAAACATTATATCTCCAGATCTAACTAAGGTAGACGTAAAATTCGAAAAACATTAAAATTAGATCGAAAAAAGGGGACGGGATTTGTATAATTTTTAAAAATTTTTGCATTTAAGGAAGAAAAAGGGTAAACATATAATTTGCTACTTTTTTGTAACCCATTTATATTATAAAATAATAAAGATAGAAATTTAATTTAAATTGGTTTCTTCTCTCATTAAGAATCCCTCAAATACAATTAGGTAGAGGTCGATAAAGAGCAAAAATATAATTTTGGTACTTTTTTGTAACCAATTTGTCTTCTAAAGTAATAAAGTTAGAAATAAAATTAAAATTGTATTCTTCTGCCCCAAAGAAGCCCTCACACATATTTTTTTTAATAATAATAATTTATATGTGGGAGAACCACCATAGCGAGATTCAAAGTTTGAGGTAGATTGCATTGAGAGCATATTGCACTTTTGAACAAAAGCATGGTGATATAGGAATGGATAGACGGGTACAGATCAGACGAAGCTATTCAAAATTTTTCTATGTTTGCACAACAATGGGGTATTCTTAAAAAAATATACGTTGGCTTTTATTCTACAATGAATTTAAGTGATTGGGAAGGGCAAAATAGATAGGTACTTATGTATCTCGTGACCAATACAAATCAATTTGATTACATAACCCCACGATGGTTTCCCCCTTGAGAAATTAGTAAGCAATTCGGATATGTATTAGGTACTAAGCTTCAAAAAATATTTAAAAAATTCCATCACGTCAGATTTTTTTTTATTAGCCTGCCTAATATTTTCAAGAGGTATACCAGTATTATTCACCCTAACTCAAATGCAGTATGTCCGACGTCGACCAACAAAATACCGGCGGGTAACTAACAAAACTTGCTTAAGATCATCTTAATATGGTAAGCTAAAAATATCAATGGTTTCTTAGTTATTCGTAAAATAAAATTGAATTATATATTTTTTTAAAAATCGTGGTTTTAAAGAGATTATTCGAATGAAAATTTTTATTCCTTATTCGTTCAAGTATTCGAATAAAAGTTTTAAAAAAATTATTAAATGTTTTTCAAACGATTATGAAACCCGAATAAATAACATCAGTACTAAACACAAAAAAAATAAAAATAAATTCAATTCTGCCATTCTCCAGACTACTTTAAGGCGCTATCCAGTGTCAAAGACTAGTCCGACTAAAATGACTCGCATCTTGTTGGAAAGGTTACTAACCCTGCGGAAAATTTGGTGACAAATGATCCAAAAGGACTCGTCCTATGACTCGAGAAAATGAGACTGGCACCAAAAATAAGGAGTAGTGAATGGTGTAAATGGTCACATATTAACCATTTTCAGTCAATTTAGTTGGTATTCCGGCTAGTATTGCAGTAAACGGCACTGAACAAATTCGATGCATCTGGATCTAAGGCCTATCACATAGTATCTATATAATATTAATTGCCTCCCTTCAATGAGACTGCCATTCCACTCAGGAACCTGTTCCGTAACTATATTCAGATATTAACTCCAGCTTAACTAATATTTATAACATTGAAATATAAGTGCCCTTGTGGTGGAGTGGGTAGTGTACTAGCCTGTCATGCCGGATGTTATCGGTTCGAATCCCATCAAAAACACCGCTTAAAAATAATATACAATTTCTACTTGGATTTGTCACAATAAAAAAATAAATTAATCGATAATTACAGCTGAATTTTAGAATAATATTTATATATAATCTATATTATTCTACACAGATTAGGACTCCATAAGATAGTTCAGAGACAAGTTACAAGGTGCATACAAAGTATCAATTAACCCCATCCTAGGCCATCCCCATGTAAACGTGGCTGGTCCGCTTCATAGGAAGTGTTAGAACTCGGACTGGTCCCTATCACCTGGGGATCGGTAACGTGACTTGTTTTGTGTCCGTTCCATTTACCGTAGGGAAGTTACACGTCGAATAGTTGTGTCCAGTGGGCTTTATAGTGGATCAAATTTAAAATTTGTTGAAATTATTCTACAATGGAGTTGTATTGTACCACAAATTATGAAAATGACAATAGTGAAGGGCGCCAACCTTCAATATAAGAAAAATTACCTCTTTTCAGTTAAACCTCAGCACCATTTTAAAGACTCTATTTTCCATCACTGCTTTGAATAATAACAATATTTAGTTTTGTGATAGTAATACAAACAAGTAGCAACAAATGTCATTTTATGCTGCATGCGTCGCTTCACTTTGGCCACTAAAAGCTTTTTGATTATGAAAAATGTTTCCAACATATGCTCCAAATGACTGCTCTTTTTATAAATATTATAGTTGCTTTTGTTTTATTTTATCCATTGTTTTATTTTTTTTTTTTATACTTACAACTGATGTTTGTTGTTCCACCACTAACTTGGTAAAATTTTCGCATTTTTCTTAAAATGGTTGACTGCTGTTGCTGGCTTTTTTTTTTTTTGGTGGCTACTGAATGTTGAATGTTTTAGTTGGTTTGTAGTTTTTAGTAATTTGTTTTTCACTTTAGTTACTAAACAATAATAAATAGTTTGCTGTTATTGTTGTTGTTTTACTACTTGAAACGATAACAAAACTTCAACTGCAAAAAAAGTGGCTCTAAGAACAACTATTTGCTCACTGTAAGTGCAGTTTTCAATTAAATACTTGTACTTGAAGTTGTTTACTTCAATTGCGTACTGAGTTTATTTTTTATTTTTTTGTTAAAAAAATTAATTAGTTTTAGCAGATTGATGAAGATGCTGAATTGTCTAACGCACTAGCTTGTTTGAGATAAAAAAATTTCGAACAGGAAAGTGATATTCCATTTAATATCAAATATATATGGGTAAGATTCAAAACAAATTTTTATTTTCTATCTCATCAGTTTTTAATACTACTTCTCCAACAGCATTGGATAAAAGTTATTAAAACCTTTACTGTAAGCAATATACTTACTTTGTAATAAATAAATCATCTTATACAAAATAAAATGTTGTTTTTTATACTTTTTCTGAATACAAGATGACTGACAACTCACTCTAATCTTATACAATTTTTTCTCTGCTTTAAGATACACTAAGGGAAGAATGACATTTAAAAAATATAAACTCGTTATATTTATTTCATAATTGTCAATTCAAAAGACCAGCTTTATTGGAATACACTAATGTGTTGTTTCCACAATGCAAACAAGCGACTTGAGTAAAAAATTTTTATGGAAATCACTCAAACAACTGAGTGCTTTTCATATAAATTGTTTGCATTTAAATATAGTTCATTTAAATATAGTTCAATATTTAAATAAAAGATTTCAACATGACCACACTTTACTTATTGCTTCTTATTGAATCAATGATGTCAGGATGACGTTCTAAGCGAGCATCTTAATACTTACATTGTAATGTACGTGTAATCTAATATGTCATTTACTAATAATAGCTTCGATTATTTTGCATTGGGCATGAGACTATTTCGTTGTATTTCATAGTATTTATCCCTTATATGTTCAAAGTAAACAATTTTGGCCTACTTTTGGGCTATATTTCAACGACAAGCTCGCTTACAGTTCCACTTATTATGTAAACGTACAGTAGCGACAGGTACTGACATCGTAGCTTACTTTGTAAGCGAGAGTGCACCGATTAAACAGTCTATGACACGCTTATAACAAATCTAAGTGGGAAAATAAGCCAAGGCGTCATAACTAGCAGCTACTAAGTATTGCTTACATCAGCGTTTACGTAATGGGTATTTCTACCACTGGGTATGGTTTTTATTGATTTTTTTCTCTGAGTGTACAGTTATATGGTAATTGAAATGCGTCTGAAAGCTTGACTATTTTTAGAAAATCTGCTCTTCTGACTACATTTTAGAGCGGGCGGGTAGCAATTAAAAGCGAGATTAATTATATTAAATATATCTAATATAATTTGTAGAGAAATTTTAAAAACTCGATAGGCGTTTCTTTTCAAGCGATTAATTAATTTAGAATTTTGTAGGACAGTTCTCCATTTTCGTTCAATGCTGGATGTAGCTTAAACAATTTAAAGTTTCAACTGCAGTCATTTTTGAAATCTATTCGTTTTAAATATTGAAAATAGAAATATGTAGTTTTGAAATTTTTTTTCGAAAAACGTCTAACACTTAACCTCTATTTTTGTCAACATTTTGCCATTTTTCAGTCTCATTTTAAAGTCCTGACTTTCAACGACTTTTAACGACTACATGAATTGAGAAAACGAAAACAAAATGTTCTGTGTGTTATCAAGGATTCGATAAAAATCATAAAATATTAATCTGAAAATTTTGGCTGTACTACTACCGGAGATATTGACGAAATAAACCGTATTTTCTTTATATATTTAAAAACTTTACATCAATTTAAAATTCACTAAAATCAGGTAATATTTGTAAAAGTTATGAGGCCAACAAGGTGGCTTTGACACTCTGAAGCTCAACGTATATTTCAATGGGGTGGTCTAAATTTAAAAATTTTTAGAACTTAGGTCCTTCTCTATGATTTTTGCATACATAGTTTTATAATCGGATCGCAAGTTTCAAAGAATCAAATTTATTACCCTCTTTTCCAATTCGAATAACTGTGCGTCTTCGGCCTGCTACTCTCTGCGTTATGCCATCAGGTGCCCATTGGCCACGTACTGTCGGCTACCTTCGGCTGACAACCTTCGGTCTATCACATTCGGTCGCTATGTCAGACGTCCCCTTAGCTTTAGCGTCCTTTGACACACTCCGCCTAGTCACCGAACCCGGCGCCATGACCCCCACCAAAAATTAAAGTTATAATTTAACAAGAAAAATTTCACCTACTTTGAGAATACCAAGCAAACGAAGATAGTAATTTCAAACTCTATGTGAAAAAAAAGATAATTCGTCAACAAAAAACAACTATCGTCTAGAAGATACTTAGACGATACTTAGGCCATACTTCTCCAGAATTTAGCCGAGACACCTGGTGCTTAGCCGACACACCTTCATTTAGCCAAAACACAAAGCTGGTCCAGGGATTCCCAAAAACTTGGACAAAAATCTCCCAAAAATACCATAAGTTCTCCGGATTGTCAAAAAGTAGGACAAAAATCTGCTCAAAATCCCAGAAGCTTCGCGGATTGTCAAAAACTAGCACAAAAAATCTCCGCAAAATCCCAGAACTTCCCCCTGCAACAACGGCAGCACCGACAACCGCCAAAATACCAAAGCGGCAAGACTGGGTATTTAAGGAATTCAACCTTGGCGCCAGCTTGTTGCCTCACTTTTAAATTGTTATTACACGTATTTCTTACCAGTATTCCTTACACATATTTCTTAACAGTATTTTTTCATTAAAAAAAATTGTTTTACCCCTCAGCATAGAAAACATTTGTATGCTGCATATCATATGCACAGTGCGCCATAAGTTCCCTATAAGCTCATTCCAATATATAGCCGTAAATAAAAGTAAACATATCAGTCTCATTTCTCGATCCCACAGAATAGAACAAGTTTAAAAGAAAAGACTTTCTTGTTTATTTAAAAAATATGTCCACAAATTGTTTGTCATTCGTAACATATTTTTTATATTAAATAATATTATCACATAAATCAGTAAAACGGTAACTATTATAAATTAATTAAAACTATGTGGGTAATAACTGCAATGCAAAAAAGAAATATTAAAAACTCGTGAAATTTAAATGTTTATTGAAAAATTTGCAGCAAGCGCTTGCCAAGAATTTGTCATTCGCGACCTAAATACTTATCCAAAAATTCATGCGAGTGTTAAATTAAAGTAAAAAATTTTTGAAAAGAACAACTTGTGTTTCAATCGTAATAATTTGTGTTGCAAATAGTTCAATTATATTAGACCATTTGCTTAAAATTTGCTTCTGAAGAAAAATAAACACGTAAAAAATTGTAATTCGTGACTTTTCTATTTGTATATAATTTTTGTGGTAGTTTCTAATATCCAATTTCGAGGTTCTTCTTATTCTTTTTTAGTTTTAAAGAAGAACAAAACTAAACTAATCAGAGCAGAGATACAAAAAATTAAAAACGATTAAAACTAGATGAAAAGCGGTATGCGCAATATACACAGTAAAATTATCATAGCTTTTTATTTTAACACGCATGTATTTGAATTTGTTTTTAAATTTTATTATATTCTTGTATGATTTTTAAATGTTCCAATAGAAAATTTTAATAGAAAAAAATTCGATTTTTTTCTTATTAAATATTTACGAATTTTAGTTTTTAATTTTACGAATTTTGTGACAGGTCCCATTTCCGTAAAAAAAAATATTTGAATTTATGAATTTAGTAAGCAAAAAGCAAGGGAAAGGTAAAGAGAATTAGTATCAAAATCAACTTATTTCATTTATTAATATCTTATCCTTGATTTAAATTCGTTCTAAGCAACTAAAACGAAGTAAAATAATATAAAAATCATATCGTCCTAGGGTAAGGTCACGAATGACAAAAATATTATGGTAAAACAATAAAGATACAAAATACGTGTTTTTTTAGAAAATTGCTTATTACATATTTTCATTAAAATTTTCACTGCCGTGAATTGTCTCTTACGCTGCTTAAAGAATCTGAATCCTTTGAGTGCTTCTTCCGATACTTAAAATTTGTCTCTACTACATCACATATTACATTGAAGAAAGGCCTTCGAAAAAGAATGAAGCCGTGCAATGCTCTTGAATTCTCTTGTTTAAAATAAATTTTAAACTACTCTTAATACTAGTCAAGAGAAAAAAGTTTTTTCAGCCACAAAAGCAATAACTTCTGCACAAATTCGACCATGCTTCAATCATTTAAATGCCTTAGAAATATCCATAGAAATCAGGCGTCAGGCGTTAATGGTTTCAATATGTATAATTTTAGCTAAATGTCCGTTTAAAACTTCAATTATTTGCTTTTACCCACTTTACGGTTAGTAATAAAAATTTTGTATTATTAATTTTTTTTGTAATTCATTAACTTGATTGAATTTTTTCACAATCTTCAACGCTGGCCGTATTATGCACATAATTGATGTTGAAAATGAAAATGAACAAGAAAACTTTTATTGTATTTTTTTATGAGCTGCATATTTGTGCATGAATTCTTTAGCAACTCTGATGGACATGGTTTTTTGTCAATGGATTATTATGCTTAATAGCAAAATTAAAACAAGGAAATATATGCTGATGGCAAAACCGACTGTTTGAGAATCTATAATGCAAGCTTAAACAAATAGTTAAGTTAATAACAGGCAAATGTGAATATTATGAAGCGCTTTGTTCAGTTACCAAGTATGCCATGATTTCAAAATCTATATAGCACTGTACAACAAAAAAAATATACACGATTCTAAAGACTGATCCAGGAATTCATTTTAGGGCGAGTTAAAGTTCCCCCTTTGTAAGCCTTACGTTTAAGGTATAAGATGTGCTCAGCATTTTTATGTAAAACGCCACGATAAACATTTTTGTGAAACATTTTCATCCTCAAACTCTTCGTTTTATGAGTATTATGTCTTTTTCAAAAAATAAGGGCGAAAACTGAACTTCAGGCGCCATCCCACGAAAAACTACTTCTTCACTACTTCTACTTCACTACTTCACTACACCGACATAAGTCGGTGGTTTGCAGTCAAGAGTTCAATATCATCTACTTTTATTCAATTCATACCGTCAGTCTTAGAGCTGTATTCCATTTGTTCTATTTTTGTCAATATTTAGCCATTTTTCAATCTCATTTCAAAGAGTTGACTTTGATTCCTTTTCACTACTACATGAATTGAACATTTTTTTCTACTTGTTCTCAAAGATTTTCCTTCTTTATTTATTTCCTTCTTTATCTATTTATAAACTTTACATGAAGTTTAAATTTTCATATCCGAGGTAGTCCTAAAGGTAGTCTTAAAGCTTAGAGTCCTCCTCTATGATTTTTACATACATCGTTTTTTATTCGGATCCCAAGTATCAAAGATACAGATTTACTACTCTTTTTTGGTGCCCTCTATTAGAACCTTGTAGTTCTTAAAAAAATTAATTTTATTGTACAGAGTAATTAATAGGCGATATCATTTTTTTGCTGCAGTTTATACAGCCGCTTCCGACAAAAGTTACGAGTATAATATTTTAAAGGTATTTATTGACAGATGTGCACAATCTATATTTTGCTAAAGTCGGTTCTGTATTTTGGGACCAATAAGCGTTTAAAGTTGCTTGCACACATACTATACATGCATGCATGGATAGAGGGCTAGACTATTAGCCGGGAGATCGCAGGCTCGATTCCTGCCAAGACCTTGGGTGCTTCTGAAGAAACGCTGAAAAAGGCTTAATCAGTATCGTCTTTGTTTAATAACTATACAAAAATTGTTCTCTGTTTGGTGTTGTTGTAGGAAAGGTTTAAGTCTAAAACGGAAGGGAGCCCAACTTCTGATTTCACTACAGGAAAGTTATACATGTATAGTTAATTAATTATAGTTGCATTATATATTGCATGGCTGTTATTTTGAGAGATTTTCTTATAACGTTTGATTAATTTTACTATGAGCATTTATAAAATATCTTACAACAAAAATATGGACGATTGTGTCGTTTGTTTTCTATACGAGTTTATATATTTATATAAAAGAAATCTTCACTTTTCAATTTCGTACTGTACTTATCTTAACACTGCATACCGTAGCTTATTTAGTCATTTTTAATTCTTAAATTTTTATTACCGAAATACGAGTGCTTTTAATTGCCATTCATTAAAAAAATTATTTTTTGTTCATATTTCTTTGGTTTTCATCGCCTTTCATTATCTGAACAAATTTTTGTGTAGTCTTTCTACAAATGCAATTGTTCAAAAGCAGCATAATGTCCTTTATTGGGAAAGACAGTACTTAAAAGGCTGTTAACTTAAAATAAAATTATGGATGATTTAAGGTCGGCATGTTGTATTTTAGCACAATACTCAAATATTAATCAGATGAAATTAAGTAGAACCTGTCTTTAAAATGTGTACATATATGAAAGTGAATTTAAAAGCCAGACTTTAAACTCATTTTCATTTGTATCAAATGCAAAATCAATTTAGTTTTCAGTGTTAAAAAATTAACTGAAAAATACTCTGGGTATAGCAGAATTTTACCTTTTATTGCTGGTTTTTAAATGTCATTAAAATTAACGTACACACTGGTAAAAGTAACCGAATTCTCTCTTTTATTTCTGTATTTTATCTGTCCAAAAAAAATCAAGTGTACATTCTGTGTTTCTTTTTTTTTACAATTGTAACTAATGGAAATATGAGAAGGTAGGATTCATATTATAGTTTTCACCTCACTCAATGGATCCTGAAATAAAATTATGTTTTTCGATTTTGTAACATTTTGCGTTGCATTATTTTTCGCGGTTGTTCTGAGAATGATTTTTCCGAAAAAATACATCACAGAAAATGAGTATAGTATACTCTCTAAAAACAAAAAAATATTATAATCGCAGGACGAAACTAAAAGTGATGACCACTTTATTAATTTTGACTTATGTTCACATGGAAAAATAAAAAATTTTTTTCTTTTAAAACAATTCTTTACAAAAGGTTATGCATAGGCATAAAGCAGGCTAACTTGTCCTTCGAACAACACAAATTTTAATAAAATTTACAGAAAATTTTAAAAGTTATGTCAATTTCCAATAATTTCTTCGAAAATATAACAACCCACAGTGCGGTAAGAGCAAAATTTTGCCAAAGCAAATCAGAAATTTCTAAACGGATATTGTTCTCTGCTAACTTTTTTTACCATCCTAAAATTTATAGATAAATTAACGTAGCGCTCAATACATTTTCTTACGAATTCAATATTTTTTTTGAGCACACACCATATTTTGAATTTCACAAATAGAATATTGCTAACAAAATCTTTTGTTTTTTATAATATTTTTTTCTATTCGAAAAATTATCATTCTTTGAGTGTAATTTTGTTGATGTATGTTCCATGAATATTGGTGGAACAGTAAGGATCTTGGAAATTAACTCTTTGCAGCTAAATTATTTATAAAAAAGTACTTTTTTTTGTTTTATTTAAAAAAAATTTGGGGACTACGTATGAAATATCATTGTTAAAAAAATATCGATATTTCGATATATCGATATTTTTATTCGATATATATCGATGCCAATCGATATTTAAAAATATAAAGATATCGATATATGTCAATATATCTTTTTCACTTGCCAATCATTCCTAATTTGCAGTACAGGTAGCATAATATTCTATTAGTTTTAACATAAACTCCTTATTTACACAGTAAAAATTGCAATTAAATTAAAAACATATGGGTAACACTCAATACATATTTTGGATCGAAACCACGATTCATTGATGAAACGTTTTGCAATATAATATTATTTAACAAAATTTACAAAACTTTTAAATAATTAGAAGTACAAACCTGCGCTATGTTGCTAATGCAATTTTACTAATTAAACTGAGTAATGAAAGTAACGCTCAATACACAAAACTACAAACAAAGAAAATTTAAAAATATATATAATTTCTATTATTTTTCAAAAACTGTATGTGTGAAATAAGAAAAGCAAATGCAAATATTTTAAGACCGTTATGAAGTTAATGTCGTTTTTTATAAAATTCATAATTTCTTAATGTGGAAAATCAACAGCATGCATTACGGACGCACCAAGGGAATATGAACAGTATTTTTGTTGTACGCTTTCAACACATAATGAACAGTCTTACACAAAAAAAATATGTACATTTATTTATAATATATTAAATTATGATAAAACAGTTTTTATTTTCAAATTTATGTGTTTATTTTACGAAATAGTTTACTATACTTTCAACGGACAACGAAAAAGGCATTTTAAATAAGAATAACCCATATACATGAACCAGCGGATTTCAAAACACCGATACACACATATTTTTTCGATCCCCTCTGCTAGAATCAGTCGTTAGAACCTTGATGATTTTTTATGTTGTACAGTTTTATCAGACAAGCTGTACAGAAGAGTAGTGTTTTCGAGCTCGCTACAACATCTCCTGAGCGTTTGTTGCTCAATTTCCTTTTTTTACCATTGGCGTAGAAGAGCCATTGAGCATTGCTCAACTAAGAATTTATATTGCCCTCTTAGAGTTTCTTAAAAGTTACCATATTTTATTGTATTTTCTATAATTCAGACCCCTTGTTCCCTAACACAATCAAGGTAAATAATTTTGAGAAAAATATTTGAAGGAAACGTTCCTTCAAATCACTTGCTTGACTGCAATGATCCAGCTTGATTTTAATTTTGCATTACGTTTACACACACACACACTTTTTCCACTTTATTTCGTCTCTTTTCAATCGTATTCATTGTTCACATTTTTTCTTCTTCTTCATCCTTTTTGCTTATTTTAATTTTTGGATTCCCAACTTCAAAAAGAAAGCAATAGTCAACTTCCACTCATACTAAAAGTTTAATTTAAACAAAATTATTGTACAAATTGTGCTGCAAAGAATCCAACAAGGATGCTTAAGAAAAGTGACCAATTTTTCTGACTGACATTTTCTATGTATGTGTGTGTGTGTGTGTGTAATGCTACGAGTATTGGTGAAACAAATGATTTTCAACATCAATGATCAAAGGCTGGCAAAATGGGTTGTTGGGAGTTGTGAGTCTACCTTGTCTGCCAATAAATTTTACTGGTGGGTGTAGAGCGAATATATAATACATAAGAAAGAGTGTTTATATGAGAGAAAACATGAAAATTTTATTTTTTCTTTAATTGCAATCCAAGTCATGGTTTTTGTGTTCATTTAAACACATGCATGTATGTATGACGGTAATTTGATTAAATATTTAATTTAAATATTTTTTGTGTATTTACTTATATATTTGTGTTTAAGTTCAGGTTGTGGTTTATTTTGGTCCCAATAAATGGCAAAGTGTACTTTAGATATATAAAAGTAATAGGCGGAAACGTAATATAGCTTCATTCATTTTTTATTAGTTCTGCATCAAATGGTAAATAAGTGAAAAAGTTAAAAAAGAAAAGGTATAAATAGTTTTGAGATATTAAGAGAACATAGATATGCCGTTAAATAAAGAAAGATAGATATGTAGAATATTAATCTGGATCGAAACACAACAATTTCTTAGTCGCCCTCTAAAAATGAGCTTTAGATTCAATTTGATCAAATTGATATTTTTTGTTCATCAGTTCTTAATACTATTTCTCCTTTAGTATTGCATAAACATTATTAATACCTTTACTGTAGGCAATATACATACTTTGTAAATCAGTTTTTTTCTGCCTACAATGAAATATCTCGCTCTCATTTCATAAAATTTTTTTTGTATCCGCCTTAAGGTATACTTTTATCCATTGCATTACTAACAAAAACAGAAAATAAATGGAGAAATTAATAACCGTACCCATACGTAAACATATCAGTTTCGTTTCTCAATCCCACAAAATAGAAAAAATTCAAAAGAAAACGCTTGGGGTTTTTATTTTAAAAGTTCGTCTACATATTGTTTATCATTCGTGACTTTTTTTTAATATTAAATATTATATTCAACTAAGACAATGAAATGGTGGGACATATAAATTATTTAAAATTCTATGAGTAATAATTGCAATACAAAAAAAAATGTTTTTAAATGCATTACAAAATGAATTATTTATTTGAAAATTATTTAGCTTTAATTTCATCAGTTTGCTAAGATTTCATCATTCGTTACTTTAGTACTTAGTCCAAAAATGCAGGCGAGTGTTGAATAGAAGCCAACATTTTTCGAAAAAAAAACAAATTTAATTTCAATCGTAATAATATGAGTCGTAAATAATTTAATATTAAACCATTTGCTTCAAATAAAAAGGTTTCAAGTAATATAACTCTGAGTAATTTCGCTTAAATATAATAGCCATGCCCAGATCCAGGGGCTGAAAAATATTATCCTACCTGTTGTATTTTGGAAAAAAATTTTGGACTCATACGCAACTGATATACCAAAGAGTTTTGGAACATTAGGTCAATTAGCACTTGTACTATGAACTAGTTATATGAAGAAGAACGAGCATAAAAATTTGGTTTTTTTCAAAAATTATGATAAAAAAAGTAATTGGTTTGGTGCGGATTTTTTTTATGATTTCGAAATAAAAGGCACAATGGTTGTTTTTAATTTTTTTATGCTCTATCTGACTATGCTATGCTATTTTTCCTATTTGCAAAAATTTTTAAAAAGTTATATGCTTACTGTATATTGTTCTTATTGAAGAAAATTAGATAAATTTATTACATAAGAAAAAAGTAATGTAAGAATGGAAGGACTCTTTTGAATTGGCGTGGCACTGCCCACTTTTCTTGGCATAATATACAGCGGAATTTATGGTTTTTATCAAGTTTCATAAGATTCGGCGGAGTGAACTAGCTGAAAAAGTATAATTATTTTGAATGGGCACTGCCCACTTTTCTAATCGTAATATCACATTTATGCTGGAGCTTAATCTGTGATCCAAGTTGCATTAGATTCGGATAAGAAGAAGTAGTTTAAAATACATTTACTTTGCATGGGCGTCGCACTGCCCTTTTTTCTAATTATAATATTGCAGTTATAGCGGAGTTTAATGTGTGTGCCGAGTTTCATAAGATTCGGTTAAGAAATAATAGTTTAAAAATAAAACTTACTTTGAATGGGCGTGGCACTGCCCACTTTTTTGTCACAGTAAGGGAATGTTTCTACAAAGTTGCATATGAATCGACAGATAACTTCGCCCTAAAATAGTCTTGGCCATAGAAAATGGTCGTCTGAACCATAGAGCAAAGTAAAAAACAACAAAAACATCTTTCTAATTTCCAGCAACATTTATATTCGTGCAATTGGGTATATTTTCGCTTTTTTCTATCTTATCGTAGAAATGGGATATTTTACCGTGGCAGAAAGTAGCCTAAGTTTGAATGGTTTTTGTGTGATGCGTGTTCGGACAGACAGAGAGACAGACAAAAATGCAAAAAGTTGGTGTTTTGTATTTTACATCGATTAAACATTTTCAAAAAATATTTCACGTACAGACACGCCCCTTTCAAAGTTTTATTATATGTATAGGTTATTCGGCTTTGATTTAAAGGAGTTCTGAGACTTAAAATAAGGTGAAATAATATAGAAATCACATCATTCACTAAAATGATGTAACGAATGACAAAAATATTATGGTAAAACCAAAAGATTTTTATTTTTGCACAATCTACGGAAAATTGTTCATTCATTAAATAATTTAAAATAATAAAGTTCATATATTCAGCCATGTCACAAAATTCCATTCCGAGCGGAAGTGGTTTCAATTCCGTAAGTTGCTTCTTCGGAAAACGAAAAACGAAAATTTTCTTCGTAATCAAACCACTTTTAAATTTCAAAGTGGAATTGAAAAACACCTTTCTACAGACTTCATTTGCAGTATATATTAAAAAACTTGCATACTTTTGGGAGCATCAAATAAATATTTGGTCATAAGCTTTCCATGTTAATAAGAAGCTTAATGTGAGCTTTGCATTTAAAAACAAGAGTAAACAAACGCCTCAAGGTATAAGAACTTTATCATTGTAAAAACGAAATGCAAAATAAATGGAATCTAATGCACCAAAAATTTACTTTTTCGGAATGACAACTAGAGAATTAAAACCAATCCGAACGGAATCTGTGACATGGCTGATTATCTAAATATCGTTTTCCAGATTTCTTCACATACATTTATTAAATTGAATTTACAGTTATTGAAATTACATATCTCATATGTAAATTGTGTATAATAGAAAAAGTCAATTAGTAAAACGTCTAATGTTCATATATATTTATATGTTCTTGTTTACGATTTAAATAAAAATTCTTGCACTAATTCACTTTAATTAATCCCTACAGAGCGTTTCCATGGGAGCCTCATTCCCTCTATTGTTTCTAATTGGCATTCCAAGTACTAAATGAATTATATTCAGTCATGTTACAGAATACCATTCCGATCGGAAGTGGTTTCAATTCCGTAAGTTGCTTCTTCAGAAAACGAAAAACGAAAATTTTCTTCGTAATCAAACCACTTTTAAATTTCAAAGTGAAATTGAAAAACACTTTTCTACAGGCTTCATTTGCAGTAAATATTAAAAAACGTGCATACTTTTAGGAGCGTCATATAAATATTTGGTCATTAGCTTTCCATGTTAGTAAAAAGCTTAATGTGAGCTTTGCATCTAAAAACATGAGTAAACAAACGCCTCAAGGTATAAAAACTTTATCATTGCAAAAACGAAATCCAAAATAAACGGAATCTAAAGCACCAAAAATGTACTTTTTCGGAATGACAACTACGGTATCAAAACCAATCCGAACGGAATCTGTGACACGGCTGATTATTCTGCATAAAAAGGGTTTGAGAACGCACTACTTAATTTTTAGGCAATAGGATTACAAATATGGTACCACATTATGGTTAAAACTGCCGTGTAAACGCACTTTATAATGATTTGCAATGGAAACACAAAGTTACTCTCAACAGACTAAAAAAGTTTTATATTGATAGTAGTGATTGTGCAATTGGCATTAAGGTAAGTAAGTAAATTGTAGCAAAGTAGAAATGTGCAATTAGTATTACATACAGTTAGACTGACTGCTGTTATCGTTTTTTCTTCTTAACCCCTTCTTAAATACAACATGTTGCAAGTCAATTTCTTATTAATACACGCACGAATAATTACAAACAGGTATGCAAGAATACATATGTAAATACATAAATATGTATATTGTATGTACCTAGTTGCAATGCGTAGTTTGTAACCACATTCACAATATTAATTCTACCCTAAAGTACACAAAAGAAACGCATTTCAACTGCAACTAATAAACACTACAGTTAGAATGTTATTGTACGTTGTTCATTTATTTCTAATAAAAAGTCACCGTTTCCATAATGATTAAGAATATACTAAATGCAATTAAAAAAAATTTTGTTATAGCTTACTGCTATACTGTTATACTGTTACTGTGCGGTTCCAAGGAAGGGGAAAAGGGATATTTCCCCAAAAACGAATATAATATATATATCAAGCCATATTAACTGCCAGGCCCACTATAGCGACACGATTCTTTCTTTCGCATAATTACATTTAAAACAAATTCAAAAATTTTGTTTTAAATGTAATTGTAAGAAAGAAAGAATCGTATCGAAAGTAAGTTTTTATAAGTTTTTATTAAGTTTTACAAAATATTACCTTTCATTTAAGAGTTCCCCGCACAAAAGCTGGATTCGGGATATATATCCCAATATTTTTTCATTATATTTTTCGTAATTTTTTTTCATAGAAATTAGAATAAAATCCAACGTTCTAGTCCTATTCAATATTGAAAATCCAAAAAATTTGTGACGCTTCATCCTAATGAGAAATTATAAAAAAACAAAATAAAATACTGTACAATAAAAGTCCGCTTAGAAATAGTGTAACACCTAACTATCTTTGTCTATGTAATAACTAGAACAAATAACTATGCTACAAATATTTCATTAAGGCATGTAACTTCAGTTTGCACAGTAGGGCAGAATCAAAATATTTTGGAAATAAATCATCGATTTCTAAAGGGATAATCCGATCAGTTTTGAATTTCAAATGAACATAAAAGATGAGTATTTGCGCATATTAATTTTTTTTATTAATGCTATGAAATTTTTTATTATACTATACAACAATTTCGAAGTTTTTTCAAAATTACGGTGGGGGTTATAATGTATTTCGTTTCGAATGAAAACATTTTCGAAACACAATGTATAAGGTATAAAAATACGAATGATTTTATTTTCGAATCGAAATACATAATAACCCCCTAGAGTTCTGACAACCGATTCTGGTAGAGACCAAAAAAAAATATACGTGTGTCGGCGTTTTGCAAGATCACATGGCTGATTCTCATTTCAAATGCTTTTTTCGTGTCCGTTGAAAGTATAGTAAAATATTTCATAAGATAAACGCATAAATCTTACACTAAACATAAAGACTGTCACTGATATAGCTCTCCAGATATGAGATAATTAACAATTGGTTTGCATGAGAGCTATCTCTTCCTTTGCTGATATCCAGCAAATTTTCCGTTTGACTACGCAAACTATCTACAATGTGGCTCACACCTAGTTGAGAAACTCTTACTAATATATTTAATTCTCCATATATATGATAATTAGTTATTGATTTGTATGGAAGGTATATACCGTAAGTCTGTTCGACACGGGTTTTTACACTTCTCTTTTTACATATAATTACCTTACAATTATTGCAAACTGACATTAAAATTTAAAGACTATCCAAAGTTATTTAATTAGTTGGACTTAAGTTCATTTTCAATTTAATCTTTCGATCAAATTATTTTTTATTTAAGAAAGAAGTTCTAAAATATGTAAATATTGAACATTCAAAGAAAAATTTGGATGTACGAAAGGTTGAACTGACAGCTGTTTCGAGACTACCAAGTCTACTCATCAGAGCCCTTTACCTACACTACCAGCGAGGATAGCAACAACACCGTAGCAAAAATCCTACTAATTTTAGTAAGCTCAATTGACAGACTGTCGCCATCTCGCGGCGAGTCGCACCTATTAATAAACTTTTTCTAAATGTTCGGAACTTCACTAACTGTCTTCTCTTAGCATGTTCAACTATTTTAAGCTTTTTTCATTTCGGTCTTACCTGCGTGGAATATCATCGATATTTTCAATGCTGGGATTTTTTGTCCACGTTTTTTTTTGGAAGAGTACACACTCATGTTTTAGCTAAGTGCCTTTAGAGTTTTAATAATTGAGTTATGAATTTTTAGTCGAACTGCATGGTTTTTATTCATAAATCAATTATTTAAAGACTATAAAACATTTTGTAAAATAATAAAATCGATATATTGCACGTTTTACCTTAAAATCTTAAAGGTTAAATCCACGAACAATTTTCTTTTTTTTTCCATTAACTTAACTGCCATTTCCCACGTTTTTTTTTTTTTTATTTTTTTTACTTCCAAGTATCAATGAATTTTATAAAGTGGCTGAGAGGATATCAATAGGTTTAATGGATATTTGGATGATGGTTTGACGGTCGGTTTAGTATAGTTGGTTGTTTGTTTCTAAGCCACAGACCGTTATAACATTTATTTAGGTTTTTACACTTAAAGCTGATTTTCTTTTTTTTTCGAATAAACTCTATGTCCGTTTAAGATGTAAAAAGGCAGATTTTTTCACAGTTCACTTTGCATACAAAGTATCCCCTTAAACAGCAGCTCTAACATACAACAACAATTTTGTTTTTATGACGTTTCTCTTCTTAGTCCACAGATACTTAAATTGCAACACACATACCGGGAGCGTTGTAAGCATACCTTTATTTTCATTTTGGTGGTTTTATTTATATACATATATATATATTTTTTTTATGTTTTTTATGTTTTTATTTTTTGCTTTCTTCATTGGCATTAAGCTCCTGTTTTTAAATGGTTTTCTTATGGAAATTTCAATGAAATGTGGTAAACGATGATTATACAATTTTCTTACTCTTGGTTGAATTTTCGGGCTACTAGAGGAGAATTTTAAATGTACTTTTTGTATATTTTTTTTGAAGTATAAAAGTCCTTAAAGGCTATCAAGCACAGATTTTCACATCAACAATAAAAAATAAAAAGAATGAGAAAAAAACAACTACAGCAACGGCAACAACCATAATAATAGTCATTGTAGCGGTAGTTGTAGTAAGTAATACATAGGAACACTTTTGTAACCACCAACAATAAAAAGAAAGTTCAGTTCTTATGGATATTGTTAGTTGTTTTCCATGACTGTTCACCTGGCCCACTCAGCATAAGAGTATGCATTACTACACCTACTAACTACGAGCATGAATGAGTAACTAGATCTCTATACAGCGAACATATAAATTTAATAAATTGTTGGTATTGGGGCAAACATATGGATGAGAGGTATGTGCATGCATACCCTGAAAATAATATTCGTCCATTTTAGCTGAAATGGCCTAGTTAAAATCTGGTCGCATCCCTGTAGATAACGCGACTAGTCCATACACGTATGCTAAGTACACCCCATAGAGGACTAGGACTAGTCCAATGGTAAACCAAATGTATGGAAGAAACAGGGTCGATTTAACATTACGATGTCCTAGGGCGGAACATATAACCCAGCTTTGCATTAATTACATCGGAGTAGTCTATGTCACTACTTGATGAAGCATTCAAGTGTTCTGGTTTTAACGATTGCATATACTATTTTCAATCTTTAAAACGAGACATCAAGTAGGGACAACTGCGACGTAGTGCAAAGCCCTAGGACATCGTACTATTAAATCGGCCATGTTTTCTCCATACATTTTGGTTACCTTTAGGCAAGCTCTAGTCCTCTCTGGAGTATACTTTACATGCGCGTGTATGGACTAGTCACTTTATCTTCAGGGTATGTGTCGGGTATGCAAGAGAAAGCTGCTGAAGTATTTTATTTTAGTGTGTATTTTCTCTCGCAATGAATGTTGGTATTAACAACAATCTGCTCTTATTGCTCAATGAAGCTTAAAAATTAAAGTGCTTAAATTTTTTACGTTTTTCGTTCTCTCTGTTTTTACCCTTCGAGTTTAGCTGAAATAATTATCATATCAATTGCATTTAATTCCATAGTGTAAATTCAATGGGATTCATTTTAAATATTTTAAATACGAAATGGAAATTTGAAGTAATAATTCAATTTTATTTTTGGGCTTACTTATAGTATGTTAAGATATAATGGCAACTGTATAAGAGTTGCAGAAAGCCAAATTCCGAGTGTAAACATTGGCCGTCGCTTATGAAAGTATAATTATCAATTAAGCATAAGGGAGCTAGGAAAACGAAATGCGTCCTAGATAAAACTTTTTATCGCTACCAATAGAATTTTTTGTGCAGCCCAAATGTTCACTGAAGCACATTAAGAAATCTAATTATTCTACTATGTGAGAGATAATCAATTATACTTCATATAGAATCAAATAAATTTAAATAATAAAGTACTTTTGTTCAGCGATGCCATTTTTGGGGATTTTACGATATAACAATAAAAACGATATGACATACTGTGCTGTCATATCGTAAGATTTTTACGATATGACAACATTGCGATATGACAACACCGTATATGACTATCTAGTGTTGTAATATCGTAAAAAACTTACTATATGACAACACAGTATGTCATATCGTTTTTATTGTTATATCGTAAAATCCCCAAAAATGGCATCGCTGCTTTTGTTTTATATCGGTTATTTATTTCAATAGCGTCATAACTCAAAAAATTTGATTTTTAATATAATAATACAGAAGTAATAATCATATCGTTCTTTATATTGTGAAAAAATTTCGTAAAAATATCTTATATAGGCACCTTTTGGGAGAATAATGTACTTTTATTTTTCCATTAAGTTGTATGTAAAATGAAAACTTTAAAGTCGTTTTCTATAAAACTACTTTTTCGAGTTATGACCTATTTGAATGATATGTTGGCTCCTTATGGCACATCAATACTTTCAATAACCAAAATCAATGCTTGGCGGGAGCGATGCCATTTTTAGCTCTCTGTTTACGATATGACAAAAAACGATATGACATACTGTGTTGTCATATCGCAAATTTTTTACGATATAACAACACTAAGATAGCCATACACGGTGTTGGCATATCGAAGTGTTGTCAAATTGTAATAAACTTACGATATGACATTACTGTATGTCATATCGTTTTTTGTCATATCGTAAAAAGAGCTAAAAATGGCATCGCTGCTTGGGGTGTAAAACAAACATTTCTTGAAAATTAAAAAATATTGGCCGCGAATACTGGTCCCAAATACTGGTAACAACTACATAGCATAATGGTGTTGCCACTACGGATTTTTTAGATGTGCACTGCTGGCGTAATTTTTCGGGGAGGTGCCAAGGAACTCCAGGGATTTTAGGGATTCCGGTCCTAGTTTTTGGGCATCTCTAATATGGTTTGTGTCTTTGCTAAGTGATTCATGGCAGTGATAGCTGAAGGTGTCTCTGCTAACTATATTTACAATAATTATAAATGCAAAAGTAATTTATTTATTTTTTTTTTTTTGTTGCGCTTTAACGGCTAAACCACAAAACCGATTTTGCTGAAATGTTTAACGTAGATAGATCTGAGTCTGGAAGGAAACATAGATTATGTTTTTTTTAACTAGGACCTCAGTGGGGGGTAGGGGACAATTTCTGTCTCGCAGAAACTATCTAACCGATTTTGATGAAATTGAAAACATAGATAGATCTGAGTCTAAATGAAGACATAGGCTATACATTTTTTCAAAAATATGATCACGAGGGGAGGTAGGGGAAAATTCCTTTCTCTTTGAAACTATCCGATTTTGATGACATTCAAAACATAGATAAATCTGAGTCTTAAAGAAGACATGGGCTATACATTTTTTTCAAAAATAGGACCACTTTCTTATTAGTATGCACCAGTGAAGACTATACTCTCTATCCTATGCCCGGCGAAGAAAAAATTAAATAAATGAGTTAGCCAGCCATGTCACAGAGTTCTATTCCGTTCGGAAATTGAATTCAATTCAACCTAATATGTCAAGCCCTAGCTGGAGCATTCCGCAGCATAGTAGCGCCGCCAACACTCTCAATACACCTCACAAATTTGCGTATTTTAGTTTTCTTTTTTAGACACCAGCTGCTACAAAAATTGGGTGGGTTGAACTCCGTTTCCAAACGGAATTGAACTCTGTGACATGTCCAATAATTGGTTTTTTAGCTGCGTTTGTGTTTATTTGCATTTTTTTTGTTCTTTATTTTAATGTTTGTGTTGTGAAAATGTAAAGAGACGACAAATAGCCGACATACGTCGATCAAAGGGGTATTTTGGAAAACAATTTAAATAAATATGCGGTTCTTAAATGAGCAGTTCAATTCTTATAACACTCCATACGACATTTCAGGAGATATTGTTGAGCTCAAGTTTAAAGTTTTGACTTTATTTTGAAATTGGATTTATATCTTAAAATGGGGTGGAGCCATAAGAACCGAAAGTGGGTTACCTCGGGCTTATGAAAAATTAAAACATATTCCAAGCTAATGTTTTTCATCTAATCAACAAGAGTTTTTGCAAGTAGACTTGTCAACCCAAGAGGTGAAAAAAGTCTACCACATTTATGGGTTTCCGCTTAAAGTTCAGGAGATATTCGATAAGAAAAAGTAAAATTTTTACTTTTTTATCCACATTGGTCCACTGTTTTTCTAATGGGGAAATCAAATTTTATTGGATATGCATAAACGTATTATTTGGAAAATTTTTGTTTACAAATCACAACTCAGTCAAAACTATGTACTATAAGGCATATCACTATAAAAGTTTTTTTCAAAATTTTCTTTATTGAATTAATCAGATTGTTTAAAAATATACCATTGGGGCAAATCTAGAAAAATACTGAAAACTGATTTTCGTTTGGCACATTAAACTTTTTATATTCCACATATTTTAATTTAAATCGCTGAAAAAAAAATTTTGTAGGCCAGTGTTATCTAACCCTCGCATAAACGAAAAACATCATATTAAAATACTAAATTAAAATCTAAATTTAAATAATTTTAATAATAATCCAATTCTAAGATATACTAAGGTAATATGCAATATTTTTATAATCACTACACTGCTTATAGCTCTCATCTACTTAAGAAAATATAATAAAATTTAATGCATTTTCCGGCAATAACAAAAAAAAATGTTGTTGAATTAAAAATTCTTAACAAACCATTTTCATTACTAATAAACATTCACACACACTTACTCACTCACAAATACAAATACAAATGCCCCCAAACACAGTGATAACAATTCTCTATTAATGCCCATAACGAGCTAATTTGGAAAAGAACCAAAATATAAAAACAAACTAAAAGTATATCTTACACTTTCTGGATTTAAAATTGTTATTTATTTGCCGCATAAAAATAAATATTTCTAAACTACCCACTTAATGCTTCTCTTTGGGCCTTTTAACACTTATTTTAAAAGCATATTAGTTTCATATATTTTTCTCAAACGGATTTTGCTTCTTTTGTTTTTTTTTTTTGGTCTTTCTTTACCTTCCCGTATGAGATGATGCCATGCAAAGACATTTTACCACTACTCCACCTTCATTGGCGCGATAAATATTTCTAAGTGTTAAAAATAGCAGAAGAAAATAACAAAAAAAAAACACTTATAACCAATAAATTTCCTAAAATGGAAAGACAAAATAAAGACATAGAAAAAGCTTAATCGAATTGTTTACGTATTTGTCTTTATTGCTTGGACCATCTGCTTTTTTTTCTTCTCCTATTTTTTTGCTTCTAACGTATTTATGTCAAAGTATATATTAGAGTGCCATTTGGATGCTACACTGGCTGTAACAAGTATGTTAAGCCCCTTGTATAGGCCAGTTTTTTTATTAAAAATTATATACTTTTCGAATCATTAAATTGTATTGTTAGAGAAACTTATAGTAGGTGCCAACTTCCATGCGAATTGCATAAGTAGAAGAAGTTTAAAAGGAGTATTTGCATAGTATGGGCGTGACTCGACCCACTTTTCTTATCATAAGATTGCATTGACAGAAGAACTGAACGTTTCCGCAAAGTTTTATAAAAAATTAGTTGAGTAGTTTAAACATAAAATTACTTTAATGTGTAACACACTACCGTCTTTTCTTATCATAATGTTGTATTGTGTGGAAAGTTTTAAAAAGATCTGTTAAAGCGCTGTGCACTTTTTGTTTCTTTAAATTATATTATTAGGGGAACTGAATACAAGTTTTATAAGAATTGTTTCAATTGTTTCAGTAAAAGTGGTTAAAAACTTATACTTACTGCTGGCACTGCTGACTTTTCCGAACATAAAATTATATTGTCACATTAAAGAGTTGATAATACGTCTTTGATACAGGGGCAGCTAATGCAAATGTAATAAAAACTAAACTGAATATGTCGCATTCACACGGAGAGAAGACATGGTTGAAGCATATATCGGAAAATAAAATTATGACTATGACAACAAATGTATGGTTATGGTAACCAACATATGGTTGTTGCAAACAATGTATGGTTGTGGCAAAAAATTTAAATAATTTAAAAGAAGGGTATTGTTCTTATCTGTCCATATATGTGTATATGTATGTATATTCCTTTGCTGCAGTATTGAGACCAAATGCCTAAGTTTGATGATTCTTATGTTAATCGATTTTTTTTAATCTTGGCGAAAATTCCGCTATATTCTATATGGCGGCGAGCTATATTATAATGAGTATCGTTGAGTAGGTATTTGAAAATAATTTATATATTTCTAAACAAAAAACTAAATATATTAGGGGTGTTCACGCAACATTCGGTAACTGTTTACTCGTTAAATTGTGTAAAATTTTCCATATTTTTTGTTGCTGTAAAATTTATTTAAAAAATGTTTGTCTACTAAAAGTATGGAAAATTTTACGAATTCAACGAGTAATCAGTTACTGAATGTTGCATGAACTCCACCATTGATTTTTTGTCTAGTGTAAAAGTGACTTCGTATTCTCGTAAATCGGTAAAAGAAACTTCAAAAACTAAACAATAGAAACGTTTTTGGTACGTTTTGATTGAAATTGACCAATTTGCATAATTTTTCAGTATTAAGGTACAATTTTCTTTTTAATTTAACAATTTCAAATAACACTTTGCATTCGGCTTGACCTCAAAAATAAAAACCTTTTCAATTTCTATAAAAATCTTTACTAACATGTACATTTTTAAAATACCTTATGCTGGTTGTACAATGTACATACACATACCTTCACTTTATTTAGTCTTATAAGTCTATAAGTAAGTAAAATTTCGTATCTGTATATTTATTTGTATAACAAACAATTCACGTTTATTAGTGTGGGTGAATTTTTTGAAACTTTATGAATATTGGCCGTTAACATAAGATATGGCAGCCAATATCGAATTAACGATTATATGGGATTTAATGTTAAAAAATATGACCGCAATCATTAACACAGACAAAGAAGGAGCAGCATCAGTTCAATATGAAAGCATGGCTCTCCAGGCAGCAGGTCATTTAAATGTTCGAGTATACAAATGCCAATGAAACTTTTTATTTTCAGTGGCTTAAAAAATAATGTTTATGGCTCAAATGGTGCGATTATAGATTTGAATAAATTTATGTTTATTTCAAATTTTTTATGAGAGTTATTTATGAAAGAATATGTACTTTATGGTTATGGTAGAATTTATGATTATTGCTGTACAACTTTTATTTAGTTAGAAGGATATTAGGTACAACAATTTTAAGGAAGAAGTTCTTAGTAATATTAACGTTTTGTGCCTAAAATTGTTAATGTTTTTTATCGCTTTGTTTTATTGTTTTTTAAATTACTTCATATTTACAAAAGTTTTATTTCTTTATTAAATGATTCATATCCAGGCACCCTTCAGCAAAGTTAAATCACAGAAAGTTTGATAAGAGGTACAAGAAAATTGTAGTTATGCTATTTAAATATTCTTTAAATACTACCCAGTAGAAATTAATACGACTTTTCTAAACAGATATGACGAACAGGACCTCCTATACTTAATAATATTACGTAAACGTATACTTAATAATACTTAATAATATTAAGTATACGTATGGAGGAACATAACAATTTAAAAACCAAGTAAGGATATTTCAGTACGAGTTTTTCTTATAAGGTCCTATTCACATATTAGGTAACACTATTTTCGAAGGTTTTATACCCCCCCCCCCCCCCCCCTCCACCCTTTGGAACGCTTTTTACAAAATTTTCAGTATAAAGTATCTAATCCGTAACAAATCATTAAGCCTCCCCCGCCCCCCTTAGGGCGTTACGTAATATGTGAATGACCCCTAAATCCATTAATTTTATACGTTTAAAAAAGAAAGGTAGACTTAGAGGCATCCTCATGGGGGGACTAGATTTGTTTCGAATGACATCAAATTGCCGATAACACGTTCTAAAGTTATTCAATCTTCAATATGACGAACTTTTCTCAAAAATGGCCGAGATGCCCAAGTTTAGCGGCCTATAAAATAGAAACCTTAGAGGTATGGAAAACCGTGTCTAAATTATTAAAAAAAAAATTTTATTGAAATCAATTTTGTATGGGATATGAAATCGATTTTTTCACTTAATAGCTCATAACTTTCTTATTTTTCGTCAGATTTCCTGGATATTAAGCTTCTTTTATTCACAACAAATTTGTTTGTTATGCATTTCTTTAAAATAAATTATTAAAAATTTTTTTTGTATTAATGAAGCAACTAAAAATAAAATTCGTAAAATTACTTTAGCTTCCGGGCGTGGTAGAGGGTTGACAGATATGTCGAAAACAATTTTTTTTAATTGTTTGTATATAATTTAGCTAAAGGCAACATTCTGGAGGAATTCGAAATCGATTGGATGACTTTTTTCACCTTCATACACCGGCGCTCCACTCTATTAAATATGTATACATCATATTTGTTGTTAGAAGGAGCTATATAAAAAAGCTCCTAATTTTTTATTCAATGAAAAAGATTTATTAAGCTTTTAAGAGAAAATTCTTTTAATTTTCACACCTCTGAATAAATATTAATCTAAATCTATCATAAGGCAAAGTAACTATATAAGGCAAACTTACTATAAGGCAGAGTAACTATATGTAACTTGCATGCCAAATTGTTCAAAGCTTCTAGAGAAACGCCTTTAAGTTTTTACAAATTTTAAACATCTAATATCATACAATTTTTAAATTTCTTAAATTAATTTTCATTTCTACATCAAGTATATTGAGTGTTGTATTTTTATTTTTCTTTTCTATAAAAGTTATAAAATTAATTTTCAACACGCCCATTACACATCACTGCAACAGGAAATAAAAAAGTAAAATATACATTCTTCAGCTCTTCATACTGCCACATCCTGGCACATCCTTTATTAAATAGAAAAGAAAAAATCGCATACAATTTTCTTTTTTTTTATTGTAATCTCTAACGATTTTCATTTCAAAAGATATATACATTTGGAATAATAAACCGGAAAGGATGCATATAACTGCATGGGTGCAACGCATTCAAGTAAACAATGCGGTTATAAAAATGATAATATTACAAAAATTATGTAAATTTTAAATTAAAATAAAAAACCACTATTGAAATGGCAACAAAACCAAATGAAGACTGAGAAAGGAAGAAAAAAGCAAAGCGGATGGAAGAAGTAATAATGGCAGCAATGACGATAATCTTATAAACATATACTAGTAGTTGTATACAAAAGAAAATTATACATACATAATCATCATTATCAGCACTATCAGCAACATTGGTTGTCATCATCATCATCACCATCATCGTCATCATCCTAAGAATGTAACACATTTGCATTATTTATTCTATGGCAACTGAAACATTCAAATGCAGATTGTGCACCTTTGGTTTGCAACATAAAAATATGACTTGGAAAAAAGCGGAAATAGAAAAATTGAACAGAAAAAACAGTAGACAACAAAACAAAACTGCATAGAGAGTGTAAGTGAATATAATAAAATTGATTTGCATTTTCTTGCACTTTATTATTGAAAAATTAAAATGTTGTCCGCAAGACTTAAACATACAAAATGCAAATCAGTTATAAACTATTTTTTTATACACACAATCACTAAAGAACTAAGAAAGGAAACGGAAGTCCTTTCAAAAGGTAAATGCAGTGGGAGTACATTTAGAAAAAAAATATAGATTGTTTTGAGTGTAAAAAAAGAAAACTTCTTGCAACTTCACTGGACAGCTGACAAAAATTTTAAATCATATTTTCATTAAAAAAAAAAATAGTTTAAAAAATAAACTTTAATTTATTTTAAAAGCAACAGATGAGTTGAATCTTAAGTTTAAATTCTTAGTAAGAAAACTTTATTTTATATAAATTTAACGAATGGCATTCATTAATTTTTTGCAAAAATACGAAAATATTCATGAAAGTTTCATGTAAAACGATGGTACATTGAAAGCATTTATTGTTGTTATTCTTTTACATAATTAATGAACCAGCCCAGGCAGAAAATGCGACTTTATGCAAAAAATATGTACCACTGCAACAGGAAGCTTAAAGGACTTCTTTCATAAGACGGAATGTAACGCCAACATTTCTTTGCAATTAAAATAACTAATAGTCGAACTAAAATAATTAGTAGTCGAATCAGGGAATAACTCCCTGCTAAATATGTAGGTAACAGCTTTCCAATTTTTGAACCATGTTATAGTAAATCCGCTTTGTGTCATACTGTAGCAACCTGTACATAAGTACACTAATTTCACATTACTTTTGGACATTGGTTGTGTTAAATTACTTAAGGTACGGTCACACTTGGCAAATATTTGCCGAAAAAAACGTGACCAACAGACAAGCTAAAATTGTATTTCCTTTAATTCCAATATTTTTTAAATAAGGGCTCGCATTTATTAAAAATAATGTAAAAATAGGTTTTTGCAGCATAATTAGCTTTATTTTGTGACATAAAAATCAAGTTAAATCACACCAACCCTTAGCAAAAGTAGTGGTTACGTTTTTTTTGGCAAATATTTGCCAAGTGTAAACGTACCTTTAGTTTTTCATCTAAATACATTTAACTATTTATTTTACAAACACAATTTTCTTTTGCTTATTCCTATTTTATTCAAATTTACAATGCACAATGGGGCTGAATCAAAATATTTTAAAAATAAATTGCCATTTCAATATAAAATTGCAGATGGAAATATTCCTATTTAAACTTATAATTGGTTAAGAACTTATCTTTTATAGTTAGATAAAACTATATATTAAATTTTTACAGATATGAATTCGTTAGAAATTTTTATATATTATTAAAGAAACTCGCATTGACACACCCAATATTTTTTATTTTATCATGTTTTTTTTTACTGTAAAATTATTAAAACGTTAGTTAGGTCATTTTGCGTTTCAGTTAACGATGTTTGTCTAAAAGGTATATTCATAGACATGCTTTTAAAAATGAAACCAATTTACCATTTTTTTGGGCTCTGGAGCCTTCTGCATTAAGCGAAAATTATAAAAGAAATTAAATTTTTGGGATTTGTTGGAACTTTTTTAGGAATTCTGAGATTCCTAGATTTCTTTATGCCATAAAACCATTGATTATTGATATTTTGGAGTTATGTAGGAATTTACGTACTACACACCAAGCAATTGCAGAAAACTTAGACTTGCTCCTGAGAATCTCAGAACTCTTAGCTTGCAAGTTTGCCCAGAGTTCTGAGATTCTCAGGAAATCCCAAAAATGGAATTTTTGACGGTTGTGCCCATAAAGTCCGCATTTGATCTAAGACCCATAAAATGATGTGGCAAACAAATGGATACACGTAAGAGTTTCTGTTAGTCTCAAGCGTACTTAAGGAGTTAAATATTTAATGACACAAAAGTTCTGATATCGGCCCCATTGTGCATGGTTAAAAAAATAGCTTAACACTTTTAAAAGTTTGTGCTCTTCCCTTCACTAACATTTGGCTTAAAGAACCAAAGTACTTTTTGTACATTTGTCCGTATTTATTTAAGTGTTTCGTTAGTTTTTTGTGTGTTTTTAAAACAGCAAAATGCATAGCAAGCAGTAAAATAAGTTTGAAGTTAGACATATTTTTTGTGCGTCTTTTCTTTAATAGTGAGTGAAAAGTTTTTAATGCAGCTTTTTAATAAAACTTAAAAAATGACATCTACTACTTGACAGATAGGTGAAAGAAATGCATTTTTCTTAAGTACAAGAAACGTTTGATGTTGAGAAATTAAGAATGTGCTAGCAAACAATGACCAATAACAACATGCAACAAGAAAAATGCCAAGGAGTACCACTATATTTTTTTCATGTGTTATGGTTTCCTAAATACAAAAACAATTGAAATTTAAAAAAAAAAATTTTAATTTTGTTCTCAAATTTAGGATTTATGAAGAGGCTGCTTGCTCCTCTGATTTTATCATCATAACTTATAACTAAATTACTAAACTATAAACTAAATTACCTTTAAGCCGTTCCAACATTAATTTTTTTTTTACATAATCAACTAGAATATCTACTAGAATATCAAAAAACCGCTTCTCTTCAAAACTTTCTGAATGGGCTCGACGCAACACCTCAAACAGACTATTCGCTATGGAGAGAAGCCTGAGGCCTCAAAAGACCAGTGATTTATAAGCCTTCATTGCGAGCTTCGAATGGAGACTGGGCAAGAACTGACGCTGAAAAAGGTACTCTGTTTGTAAACCACTTGCAGAAAGTATTTACTCCAAATACGTCTGATACTATAGTTGAGCTGCCACCAGTCCTCGCTATACCAGATGTTACTTTGAGGTTCAACATTCGTGATTTTGAACGCTATATTGCGGGCTTAAACTCGAAAAAAGCTCCGGACGCTGATAAAATAAGCAATAAAATGCTCTTAGAGCTACCCTATACTGCAAAACGGATAATTCTTTTTATTTTTAACAGTATTTTGCGCCTCAAATGCTATCGCGCAGAATGGAAGGTTTCGCTGATTACCATGATACCTAAACCAGGCAAAGATCATACGAAGGTGGAGTACTATAGGCCTATAAGCCTGTTGTCTAACATGTCAAAACTATTTGAAAAGCTACTTATGAGTAAGCTAACACCCATACTGAATCGTACTGGATGCATTCCAGACCACCAATTCGGTTTTAGGAGACAACATAGCACGATTGAACAAACACATAGACTCGTGAACGTGGTTAGAAAAACCTTCGACGAAAAGAAATATTGTTCTGCGCTCTTCATCGATGTTTCTCAGGCATTTCATAAAGTATGGCACGAAGGTTTAATACATAAACTAAAGAAAACCCTACTCAAAAACATCCTTAAATTTTTAGAAAGCTACTTAACTGAGCGAAAATTTGTTGTTAAAGAAGGTAATTTTCAAAGCCCTCCGCAACCCATTGAAGCCGGAGTTCCTCAAGGCAGCATCCTCGGTCCTGTATTATATCTGATATATGCCTCTGACTTGCCGGTAAGCAGTAACATACACATATCAACATTCGCTGATGATACAGCTTTTCTAAGTGTTCACAAAAGCCATCAAGAAGCCACCCGCAATTTGCTAGATTATATACCCCAGTTGGAACAATGGCTAAACCAATGGCGGATAAAAATTAACGAACAAAAATGTCTACACATTACTTTTACAATGTACAAAGAAACCTGCCCACCTATACAAATAAATAACTAAACTATACCTCAGCACACTGAAGTAAAATATCTCGGTGTTCATCTTGATCGTCGTCTAACATGGAAGTCACACATAAATGCAAAGGTGACCCAAATGAAATTAAAAGCAGCTCAAATGAATTGGCTCATTGGATGGAACTCTACTCTAAGCCTAGATTGTAAACTTCTTCTATACAACTCCATTCTAAAACCAATATGGTCCTATGGAATCCAGTTATGCGGCACTGCCTCGGCATCAAATGTAGAAAAAATTCAAAGGCGACAAAATAATATACTCCGTACGATTACAGCAGCCCCATGGTATGTCAGAAACAAGCGGTTAAGACGTGACAAGCTACATAAAAAGACTTGAGTTGCACCCAAATCCCCTTGCCTGAAACATCATTAACTATAGAGGCCACACTCGGCTGAGAAGGAGGGACACTCTTGCTCTCAGCCGAACACTGGCTGGACTTAAAAATTAAAATTTTAGAGTAAAGATTTGATTACTTATTGTTAGTTCAATTTTATTGAAGATACAATAAATAAATACATATAACCAAAAAAAACATAATCAATGGTTCCGGAATTATTTAGGCCACAATGATGAAATATATATTTTCTTGTTCAAAAATTTAAATCTTTTTTGGTATTAAATATTTATAAAAAATCAAAAATGGCAAAATGTTATAATTTTTATTATTTGGTCATAAAGCCACTACAAATAAAATAAGCTTTATTTTATGAATAAGTATTGACTTTATTCACAATAAAGTGAAATTACGTGATTTTTGCAAAAAATATAGTTTTAAGGAGGCTGCTCTACTGATTTTGTCATAACTTGGGAAACAGTTGTTTAATTTTTTTTTACAAATGCCACATTACATAAAATTACCTTTAAGCCGTTCCAACATTAAGTTTTTATACTCAATGGTTTCGGAATTATACTCAATGGTTTCGGAATTATTCAAACCAAAATTATGAAATATATATATATATGACGCATTCTCATTTCAAATGCTTTTTTCGTGTCCGTTGAAAGTATAGTAAGGTATTTCATAAAGTAAACGCATAAATTTTAAAATGAAAACTGCTTTAGGATGATTTAGTAGATTATAAATATAAATGTACATAAGTTTTTTTTTTTATGTGTTAAAAATCAAGAACGAAAATACTCTTTATACTCTCTTCATACAAAATGGCGTGTCCGTAACGCATGCAGTTGATTTTCCACATTAAGAAACCATGAATTTAATGTTAATGAATATAATGTTTTTAGAATTTTTGCATTTGCTTCTCTTATTTTACACATAAAACCTTAAAAAAGTCGATAGTATAAGTTTTATTTTTAAATTGTTGTTGTCCACAGTCCAATGTATTGAGCGTTGCCCTTTTTTAGTACGCTTCATTAATCAGTTTAAAATTATTAAAATTGCATTAACAACATACACTAAAAAAAGCGTAGGTTTGTACTTCTAAATATTTAAACGTTTTGTGAACTTTGTTAAATAGTATTATATTGAAAAAAGAGTCATCTATCAATCGTCGTTTGTATCCAAAAAAGTATATTGAGTGTTATCCATAGCTTTTTAATAAAGGGTGGTGAAATTTTAAGGGCCGATGTTGAATGTGAACCACACCTAAACGTCAAGTTTTTTCTGCATTTCATTTGACATTTTTCAATTTCAGACTAACTCAATTTGAACCATGGAAAGATACACAATCGAGCAACGCGTTAAAGTTATTCAAAATGCATTTCGTGCACTTCGTGATTTTTTCGGTCAATTTAATCGTCCAAATGTGCGTACAATCGGAAAAATCGTGCAAAAATTGGAGCAAACCGGGTCTGTAGGAGATGTGAAAACACCACCCAGTAAAAAATGTTCATGGTTTTGAAGCACTAAAGAAATAAAGCGATTCATAATTCGCTTTAAAATATGAGCTTGTTCAGAAGATGATTTCATAACGTCACAACAATGCAGGTTCTGAAGCGAGAAAAATTATTTGCTTTTTACTTATACAAAAGCTTCGTACACGAGCTATACAAAAAACTGATTTTATAGTGCTGATCCAAAGCAGGTTTTTAAGCGAGAATGAAGAGTAAGTTTATTAGAGTTTCTTGATGCCGTTTTGCAATAGTGTTTTTGGTCTAGTGATTGGTACGTTGGACTTCAAACCTGAAGGTTCTTAGTTCGATACTAGTTGAAGTTAAAATAACAAACATTAAGTAAAAATATAAAATTAATAAAAATAAATAAAGAAAAGAAATAAGAAAAATTCAAAATGGCGTCAACGACGCCAATCCACATCGAACAATTTTTTTCATATATTTTCAGTTCTAGTGCTGAAAATGTTGATGATTTTCAGCGCTTCAAAAGCGCTTTTGTGAGCAAAAATGTAATACTCCAATCAGGGAACTCGCCATACAAAAATCAGCAGCGATATCAGCAAGTTTGTCAGCGCTACTTTTATTCCATAATAGTAGAAACCTGCTTTATTGGCAGCAACTTTTTTACTGGGCAGTGCATGCTCGTGCAGCTCTTACTGCAGAAAATATTGCTGCTGTTCGCGATAATGTGGATGATAAATCCGTCCACCTCAACTCGTCGTCGTGCCCAACAATTGCACCTCTCACGCTCGTCGTTGGGGAACATTATGCATAAAGACTTGCATTTACACGCTTACAAGGTGCAATTGACTCAAGAACTAAAGCCTCTTGACCATTCCAAACGTCGTCAATGGTCAGAATGGTGGCAAGAAATAGCAACAGTGGATGGTAAATTTTCGAAGAAAATCATCTTCAGTGATGGGCACATTTTCACCTCAGTGGATACGTCAATAAGCAGAATTGCCGCATTTGGGCGAGTGATAATCCAAGAGTGATAGTCGAAAAATTAATGCACCCGCAAAGAGTGACTGTTTGGTGTGGTTTATGGGCTGGCGGCATCATCGGGCCGTATTTTTTCCAAAATGAGGCCGGTCAGGCAGTTACTGTGAATGGTGTTCGTTATCGTGAGATGATAACGAATTGGAAGATATGGATGTGGACGATATGTGGTTTCAACAGGACGGTGCCACTTGCCACACAGCCAGCGAAACAATGGCTCTTTTGTGAGACAAATTTAATTGCCGTGTTATCTCACGTGGTGGCGATGTCAATTGGCCGCCAAGATCATGTGATTTGACAACGTTGGACTTCTTTCTTTGGGGTTATTTGAAAGAAAAGGTGTACGTCGATAAGCCAGCAACAATTCAAGAGCTAAAGGATGAGATAATTCGGCACATTAACGGCATAGAACCTCAATTATGCCTCAGCGTCATCGAAAATTTGGACCATCGGATGGAGGTGTGCCACCGAGGTCGCGGCTGCCATTTGTCCGATATTTTGTTCCATACATATTTGAACCATACCATATTATCATAATAAAAAGAAATGACAATAATTTCCTAAATAATTTGTGTTTTATTCAAAATCACCATAGGCCCTTAAAATTTAACCACATCGAAGATTATACATCTGAATTGTATTGAATTCAAAATAAAGTGTGTGTTCTGAAAAAATATTGAATTCCTACAATAATGTATTGAACGTTACGTTAAAAAAAAATTTAATATAATTTATCTATAAATTTAAGGACATTAAAAAAGGTTACAGCAGCTGAAGGATAGAAACTACAAACTACTAGTTTCCTAAATAATTTGTGTTTTATTCAAAATTACCATAGGCCCTTAAAATTTAACCACATCGAAGATTATACATCTGAATTGTATTGAATTCAAAATAAAGTGTGTGTTCTGAAAAAATATTGAATACGTACAAGAATGTATTGAACGTTACGTTAAAAAAAATTCGTTAAAAATAATTTATCTATAAATTTAAGGACATTAAAAAAGGTTACAGCAGCTGAAGGATAGAAACTACAAACTACTAGTTTTCTTTGAAAAAATCTTGCTTCTTTCGCATGTGGGTTGTATATTTTCGAAGAATGTACTAGCTTGTAGAGATTGACGCGTGTCGACATTTTCCAACACGACACGCACGAAACACGCACGCCCAGAATTTTCAAAACACGAACACGACACAACACGCATGCAATCAAATTCAAAAACAAAACAAAAATATTTTTTTATATTCAAATACTTATTTTTTTTTTTTTTTCTATAAAAACCAAATATTTATTTTGAAACTTTGTAGGGATAACTCCGTCAATATTGTGTATTGTCTCTGGAAAAAAATTCAAAATTGGCAAGTGGGCGTGGAGCCTCTAATATAGAGCAAATATTTATGTTGAGATGTTTTCAAAACTAATATAACCGGACCGATCTTTTTGAAATGTTTTCAGCGTATTACTTATGGCACTTCCCATATAGAAGCAACATTTCTTTAGAATATCTTGGAAGCAAAGACAGTCAGAATTTTGAAATTTTTTCGTGAGTGTTAACGTCAAAAATGAGAATAGTATTATAGAAACGGGGCAACCTCTCATATATATTAAATATTTATTTTTTAACATATAATTTTAAATAAAAAAATTTGAAAAAGAATTAAATATAAAAGTTTTCTTATCGTCACAAAGGTGATATTGTGTAGCGAAGCACACGGATTTCAGCTAGTAATATATATTCGCAATTTTGACTAAAATTAGGTGTCTTCACTTTGTTATATATACAATCAATGTTTATCAATCCACTTTCATGAAATAAAGCTTATTCTGAAATTTTATTATTTCGGCTTTTTAGTTCAATATTTGAATTAATGTAAATTCAAATTATTTTTATTAAGAGTGGAGTGTTGGAATATTCAAATCAGGTTAACAAAATAAAAATTACGTAAAAATAAAGTTTATTTTATTTGTAGTATATGTGGCTTTATAATGATAAAAATTTTAAGTTTTAGGCATTTTTCATTTCTTATAAATTTTTAAGAAATAATCACTTCCCAATTTTGCATAAAAAATATATATTTTTCTTCACTGCGGTCTGAAGAATTCTGAAACTATTGAGTGTATAAAAAATAATGTTAGAACGACTTAAAGGTAATTTTGTTCCAAGTTTTTTAAAGTTTTTTATTTGTAATTGAAATGGACTGCCCTTTCTCAAGTTATGAAGAAATCGGCGCAGCAGCCTCTTGAAAAATCTCAAATTTAAAAACAAAAAATACATAGAACGAATAGATAGATTTTAAAAATTCTACTGTTTTTGTAGTTTGGGGACCATAGCAAAAATGAAAAAAGGCCATAACAAAACTTTCATTTTGTTGCATAGTGTAATTAGTTTAAGCAAAGATTTTCTAAACTTTTAAATAGCTTTCTTTTATTTTAACATTTAACAGTAACATGTAAACCAAAAAAATATATGAAGCAGCCTCTAGCTAATAAAGTACGGCAGACAAATCACTTTTAACTACTTTATAACAAAGTTATATGTATAATTTTGTTACATTTGTTTATGTGCAGTGCCATAATTACCCTGTAATTACAAAGGTTTTTATTTTAATCCCTTACAAATGCCACACACTTAAATAATTTCACTTACTCTCCTTCCCCTCCCACACATTTTCATTAAAATAAATCTTTTGTTATAAAACATTTTACATTATTCCTTTTATTTAATTGACTTAATTTATATTACGGTTTTTCCAAAGTCGTATTAAAATTGTTACTCTTAACTCGTTGATATTTTAAAAGTTTCATAGAAAAGTTATTTATGCAAGGTAAAATTAAGAAGTATCCTGTGGCAAGAATAAATTGTTTAAATTTAAGCAACATTTCATTGTTTCTATTGCATATGTTCACATTAGGGTAAGTTTTTAGGAAACTTTATAGTCAGTCATACAGTCAGTAAAAATGTTGTCAATAAAAAAATTAAAACATTTTAAAAAAGTTTAAGTATGTTGAGTTTATGCAGATGTGTACATATCCTGCAGACAAAATGACTGTATGTGTTTAGAAATGTACTAGTTGTTTTTTAACTCAGACTAGTTGCCTATCTGTCCTTTTTTCACATATCGTACTACCGATTTTAACATTAGGTTGTCATAGGAGCACAACTAGTTCTTTTGTATGCAGTTATACCCCAGTTGGAATACCAGTTCTTGTAAAGTAGTGCTCTTACTAGTTTTTTTATGTATCGCTTTGTATTTCTTAAAAAAAAAACTTTGGCTTAACCGGTGTACGGACACACATTCCTCATATTTCAAGGCAAGTACGCTACCCACAGAGCCACTTTCTACTTATTTTTTTAAGATCTAAAAATATGTTTTATTTATAAATGATGAAACAGAACTAAGTCTGCAACTTTAGGCAAAAACGCTGCCAAATAAACCGGCCCAAAACTAAATCGACGGCAGTAGCTTCTCATATTATTGTTTATTTTCTTTTGTTCTTATATTTTCTATTTTTGTTGGCTACAAAACAAAAACAGTGTTGACAGTATAACAAAATATGTAAAGCAAATTATTGATTAGAAATATTTTTTATTGAAAAATATAAAAGAAAATTACAAAATTTAAATGTTATAATATATATGCATCAAGTATTTTTAAATAAATAAACTATTTGTTTTGTTATATAGAATATTGACTTAAGTCAAAAATACCAACTTCATTGAAAATTAAAAAAATCACAGGGTAATAGCCCTTTTTAACCTAAAAATTTTACTATAATTTATTTCGGTGCTCTCTCCTGATTCCGGAGTTAAAGGGTTCAAAACTTTAATACATTATTGATCATAAGTCCTACAATATAGAACGGATTCAAACGATATATACTACGTTTATACGCACTGGTTATATGCAAATAAAACTGTAAATTGTTGCCATATAATTGTTTTATTGCGACTTATTAACTTACGAAAACTATTCACGATTAACGCACTATTTGCAAATAAAATGATTGGTGCTGGCTGCACCGCTTTGCTAATAAAAAGCAATAAATAGAAAAATATTTCGCGAAAAATATTGATAGAAGAAAATAATGACAATTAAAACAAATAAATTGTTTGTTCCTTTATACATTTCAACTATTTTTTTTTTGTAAAATACAAACGTCTTCTATAAAAGTGCTACCAAGTTTTTGTATTTTGATATGCCATATAAACAGTGAATTAACTTATTTGCAAGGCATATTCATTACAGGTACCACCATAACTAAAACAAATACAACACCAAAAAACACATGTATTTTGTTGGTAGAAATACACCAGAAATATGTCAAATCCATCAATTGTGAGTCGCACACATTCATAAGCTCTCTCAAATATACTAACACATGACCGTTGTTGATAGAAAACTCCCAGACATGTGTCAAAATCTATTGCCTGTGTGACGCACACATTCTCAAATTTACTAAAACAGCTGTTCTTGTAGTGGTACCTGTTCAATATACCTTGCTTATTTGCAAATATTTTTATTTGCGAATAGTCCGCGTATAAAATTTCAAAATGCTTTAAAACACCTTTCTACTGGTATATACAAATTCTAAATCCATTAACACATTGCGAGCAAAATGGAATTTAAAACATTTTTTATATGACTTCTCACGTAAAAGCACCATTATCTTAAAAACTGGCCGATACAATCGTACTTAAATATGTATTTAGTTTAATAGAAAGCATTCCAAACTTTCATTTGATGTATACTTGAAAGCTATCATCGATGAAATTCATAAGTTATGGCAATTTGAAAATAAATTTAACTCTTAAACTCATCTTTAAAGTACCATAGCTTAAGTATTTCATAGGCGACATCTTTCAACTATACACCAATAAAAGCATGGAAAGTTCTCTATAAAACTATACATATGTATAGTATATATGAACTATGCATATGTACCGTTGCCTGAAAAGTCAGATAAACAAATTTTTAAATTGCATTTCACTCGGAATGGGTTAATTGTTTTAAAAAATTTGTATACCAGTAGAGGTATTTTAGATAAGTTTAAAGTGATATCCATATGAACCGCGTAACTCCGGAGCCAAAAGAGACCAAAAAAAATTACACTAAAATTATAAGGTTAAAAAAAGCTACTGCCTCATAAGTTTTTTTTTTTAATTTTCAACGATGTTGGTATAATTGACTTAAGTCAATATCCTATTTTATTAAACAGAAAAAAACATAAAAAAATTTAAGTATGAAAAGTGCCATAACAATCAATAGGTTTTAAAGAAATAAATTGATTTGTTTTTACATTTTGCAAGATGTAAGAACATTTTGAATTAGGGGTTTTTTATAGAAGTAAAACTTTTGAAAGTGGCACCACTGAAATATGTACTGCAATAACAACATGTCAGCTGGTTACGATGTAGCTGCCGCGTTCAAAACAATTAAGTAGCTGACTACCCGACGACGATTGCTGCCAACAGCATTTGTAGTCGTGTAGCCGTGTAGCCTGCTGTGGCGAATGTGTTTATAGCATAAAACTGCGAGCATGAGAAAAAACGTTCTCAAAATAAAATAGATTCTATTCCATGAATGCTATTTACGGCGTATGATTAATGGCAATTTGTATGGAAAAACTCGTCTAGAAAATTGGGTCCTTTTTTTACTAGTATCGTTACTAGTCTTGTTACAACTAATAATATAACTGTCGTTTTTTTTACTAGTATCGTACTAGTCTTGTTACAACTGGTAATATGACTGTAGTTTTTTGACTAGTATCATTACAACTAGTATATGGTTGTCCCAAAGCGTATGTAGTTGCAAATTTAGCTGCTGGGTAAAAGTAAACACACACAATAAACGTAATTCTTTAGCTTGTTATCTTCAAACAAAATCTTAAGAATATTTTACCAAAAGAGAAGGTAGTTATGTTTAATTTGTCGCTCTCTCAAGTCTCTAAAACTATTGATCAGATTACGCAAATATATCCGTACACCTTGAAGGAAATTTGATTACGAATTTTTTTAATATCTTATTTAACCAGATCGAACTGCTTAACAGTTATCATAATATAATTCGTGTAGCCTACTTAATTTTAGATATGATTGCTTATTTCGAGATAAAAGAGTCTATTAAAGGAAAGAAAACAAAAGCTTATGAACTTCATTATCACATATAAAATTGCTCCAAATAAAAACTATGCTATCTATGGTATATTCACGAAAACTGCAAAAATGTATTTCCCTAATATCCTTGTGTATCTGTAGTAGAAATAACTATTCAGATAAGTAAATTTTCTTAACATGTTAATGCATTTTTGTCATCCATGTTTAATAGCAATAAAAACTATATTTAATGCATGCATATATTTGAGGTTAAATTTTAAGAAAACTAAAACTAAAATTTTGTTGGTTAGTACCCTTAAACTAACAACAAGTATTGCAATCTTCACTCTAAAATTGCTAATTACACTGTACAGCACAAGCCTCTGAGAACTGATTGTGGTAGATGGGACCAAGAAGAAAATATACATATATCGGCATTTTAAAATGTTCTCTACGAGGCTCATTTTTGGGGTCTTAAAGAATCCCACCCCGTTGAAAATTGTTATTGTGATTCGTTATGGGAAATCTTGCAAGCCTTACATTTAAGATATAATTGCTCAATTCACAAGCTCAGTCGTATGTCTTATCGTTTAAAAAAAGACGACATTTGTTTATGTACTTGTGAACAGACAAATTTGTTGTATCGTTATTTTGTCGTATCTTAAATGTCAATTTAATTAATACCAAGGCAAGGCGAATTCATACCAGGTGGCCTCGAGAGATCAGGTGACTATGAAAATCTTTCTATATTTGAACTATCAACAGTGTTAATATATCAGCTTTTTGACATTCCAAATATAAATTCGCCGTGCAGAATTTATATTTGGACTATCAAAAAGCCGATACATTAACACAGTTTGCAGTTCAAATATGGTAAACAATTCGTAGTCACCTGATTTCTCCATGAAATGAGACCAGGCATGGGAATTTTAATTTGACGCGAAATAGAATAACTTTTTTCGCGACAAGCAATTTTGATTAAAATAGTTTAAAAATTAAATTGAAATGAATCAATTATATATTTATCATTAAGAAGAATGTATTTTCTGGTGTTACTTATCACATATATAAAAGATTTTTACAAATTAATTTAACAAATAGAATATTCCCAGACCTGGCCTCAATACAACTATTTGAAGAACATATAAAATTCAATCGTATAATTATAACGCACTTTTGTATGAAAATTACCACCAACAAAAATACAATATTGTATAATTAGACGATTACACAACACATACGACGTTAATACGAGCTTGTGAATTGAACAAATGTGTGTCCGGCCTTCTTATGTAAAACTCTACGGCGACCATTTTAATCCTCTAAATTTTTGTGCTGTATAGGTCTCTTTGTTCTTTTCTTGAAAAGGGAGCAAAAAACCTACCTTAAACTGAGAAATGTTAATTTGTACTTAACAGTCAAAATCAGTCTTTTTCAAATAGATTATAAATGAAAAAGTTTATTTTAACTTTTTAAATACGGCATTCGGCTTGAAAAAATTTTGATTTGATTTGGAGAACTATGAATTTGCTTTTTTATCCTCAGATTTATATGAATAAATTCAGTAAAGTGCGATTTTGACTCGAACTCGAAAGGTTACGTACAAATATAAATATATGAAATAATTTCAGTGATCCAATGAAATAATGTCACTAATCTAATGAATATATTTAATGAAATTGTTTTATTGTTTCAATAAAATTATTATATTATTAAATATGCTCATTAACTCAAACTGTTTTATTGGCTATTTTAATTAGATGCGTACGAAGGACATCAGTGTCACCTTTGACTGTATAATAATAACGGGACAACTATTGATATAAATCATATTGCATTTTTTCTGAAAGAAAATGTATTTATTTCATCAGTCTTTCGATGAATTTATAACATTCAAAAACTTTAAATTTAACATTTTTTTTTAATTTCTAATCTCCATATTCATAAATAAATAAAATGTATTTGAAATATATTTTAACAAAACTTTGTATGAACAATTTTAAATAAAATGCATTTCAAACTCATTTTAAATTCTATGAATATGGGGGTAAGAGTTTAAAGAATCCATCAAAACCTTCTATAACAAGACATAAATTTAAAAAATCAAAAAAAAACCCGACTGCGTAAAAAAATAAAAGAAAACAACTTTAAACTAAATGGTCATTCGAAATTAAAAATCATAAGAGAAACCTAAAGATGATTTTCAAATACCTGTCGATTCATACCCATTTTGATATAGTTCGCCGACTTTTTATTTTTTTCGTATAAACAAAATGGCGTCTGTTGGCCGCCATATTGAATTTTGACTACTATCATATCCTTAGTGACACACCCCGGACTAAGACGAATCCATTGACGTAAGAATCGTCAAAATCAGTCTGCGCGTTGGGTTTATATAGTGCCGCAAAGGAACACACATACATACATACATACATACATACATACATACATACATACATACATACATACATACATACATACATACATACATACATACATACATACATACATACAACTACTGTAACGTAGCTATGATAAAGCGTAAAAGGTCACCCAATAAGCCCCCGGTGTACTGGTGGAATGATGAAATTGCTAGCTTGCGGTCGGAGTGTATAAGTGCCCGAAGGCAGTATACACGAACGAGAGGTAGTTTAGAGAATAGTGTACACCATCAAATATATAAGGATAAAAGGAAAGCGTTGAAGATTGCAATTCGTAGGAGCAAGCGTAGGTGTTTTCTTAATGTTTGTGATGAAGTAGATAGTAATCCTTGGGGCTTTGCATATAAATTGGTAACCAAGAAACTTAAATGTCTTGGTCCATCGCCGCCAAGAGAAGAGCCTCTCCTCAAGGGAATTGTAGATCATCTCTTTCCCCAACAGGAAACTCCGACATGGCAACACAGCTACCCGGCTGAATTTTTCGACATTCCTCCGGTTACGATTGCCGAGATAGAAGGTGCTGTCTCAAAATTTAAAGACAAGAAGGCACCAGGTTTAGACTGCATTCCGAATATGATACTAAAAGAAGCTGTTAAACTCCATCCTGACTATTTTTTGAAAGTAATAAGCGCATGCTTGAGCCAGGGCATTTTTCCAACAATGTGGAAGAGACAAAAGTTAGTATTGTTACCTAAGGATAATAAGCCACCAGACGACCCTTCCTCTTATAGGCCGCTGTGTATGATAGATACAAGTGGGAAATTGCTAGAAAGTATAATCTGTAGAAGATTGGAAAGTTGTGTTGAAGCTAATCGCGGTTTATCAGATAACCAATTTGGCTTCAGGAAAGCAAGGTCAACAGTAGATGCTATCAAAGTTGTAGTAGAAACTGCTGCTCAGGCTATCCAAGGGAAGAGGTGGAGAAATGGAACAAAAGAGTATTGTGTAGTTGTAACGCTAGACGTAAAGAATGCCTTCAACACGGCAAACTGGGAGCATATTGTTGATGCCTTAGTCAGTTTAGACATCCCAGGATATCTACTGGCAATTATACAGGACTATTTCCGAAATAGAGAGCTAGTTTATGATACTGATAAGGGTACTAGAAGACGAAAGATCATTGGTGGGGTGCCTCAAGGATCAGTACTTGGTCCACTACTGTGGAACGTCATGTACGATGGAGTATTGAGGTTAAACCTGCCGGAGAAGGTAAAGATAGTTGGATTCGCAGACGACATAGCGTTAGTATGTGAAGCAAAAGAGTTACTAGAGGCGGAAACCATTGCAAACGCCAGTATTCAGATCGTAAGGTCTTGGTTGAGATCAATGGGTCTAGCTCTAGCTGACCATAAAACAGAAGCGATTCTGATTAGTAGTCGGAAAAATAGGGAAACCATTAGGCTAAATATTGGCACGTGTAGCATAGAATCCAAGGAATGTTTAAAATACCTTGGAGTCATGATTGACACTCGTCTGTCTTTTCATGAGCACTTGAAGTATATAGGTTCTAAGGCATCAAAAACCTGCTCAGCGCTATGCCGGATCATGCCGAATACAAGAGGTCCAAAATATCTGCAGAGGAGATTGCTAACCAGTGTAGTAAGAAGCATTATCTTATATGCATCCCCTATATGGTCAGGCTCACTGAAATACTCTACATATGTGAATCTGATATCCCCTGTGTATAGGCTGGCCGCCCTGGGAGTATGTAGCGCATTCCGAACTGTATCGGACGAGGCCGCCTTTGTCATTGCCGGCATGATACCCATCGAGCTAGAAGCCGTTTCGGACAGTACGAATGGTGTGACTGATATGTGTCTACGGAAGTGGCAAGAACGATGGACAGCGACTGACAAGGGAAGATGGACTTACTTACTGATACCTGACATTAGGGTATGGTTATCAAGAAGACACGGCGACTTGAACTTCTACATTACACAGTTTTTGACTGGACATGGTTGTTTTAGGTCGTACTTGTACCGTTTCGGACATGACAGTGTTCCGTTTTGTCCGAGTTGTGGTGGCAATGTCGTGGAAGATGCCGAACATGTGTTCTTCATCTGTCCACGATTTGATAGTGGTAGAGCGTACTTAGAAGTAGTCTTAGGGCGTAGAATTAGGCCGGACAACATCGTTCCAATCATGTTGGAATCTTTGTATAACTGGACGTATGTATGTAATTTTATAAAATTGGTTCTGTTGGAACTTCGTAGGTTAGAAGAGATTCGCAGAAGAATCCATGTAGTTTAGATTTAGGGTCTATGACCTTTCCCACCCCGAGACGTATAGCCTTGCGGTAGTACCACGGGGAGCATTTGGGTCAGTGTGAAGGGGTGTTTTTAGCGTGTTAAAATCTCGCACTTCTGGCAAACACCACCACTGCCAGAGTCTTTCGATGATTTTCATCCCACAAATAAAAAAAAAAAATAAATAAAAATAAAAAAACATACATACATACATACATACATACATACATACATACATACATACATACATACATACATACATACATACATACATACATACATACATACATACATACATACATACATACATACATACATACATACATACATACATACATACATACATACATACATACATACATACATACATACATACATACATACATACATACATACATACATGCATACATACATACATACATAGGCTAATAAACACAATACCCTTCATTCGTCGCGCAGTCGGGTAAAAAGACCCTTCTATGCGTCGCGCAGTCGAGTAAAAAGGGTTTTCCATAAAAGTAAAATATTTCATTGTGAAAAAAGTCCAATGAAATTGTTTCATTGGATTTACGTTGACATCACACAAATTTTATCATAAAATTTTGTGACCAAATTTTGTCATCAACCCATGACTTCCTCTTCACAATATGAAGTTATGGAGTTTCATGTCAATTTTTAAATATCTCTCTTTCGCCTATATGGAATTTCATTAACATATCCTTATTGGCTTACAAGTAATCGAATAATTTCCAGGATTTATAAGCACTTACTATTTGGAAAAAATGCCACAAAAATAAACTGTATTTTCTTTATCTGCTTATAAGCTTTACAACAAGTTTAAATTCAATAAAACCTGATGTTAAAGTTATGATGCCAACAAGGTTTTTCATGCCCAAGGTAGTCAACTTTAACACCCTGTAGCTTACCATGTGCTGTAACAGGGTGATCCAAGTTTCAAGATTCGTAAAGGTTTGGTTCTTATCTATGATTTTTACATACATGGTTTTGTAATCGGATCGCAAATTCCAAACATACAGATTTATTACTCTTTTTCTAATTGGAACCACTGTGCGGCCTCTTTTGAAGATTTTATTAAAAATATTATTTTCAGTAGCAATATTGATTCTAAGTTCATGTGTTCTGCAGAAACCTAAAATAACCTAAGATCAAATTCTGTTTCTTGCTAATTTTAGATTAGTCTTATCTTCTGAGTGATACTTCTTTACTTTGTAGAAAACAATTTACACAGGCCTCTTCCGTATTTCATGCGGATTGAAAATATTCGAAATTGTCGTCGTATTGTTGGTATAAATATTAATTTGTAACAAAATTGATTTGATGATTTCGAGCATTTTCATTTCGCATGGATTACAGAACAGATCTTTTTAATCCTTTTTTTCTCTAGAAAATATTTTTGCTACCAACTCTCTTTGTCAAAACGGAATCTTATTGATGCTACTTGAATGATGGTGCGTAACAGGCAGCCAACCAACTCCCTTTATATGCATATAGAAACCCATACCTTTTATAATTGCTTTAAGATAATAAACTTTACTACTTTTGTAATTTCAGCTAAACCAATTATATTTTAAAAATCCCACAGTGTAAATACAATAATTACACAAAATATGTAAATAACAGAAAATGTACAGCGGGATTTTCAAATGAAGAAAATTTATTTAACAGCAAGTGTTCCAAGTAATTTTTATATTAATCAAAAGAAAAAAGTATGCAACCATAAAACAAAAAGGGGAAAAGAAAGAAATTTTAAAATTAAAGAAAATTATCTTAAATAAGTTGGAATGGCTTAAGACTGTGGGATGATGTTTTGCTTAATTTTCTCGGCATGTCTATCCAAATATTTAATAAAAAAAAATATTTCTTTATTAAACATAAAATAAAGGAGCCACACAATTTGTTTTTGCACTTGTATTTAATGCTCAAATTATTTCGTTAAAATAATATAATTGAATTAAAAGATACGAGTAGAGCAGTGTAGCTAGCATACATAACTCGGTACAGATTTTTATGTAACATTCTTGTGTAATATTTTTGTTGCTTTTTGTGAGTGTGCGTTTATTTGTATGGATGTGTTTTACGCATCACGTATCTTTAAGTGTATGTGTGCTTGTGTATAGGTAGAGTATGTGAGAGTATGTGACTTTACACGCCATAGGCTTGCTGTATTCGACTATCAAAATCCTAGGGGAGTTTTTAATTTGTTAAAAAAAATTTTATTATGTTTTTCCTTTTTTTTATATTTTTATGACATAAATTTGCGCTGTGTTGTCTTTTATTCTTTTTGCTTTTTTTATCTGAGTAATTTTCTCTTTTTACAGGCTCTTAACAAGCATGATAAGCAATAATAAACATAAATTCACACAGATTATAAAAAAAAACTCCTGTGTGCGAAAGCAAAAATATTTTTTGTAGCAGCAGTAGCAAAAACACACCCAAAGGATGCCATTTAATCTGGTTCCAGTGAAACATTTTTTGCTCTGATTGTTTAAATTGAAACATAATGTGCTTAAGCCAACTAAAATATGGCATTAATGAATCCCAAGTAAAAGTGGGTATGGGTGGTGCGGTGCACGTTCTAAACATGTTTATATTTATGTTCATACGTGTACAAAAGTTAGAAAAATATATAGAAATCATTATGTGTAGGTTTTATTTTTATCACTTTTCTAGTAATAAATTTAACTCATGGATTGCTGCTAAGTAACTATTAATATATATTTATGGTCCAGTATATCGTCTTGCTTGATTGGCCTTATTCGACGCATTGAATAATTTGCTCAAAATTATGTTATAAAAAAATGTAATGCTAAAAATCAAGGTTAAAAAATATTGATTGTGTAGCAGTCATCGTGAACTGTCTTGCGGAAAATGTGTGTTATTGTGGTGTTGTAGTACATATCCAATCATATCTGATGAAAATAGGAGTTTTCCTTCATCTTGAACAAAATCAAAATTCTTTATATTATTAAAAATATACTAATGGTTGGTTAACCCCCGACCAAAGAAGGTGGTGTTGCAAGTTTAAAGTGTGTACTGTGAGTCTGTCAGCGCCATCGTAGAGCTAAAATGGCTGGACCGATTTTTTTTTTTTTAAGTTGATAGTCACTTAAGTTCAATATTTGAATTTCTGTAAACTCAAATTTTTATTAAGACAGGAATATTAGAATATCTAATCAGACTAGCAGAAAGGTTCTGTACTAATTTTGAGGCCGCCACAATACATAAGTATAAGGGTGATTCTCATTTTAAGTGTACATTTTGTGTTCTTTTTTTATTATTTTTTTTTTGTTTGCCACACAGAAAAAATTATGATAGGTCTTTCTAACAAATATGTTTTTGAAACTAATTTAAAATTTTTATTATTGTCTCTATTTTGTTTCATAAATAACTTTGCCTGACTTATTATTTAATTTCATTCTTGCCAAAGTCGATATATAAGGTCTGTGCATCAGCCCATATGTTCGGTAATTTTGCTGTATTTTACCAATCCACTCACATTTTAATATTCGCTTTGAGTTTTTCTCATACATTTTTTGATACTACAATTCCCAAAAAAAAAGTTGCATTGGTGTATCAATTCGCCGATAAGTATACCTTATAGATCTACATTGATTCTTGCTATCGCCAATGTTGGCAACTTGAGGAAATGATGAAATTGTTTAATTTGTTTTTTAAATTTCTGTAATACATTTTTTGATTGAACAAATGTTTTAATTGAACAAATCAGAATTTTTTCAAACAAATTATTACAAATTTTTGAATTTGAATTTACAAATTTCATTGTAGGACCTAAATTGAACAAATTTACGTTTGATGCAGGGAATTTGGTGTTTGAATTGAAAAATTAATTTATCCTTTGCAATATAACTAATAGAAACATGACAAGAAGGTATGATACCTGCCTGTTTTGTAAGCCGAGTCGATTTGATAACGCTCGATTTAGAGAAATTAAATTCACTAATAGCAAACTTTTTCCAGATTTTTTTGCAAATTCATTCAATTTTAAAGCTTAAAATACCATATCTGAAATTACTTTGTTATATAGGATTTAAAATACATCAATGGGGCCATTATTTTAAGAAAACGAGAAATTTACTCGAATTTGGTTTACAGAACAGTGTCGATTATTTTCGCCTCATTCAATGGATCCTAAAATAAAACTATATGTATCGACTTTTTAATATTTTTGTGTATTGAGCATTACATTGGTTTTCATGGTTGTCGTGGTATAGATTTAAAAAAAAAACAAAAAGTGAGTATACAATTTGAAAGCACTACAGATCCACTCTCTAGAAATAAAAAATTATAATAATAGCAGGACGAAATTAAAAGTTGTGACTACTTTTTTAATTTTGACTTCGCTGCATATGGAAATATGTATAAAAAATGTTTATCTTTTAAAATAATTCTCTGCAAAGATTTATACATCAGCAAAAAGTCTATTTTCAAATAAGACTAATTTTATTCAAATCGGCCGACAATGCTAAAAGCTATGTCAAATTCAAATAATTATTCGTACCAAAATACGACCCACCTAATTCATTCTTCGAAAATAATTACAACAAAGCAAGAAAGCAAAAATTGTTCAAAGCAAATCAGAAATTTCTAAGCGAATGATGTTCTCTATATCGTTTCTACCCTTCCGTTGCTGTTAACTTTTTTTACCGTCTTAAAATTTATACATAATTTATATCTAAGAATATTGTTAACGTAACACTCAATACATTTTCTTACGAATTTAATATTTTTTTAGAACATACACTGTATTTTAAAATTTAAACTATTCAGATGTATAAAAATCGATGAGTTTTAACATAAACTTCTTAGTTATTCACTAAAAAAACTATAATTAAATTTAAAAAGATGTGGATAACAATCAATATATTTTTTTGTATACAAACCATTAATAATTCTATTAATATTCTATTAATATAATAATAATTCTATTTAATAAAGTTCACAAAACTTTTAAATATTTATAACTACAAATCTGCTCTGTTATTTTAGTGTATATTTTTAATGCACCTTTATTAATTAAATGGAATAATGAATCGTACTAAGAAGCGTAACGCTCAATACACAAGACTACGGAATATAATAATAAAATAATATTATAATTACTATTATTTTAACAAAAATTTTATATTAGAAATAAGAAAAAGCAAATGAAAATATTTTAAACCCGTTATAAATTTAATCAGGTTTTTGCAAAATTTTCTTAATATGGAAAATCAACAGCATGTATTACGGACACATCATTTTGTATGAAGAGAGTATAAGGAGTATTTTCGTTCTTCATTTTTAACACATAATGAATGGTCAGTCTTACACAAAAATGTCAAAATTGAAGACACTTGTACTTGTATATTAGCATGACTGAAGGAGAGTTCGTACTATTCTGTAAAAAAGAAAAACCTAAACTCGACAACAAAATTATCTTTAAGCTTAGCGAACATTGTTTCTAAATCTGCCCATTAGTTTTAGACATATCGTAAAAGTTTGGCGTTAAAAATTAAAGATTTAATAACAAAATTTAATATGTTATGTCCTTAAATTGTGAGTAAAATTAGAAGTTGGGCACAAATTTCAACGGAAGAAGTCTCATTTTGTTTGGAATATATATATTAAGCTACATATATATTTTCTTTAAGCTCCGTGTTGAGCGTAGGACCATAACGAAAGATCGGTAGTCGTTTCTATTTTTGGATAGTTGTTTGAGTTCGTTCAACGATTTATTAATCTGGTTCACTTTTGGGCTTGTGTTGTGCCGCCATGTTGGTTTTGGCCTTCCCTGGATTCTGGAACCTTGCGGATTCCACCATAATGCCTCTCTACATGTTTCCTTTACGTCTTTTCTGAGTGTATGGCCTATCCAGCGCCATCTCCGCCTTTTTATTTCGAGATCAATAGGGATTTTATTTGTTGCAGCAAGATGATTCGTGCGGTTCTTGAATGTTTGTAGAATTCTCGTTAGGACTGATGTTAATGTCGAGGACTCGCACCCATATAGGAGGACCGACTTCACATTAGAATTATATATTCTGATTTTTGTTTTAACAGATAAAGAGTTTGATGTCCACACATTGTGAAGTCGGGAGAAAGTTCCTCTGGCTTTATTTATGCGGGAAGTAATATCATCCGCTTAAGCTACATGATACTGTATAAAAAAATAAGATCGTTGGTGTATATGAATTTTTAAAAACCAGTTTTTTAATTTTTTTTATGAAATTTAAAATTTTTAAGCTTGAACTTTTAGGATATCGCTGAAACTAATGAGTGATTCCACGTAAAACGGTCCTATGCAAGCAAAAAATGATTTTCACATTTTTAATAAAAATCTCTCAATTGAGGTTTTTTAGAGAATGGCAATTATAGAAAAAATAAAAAAATACACTATTTAATATTTTTTAATCAATTTATGGCTCTTTTACATGATCATGCAAGAAACATTTTGCTCTCCCTCTGTGTATGTTTAATATTTATTTCAGATTTTCTTTTATTCCCTTTCTCATTATTAATAAAAACCGTTATCTCTGAAAAGAATATACTTTTTTCGCTTTTTATTGAATTTTAAAAAAATACTCTGCTAGAGTATTCTGCTGTCTATAATAAAACGGATAGCAAATAATTTAATGTCTTATTATTTTCTTATCAGTTTATCTTTATATTATTTATATTAATGAAATCAATAAAAAGTTTTATTTCTTCGAATTTTTTAAATTTCCGTACTAGGTCACACCCATCGGTCACACCCGTCTCATTTTAAAAATGGTTTTTTTTTTATAAGAATAATAATTTGTTGTCAAACAGTAAATACATAATACAATTAAAAACACTTTGAACAGATATCTATATAAAAATTATTGTGTACTTTATAGTAAAAATTTTACAGAATTTATACTGAAAGTCATAATTCTTTAAAACTAAGATTTGTAAGGTCACATACGTCGCAGCTTTAGGACGACCATTCTGAGCAGAAATCGTATTCTAGCAGTGTCTACCCGTTATTCAACGACTTTAAGCTTAATGTCCTTGCGAGCCGCAACGTTTATATTCTTGATTTATAGCAAAAAAAGTGTATAAAATGGTCACACCCGACTAAATGGAATTACTCTAATGCGAAGATTTAAAAACAATGTTCACTCACTTTAAAGATATTTTTTTTCGGTGTATATGCCATTTTTCCGAAAGGCAGGCTCGTAGTGTTCCCTACGAAAGCGATACTGACGGTCACTGACTAAAATGTTGGACCCTAAATACTTCGTAAGATGGAAAATCACTATACCTCCATCACTTCTTAAAACTTTAAACATTTTGAAAACCATAACATTAATACACATAAGCACATACCACATCTTTTAAACATTAAGTGCCGCATTCATAAAAAAAATTATTGGGATTTGAAAAGTGTTTTAAAAAAAAAATTTATGAAAAATTTGCCTTCAAATACATTTCAAATCCAAACGATGTTTTAGTAAATACGGCAGTAAGAATTTTTGTATTTATCATACTTTTCACAAACAGAAAAATAAAATGAAAATTTTCACATTATAAACACACAATGCCAAAGATAAATGAACAATAAATATGTCACTGCCACTTGTTTGAATTGTTTTTTTTTCGATTTGAATGCCATTTTACAAACACTCTACATAGTACAAGTAAAAGCCACAAAATGTGTCAATAACATTCGACCATAAAATAAAACAGCTGTTTATTTATTACAAAGGAATAAAAGTTTTGATATTGTATGTAAATTGTATTGATATAAAAATGTTTATTATCAAATGTGATCTTTAATTTAAAACAAATAAACAGATTCTTTAATATCAGACATGAAACAAAGAAATGGAGAATATTTTTCATGCCATAAAAATCAATGCCTCTGGACAAAAATGTTCTATAAATTTTTTGCTATTCGAAATTTGACACCTTGTTAAACAGCTTTTATGTTTATGAAATATATACTATGAAACACACACCTACACTTAATACAAATTTTGTATACATGAATAGATGATTGTATACATGTACATTGTACAATGGCTTGCAGAATTTATGACACCTAAATAATTGGATTTTTACTTTTTTCTATGTTTTATTTTTTTAATTAATCACTCTTTTTATTTCTAGTTTCATGGTTAAAATAAATGAAAACAAAAAAGTATTTCGTACAAATTTAATATATACACAAACTTGCTCTATATTTACTAGATAAAATGCAAACAAATCAAAATAAGTTCTACTACTTGTTGTATAAACGGGAAGACCATATAAAGTTTTTGTTGTTGGATTTTAATCAAAATGAATTTTTAATTGAAAATTCTCATTAACAATTTTTCTGATAAGCTGGCAAATGTGGTTGCATATCTTTAGGAAGAGAATTAAATTTTTTAGTATTCTTGTATGCAAAACTCCAGAGTGATGAATTCCTGTACACTTTTTGGGCAAAGGAAACAGTTTCTGGTACATAATAATAAACGTAATTGATTTGTAATTGATTTTTTAATGAAACTGAGCAACGTACAGAAATAGTGAAGTTTTTTGCGAAGAAGCAAACAGGGTAGAGAAAAAATCACATTTTCAGTTCTCGGTGAGTTTTTTCGTATTTTTCTTTAGTTCGATTTGCATTTTCTCTCTCTCTCTCTCTCTTATGTGACTGTGTTAGGTTTTTGTTGTTGTAAAAGAGGAAATAAAGCAAATTTTGAGAGTAATATATAAAAAGACATGGAACTAAAAATCGTCGTATGAATGCAAAACGTTTTTGGAAGCAACTTTTAAAGAGAACTAAAAATAAAACATTATTTTTAAATCAGCGTATAAATTGGAAGTAAGTTAATCGTTAAAAAAAAGTCACATCGAGTTTTTAGAATTACTACTTTCCAAATTACATATGTATTATCTAATTAATAGGCGTGACCTTTTTTTATGATGCAATTTCAGCTAATATTATGCAGCCAATCATGACAAAGCTTATGCCATTTTTAAGATATTTATTCACAGATGTGCACAATCTACATTTTGTTAAAATGGGTTCAGTATTTTGGGAGCTACGCTGCCAACATTTGGAAGTTTAATTTCTGATAAATTTTCTAAAAAGTGGCTTCTTTAACACATCTAAATGTTATTGTGCAAATTTTACAAAAACAAATATATTAGTATCGAATTTCAAACTTCCTTCTGCAAATTTTAATATCAGCGAAAACCTCGAAGAAGTCACTAAAGAGTTAATTATAATATTGTGCAAAATGTAACAAAAGCGACACACTAATATGATAAGCAACAAAAACAAAATATAAAGAACACTTCCACTAAATAGTTTCGTTTCTTCCCGAGCGGTGACACTTCTATGAAAAGAAAGGATTATCATAATGATAGTTTTGCAGTTCTTGCTGTTGCGTTTAAGTGACAGTTTCGATAGCAAATGTTTGCAGAGTATAAGCGTTTAAAGTTGCCACTAATACATGGTCACTTATTACTCATGCATGTGAGTTGAAAACAACAACATCCAAAACATGCTTCAGTTGTTGTCCAATTCGTTTTGCAAAGAAAGTAACAATAAAATAATAGATTTGTTACGGATTAGATAATTTATACAGAAAATTTTTAAAAATCGTTACGTGGAGAGGGTGTAGGGGGGTATGAACACTCAGAAAGCAGCGTTACGTAATATGTGAATAGTTCCTAATATAAAATTGTTTGTGAGGAAATTTATGCTCACATCATGCAACCGATTTTGGCAAAACATATGGGCATTTCCATAGAAAAATCCACTTTTGGTCACGTTACGTCACTAAGCAATTAAGATTGGTTTTCGAAGAAAAATTTATGTTTGATTTACTTTTTTGTATATTGCTATATAGAGCATAATTAGCTCCACAAATAGTAAAATATAGAAAAAAATTTAACAACATGGCTCTAAAATAGAAGCTTAATTGCTTGGTGACGTAATGTGTCGAATTGGCGACTTTTCTGTGGAAATGCCCATATATCAAAATAAAAATATTTATTCACAGATGAAGCACCTAAATAAAAACAAACACCAAAACTAAAAAATCGCTAAAACTAAAAAACCGGCAAAAGGAAAAAAGTGCTGAAACGAAAATACCATCAAACCGAAAAAACCACAAAAATATAAAAAAATCACCAGAATCAAAAAAAAAATCGTCAAAACAAACAAAAAATCGCCAAAACAATATGAGTTGCCAAAAAACTCCAAAACTAAAAAAACAATTATTTTCATACTATTTTAATTTTGGTACTCTATTCGTCGGTAAATGGAAATTTACTTATGTATAAACTTTTAAAAAAAATTTTAATTCATTAACATCGGATAACATTTCTATAAGACCATCAAAGTTTTGGATACCCGAGATAGTCATTTTGACACCCTGTAGCCCACCGTGTCTTTTAACAGCTTAAAAGCTTATGTTCTCCTCTATGAATTTTGCATACATAATTTTCAAATGGGATCGCAAATTTCAAAGATACAAATTTATTATAAAATTTTTTAGCAATATTTACCACTGTGCGTTGTTTGCCTAAGTAAGGGATATGTAATTTTATACATTGTAAAAAATGCGCATAAGTATTAAAAATAATTAAATTAATCATACGCTCAGCTGCCATGACAGCCATTACCGTTTAAAACAATTTTTATTGCCTACGCTGAGGGGGCAACGACTTTTCAAAATAAAATATTATTCACACGTGTGGTAGCACTATGTTGAATACCCACAAAACACGAACAATTTTTATAGCATACTTTTAAGAGTAAAAATATTAAGTATACGCACTGTTGTTTTATTAACTTAAATACAAATTATACAATGCGGCCAACAATAAAAATGAGATTTTATCTAATAGAATAAAAATAACAAAAGCAATTTCACTGCAGGGAATATTATATTTTCGACCACTTTTTCACGCATTTAGAATAAAAGTTAGATATATTTTGGCATCATTATGCAGGAAATTATGATTCTGCTTGGCAGATTTATACATTCAGCAGTTGGCAGCAGTATGCATCATAAATGAATATAATAAGTAGTATCAATAAGCATACTGTTCGCTTTGGAGCTGCTGCACATTTAAAATGATCATTATTATAATAAATCATTTAATTAAATCAATTTTGCAAATATGTATACTAATTTGCCTACACTTAACTGATTAATATATTTACTGCCTCCCTCAACAAAAACAAATTCATAAATACATATTCTCATTATAAATATATTTACATATAAATACATATCAATGTTAGACAAAATTTAAAACAAGCTCTATACATACGAGCTTTTTCTAAAGCAATTAATCGTCTTAGTGAAACAAGATATGAAAATGTGGTTTTATGTATCCAAATATTGGTAGATAGCATTTCTTTCTTTACTAGTGGGATTTTGGATAGATTGTAATGTTTGTCATATACATAAAACGTGTATAAAGAGAATAAAGTTCACACTATTTTACATGAGCTTCAACATGATACTAAGTTCTTCAAATGAATCATCCATTTAAAAACGTTTGTAATTAACCCAAGACATTACAAATACTTTAGAATAATAGGAAATGTAAAGTAGAGCTCATTTTAGGTCCAATTAGGTTTTCTATTCGAGCCTAATGTATTAATTTATGCAAATGCACATTTAAAACTAGATATGTTTGTTGCTTAATTGCACATAATTTAATTATATTTTACTTTATTTGCATAATTAGAAATTGATAAAATTTATAAACTCATCTCACACAAACACATACACAAACACATACATACACCAACATCCTTACATAAATATATTAATTGTTTTCATACATAATATGTGCTAGGATTAATGACATTGTACATATTTACGTACAATTGTACAAATATGTGCTAAAATTAAAGCAAATAACTTAATACTATCTATCCATTAACCATAAAAGAGCAATTTAACTAAATAAGTTACTTTAAATACCAACCAACACGCATATTATGACACATATGAAAAGACTTATCGATAACTTTGTAGTTGTGCAAATGTTTGGCAATTGTATTTATTTTAAATCTTTAACAAGGTCAGTTGTTTGTATGTGGTTTGATTAGAAAAGTAGAAGTAAATTTATTCAATACAAAATTGTTTCCATATTGTAAACATTGATATAATTAGTAGTAAATAGTAGATAATGTTATCTTTAAAATCTTTGCTACCAGATTTTTTATATAAATCAGTTGTTTATTGCATCATCTTATCCGTATATAAGTTACATAGGACGTCAACCTTATAAATATCTTATAGAACTAGATGATGTAGTTAAAAAAAATTATAGCTGATAAATAAAATGTTTGATTATTTTGGACAAATTTTGTTTATATGTACTTATATAAGGGCGGCAGGCGTGGCTGATGTTGATAAAACTTTGCATGCATCTTTTGCTTATATTAGAAAGTGCATGTACCAAATTTGAAGACTTTTATTTGGATAGGAACAATTTCGTAATATTATAGAAAACGTAGTTGTTGTAGAAACTAAAATTACAAAAGGCAAAACTTTTAAGTGATTTATTAAAAATTACTTTTCAACAATATTATTTACTATTGTGAAAGTTACAAAAATGTATATAAGTATATATCTAAGCACTTCAATACTAATAGATGTATTTATGAAATGTATTATATTTCCATAAAGTAAAATACGATGTTAAAGTTTTCCTCTCCATTATTTAATATAGTTAGAAATTAGTGCTTCTCCTTGACGTATTTTGTTTACACAAGTTTGAACAAAATCACACATTTAATACAAACATATATGGGTATTTCCACAGGAAAGTCTACTTTCCGTCACGTTCGACCCCAAGCAATTATGTTGATTTTTTAAAAGCAACGTATGTTTTTTTTTATACTTCTTCGCATGTTTGTGTAGTCCGTAAGTAGCTCTACAGTTAGTAAAATTTTAGGAAAAATTTAACCACATGGTTCTGAAAAACAAGCTTACTTTCCTGGTGTTGAACGTGACAGAAAGTGGACTTTCCTGTGGAAATGCCCATATGCATATCTCTAAATTCTATATTATACGAATACTAATATCTCAGGTTGCTGTTTACAATGAAATTTTAATTTCTTTTTTCAAAAATATATAAGTAAATTTATATAAATTATAAATATGTTTATTCATAACATTACAATGTGTATATTTACCATTCGCTACCTAATTCGATCATATTGCAAACAGACATTGTATAGTTTTAATGCAACAAAAAAAAAGCATTTATAAAATTCGTAACTCAATTCTTTGATAATAAAAAATAATAGTTAAATGTACGTTAAACAAACGATGATATTGTTTAATGTATTGAAAACTAATTTAAGCAATAATATTTTATGATACACATAAAGTCAAACTGTATGATTTATAAATTGCAAATTTATAACCAAATGATGACAATAAACAAATTTTGTAAATAAAATGAAAATAAAATGAAAATAAAATAAATATTAAAATAAACTATGTTTGCGAGATAGAAAACAATTTTTTCCAGCATTAATTTAACGAATAAAAGAGAATGTTTTTTTTAAAGCATAAAATACATTTAACAATAGAAATAAATAAATAAATAAAATATGCACAAATACAATAACTATCTGATGAGCTTATTCGAACATAGAGAGCAGCACATTGCAGTATATTCGTACGGTGGGGTGGGTATGAAATAAAAGTTCTCAAAAATATAACATCCTCACTTTCTAACTCCTTTAGACCACTCCCCAAACAGATATAAGAATTCTACAATATATTTGATACTATACAATAACTAATATTAAGTCACCACTGCACGTTGGGACAGAATTGAAAACTGAGCGGACAAAAGTCCGAAAATCGAAGAAAATCGAAGAAAATGTACTGCTTTGAAGGTTCCATGCACCTTGCTGACCATGCAAGGGAGCAAAGTTGAGTATTTTTCCTTCATGGAGGCTAATTTTGAACTATTTTCAGTAGATGTGTGTTACATGAGAGCTATTTTTAGTAGTTGTTAATTTTATTCATTTATTTTGTGTTACAAGAGCCACGAAATTGTATATTAGGCTAATTACATTTACGTAAGATTGTTAGTTAAAGTGCAATGAAAGAAATTTACTAAAAAACATATATTTTTTTATTTTTTGGACCGTCAAAAACTAGCGCCGGCAAGGTCCAGCGCGCGATTAGACCCTAACCGAAGTCTCTCATTTTATTTCGTTACCCTTGCCACCATATGCTGAAGAAAAAAACTTGTTTAACTTATGCATTTATTAACCTACTTCAAAAAAGAAGGAGGTTATCAATTCGTGTGTATTTTTTTAATGTTTGCACACGCATAACTGTTAGTAGGGACGTAACGATACGTCGTTTTGCCGATCAGATACCGATACCGTTATTTAAAAATAAATATCGCCGATACCGATTCCGATACCGATTAGCCCAGTATAAAAAAATTGGAAGTACTTTTTAAAGAACTACATTTTTATTGCTTCCAAAGAATCTATATTAAAAATATGCAGATAATTAGTAGAAAAGCAAGTAAAAATTTGTAATTCCTTTATAATTTTAAAAAATATTCGCCATGCTTTTTAAAAAATCGATTTTTTAAGGAACATTTATAAACTAATATCTTCTAAATAACTTAATAGCTTAATTACACGCTGTTACAAAATGGCATGTTTTTTTTACTCGTTAAAAACGACTTAGTGAGGCTTGCACGTCTAGTTGAGTGAATCATTTTGCCATTTTAAACAATTGCAATACACCTCAAAGTCGGAAGTTATCGATTTAAGAAACGATTTTTTGCCACTTCACGGACAAAAACAATTTTCACTGCATTGTTTCTGCACCGATTCTAAATTTTTAAACAGTGTCGAATAGAGGAGGAGTTAAGCTTTCCGTGCATATTTAAACGATTTTGTTTTGACTTATATTTCATGTAAATATCGTCAAAAGAAAAATTTTGTTTTTTATTTCATTCCGATTTTTTACAATTTTGCGTATTTTTTGCAGCAATTTGCTTGAAAACCTACCCATTTTTTATATTTTCATATAAAACGTATTTTATAGCGATTACAATAAGTGTTGTGTCTTTCTTTTTTTTTTTTTTTTTTGTTGGGAATAAGATTTAAAAAACAGCGAATTGAATTTTAATTCATGGTAAAATTAATACAAAATAAATTATTTTTTTAAAAATAACGGCGCAAAATATTATTCATTTTAAAATTGATATTAATAAGATTTAAAATATAACGAAATGAATTTAGTTCATGGTAAAATTAGCAAAAAATAAATAATTTGTTAAAAAAAAACTCTGAAAAAAGTTTTTAAAGTATCGTCATATCGGAAATTTGCTCCCCCCGAGCATAGCTCTGTCATTTATTTGTCAACCGATTTTCAAAATTCTTTTTTTGTTTGAAAGGTTTTGCTTGCATTTTGGCCCCATATTTTTTTTTTTTTGTTAGAAGTAAAAATCGCGCGGACAATTTTCAAAATATTCTATTTGAAAGGACATGAAAGGTTTGGCACTATGAAAAATTGTGGACACCCACGCTCTTTTCTCCCATGGGCTGTTCGCCGATGTCCTGATCGAAAAGATAATACCAAAAATGAAATCGGACCACCCAAAAACATATAAAACGATACCCATTACGTTTTTGTGTTTAATTTTACTCATCTTTTTAATTCTGTCCCAACGTGGACTGTTCCTGTTTTAAATTTGATGTTAATCTTAAAACAAATGACATTTTTATTTTATTGTATTCGCTTTAAAGTATGCAGCGCTATTTTTATAAATACTAAATTTCTATGCCACCAACAACAATAGTGAGAAAAATGTCAACAAAATAATTTCTCCCTCCAACAAATAACGACAATTTTTAAAACAAAACAAAAAGGAGCGAAATAAACAAATAAAATAAATAAATTTGCGAATTATTAACAATCAACTGTACACAATTGTATAAATAAAATAGTGTGAAATTGTTGTTATCTTTGGAAGTAGAAAATAAAGAGCACTTGAAAAGTTTGCAAATGAAATTACGAAATTTTAGAATACATAGTTCTCATAGTGAGCAAAAGGATACTCACATATTACGTAACACCCCAGGAGGGAGAGGGGGGGGGGACTCTTAGAAAGAGAAGCTAGTTTTAGACATACCCGAGAGGAGAAAATGGTGCACCCGACCGAAGGCTGGCTATGCAGGAAAGCTTAAGTAAGCGAAGCCATTTAAATACATACATTTAAATTAAATATATCGAGCCTTTACGGCAATAGAGTCATAGCTCAAAAAATTTGAAAACGATTTTGAAGTTTTTAATTTACTAACAACTTAATGGTAAAAGAAACTTTTATTCTTCTCTAAAGGGTTAAATATACTCGAAAACCCTTTTTTTAATTATGACTCTATTGTAGCAAAGTCTCGATATGTTTTCAACCAATATATAGTGCAAAGACCACCTAAGGTCTCCCAGATTTGTGTGGCCGTGACATTTTCCCCCAAATGGCAATATAAAATGGGCCTGATTAACTATACTATGAAATGGCACAATTCATTTTGAATCCTAATGAAGCCGGAAGATGGCCACAGGAATTGTATAACTAAACAAATACATACATAAAGTACCCCAACAAAAAAGTAAATAAGTTTCAAAGATTTTAAGACCAGGGCAGACGCCATGCGGTACTTTTTGAAATGCACTTTTCGGCATTTTTAACTATATTTGTTGCTTTTGAGCATTACATGATATTATAGAGCATTATTGCCAGCTAGAGAAGAATGAGAAAGGCAAATACAGTCCTTTACGAAAAAAGGTTATAATATGAACTTTTTTTCGTTACTAATATATGGAATTTAGTTTTCGTCGACGATTACGGTGTACGCGGAAACGAGCCTTAACCCTTAAATGTGTGTAGTAAAAACAATTGAAACTAATTTTTTTTAAATAACCTTTTATTACTAAGTTTAGTAACAAAGAATAAGCACACGATGTCGTAGGATAACGTTTTATTTGCCTAAGCCAAATAATTTAAAAAATTACAGGACATGACATCACATGACAGGACATGATAGGACTGACATGACATGTATATCTGAGGTGGTACTGCTACACCTTTTCAAGTGTTTTTAGTACCACCCTTCTCCTTAGTCATGAAGGAATTTGTCTGAACCGGCTCTGGGGGTAACCACCGGGGCAACTGCAGGGGTCACCACTGGAGCAGCATTTTTCGCTCTAAAGACAGCATCAGCATTAATCAACCTTGGTGATGGATTACCGGTCTCCAACCTTCCTCTTCTTGTAACAAAGGGCCTGTCCCACGATGTCGACAAGTCGATGCCGTTCTCTTAAAAAAAAAAATTTAATTTGTTTTTGTTTTCAGGCCCAAAAGTAAATATTTTATAAATATTAAAATAATTAAAACTTATCTGAATTAATAAAAATAAGATTTATTTTCCATTAAATGTAACATGTTTTGTACATATTTATTTATTTATTTTTTTTTGCATTTATAACAAACCCTGAAGTTACTACTTTCTTCCCCCATCAATTATACTTAAGAAAGTAGTGGATATAATCCCCTTTTTTTAATTAGTTTAATGTTAAAGTATTAAATGGTAATTTAAAGTTACACATTGAAGAGGCTTTTGTTTATAATAATATAAATTAATTTCTAAGTATGTATCATAAAAGTCTTTAATTTGTAAGCAAATCCATTTAAATATGGGGAGCTCATTTTGTATTATATTATTTTTCCCCTAAATCTTGTTTGGTACTTATTTATTTATATTATTTTGTTTTTTATACAGATTTTTTTTCTGAGTGTTTTCATTTGTATACAATAAAACAAAATATATGTGCATAATTCTTTTAAAAGTCGTTAGTTTGAGTATATGATTATAATGGTATGTTGTATATCTATATTAATAATTGTTTTTTAACTTAGGTTTAAAGATTCAAATCTAAAATAGATTCGATTAAGTATTACTGTATTATTTATAAAAATATTATTCTCCGCATACATGAGGTGATGCCAAAGCAAACCATCATTGTCCTAATAATAGAAATAATTGTAATAAATCTGTATGGCTGATTCTCATTCTAAACCAGTGGTAGGCACAACTCAAAACCTGTTGGTATTGTTGCTTGTTAGTGTTACTGAGGCGACGGAGCTTCCCACCAAACACAAAGTCAAACGTTTGAAATATGATGCTGCATTATATTTCCTTAGCTAATATTTTACGCATTCGAAATAAAACAAAACATTTTGAAATAGTTTAAATTGGCAAAATACATTCATTGTTTGACCAATGAAAAAGAGTGTTGCAGTTTTTAGATATACAATATATAGAAAAGTCATACTTTAAAAGCGGAGTTTTCCACAATATACTCTTATGATATATATACATTTATACTCTTATAAAAGCTTCGCAGTAATAAGATGTGTTTAAATATGATGAACAGAGCTCAGACTTTCATGCAAATGCATGTTTTGATTGATTAAGAAGTATTGACTAATTATCTATACGAATCATTAAATTTTAAGTAGTTTGGCATCGATTTGTAGTCGCATATTTTGCATATTTTGGTGGTAAGTGCATATTTTGGCAATAAATGCATATTTTTGGAGGTATAAAATTTTTTAATGCAGATTTCTCAATTTTTGGACAAAAATATTAATATTCCGATTATGCATGGCAACCGAGCAACCGTGTCAGTTGCTGAAAATGATGTCACTTATGGCAACTGGCAACTAAGAGCTGTCAATTTCAGTTGCTATTTAGTGCCTTTCTGGCAACCATTAATTTTCAGTTACCGACTGGCCAACTCAACTAAAGTTCGATTGCATTAAAGAATAGACCCAATTGTGGTTCTTTTATATTTTTTCCTCTAATAATAATAATAAAATATTAAAAAAAATATTTTCATATTTTTTAGTTTTGGTACTTTGGTCGTAGGTAAATGCATATTTTTGTGCATATTTTTATTTTTAGGTGCATTTGTTAAGCACTTAAAATTAATTATTAGTTGCATGAATGTCCGAGCCCTGGTGATGAAATATTTATCGCATATCATCATCAATTTGAAATGAAACACAAGTGTTTGCTGGATAAATGTACATTCGTGGCTGGCTCATCGACGACTAAATGAAAAGAGGTTAAGAATACGTGTGAATGCTCTCAGGAGAATTGTGCTATGAAACGCCGACCAATGTTCTAAACCAGAGGTAATCACAAAGAGAAGCAGATTTGGAAACAATGTTTGCTTGGCTTAATGATAATTTTGCTGCCGAATTAGCTTTTTAGGGTTCGGTTTTTGTCGTTTTTTAGTTTTTTTTCGCGATCTTTTTAGTTTTTAATTTTTAACTGTCATATGTTTGATGTTGTAGCGGCTAAAGTTTTACATATTCTGTGAAAATTTCAGGTCCATAGCTCTTATGGTTCACGAGAAAACAGACTGTGACAGACATTTATACTTTTGGTGTGTTCCTTTACACCAAAAGTATAAACACAATTTTTTCGCCACGATGCCCGTCTGTCTGTCTGTCACAGTCTCTTTTCTCGCGAACCATAAGAGCTATGGAACTGAAATTTTCCCAGAATATGTAAAACTTTAGCCGCTACAACATCAAACATATGACAGCTAAAAATTAAAAACTAAAAAGATCGCGAAAAAAACTAAAAAACGACAAAACCGAAAAAGTCGTCAAAACGAAAAAAAAGCACTAAAACTTACAAAAATCGCTAAAACTAAATATATCATAAAAAATTAAACAAAAATTGCCAAAAATGGAAAAAATCACCAAAACGAAAAAATCTCAAAAACAAAAAACGCCAAAACTAAAAAATCGTCAAAAACTGAAAAAATCGCCAAAACGAAAAATGTGTCAAAACCAAACAATAAATCGGCAGAAATAAAAAATTTACAAAAAACCGAAAAAAGTCCCCAAAACCGAAAAAAGCGCCAAGACTGAAAAATTGTCAAATCTGAAAAAGTCGGCAAAAAAACAAAAAAAAAATTGCAAAAAACGAAAAATCGCCAAAAAAAAAAATTAAGTCACCAAAATGAAAAAAACGCCTAAACCAAAAATTCGCCAAAGCAACGAAAAAATATTATAAAAAAAGAATTAAATTAAACAAAAATGCAAAACAAAAAAAGTGCCAAAATGAAAAAATATGTATGCTAATATATGTCATGCAAGTGGCTTCAATTTTGACATAACGGCATATCTCCTAAAACTAGAGCTGATAAAAAAAATGGATTGCAGATACGCGTTCAGCGGCCCAAATAACTAAATAAACAACTTTCATTTCTAGAAAACGGAAAAGTTTACCAAAATTTGTAAATTAGTGTAACCATTTTGAAATTTTAGTTGTTATGGGCTTTTTCAGATATTGGTGATTATTTTGTTAAATATGCAATTTAGATAAAAGTCGATATGCCAAAAGCTTTATAGACAACAACTTTTTAGAAGAAAAATTTTCTCTAAGCCGCACTAACTGATCACATACTTAAATCATTTTTATATAAAATTACATTTTTTCGTCATAATCTCTAAATCGTAGCAAAAATATTTTAAAAGATTTTCTAATTAATTCCCTAAAAAAGGCATGACATAAAGATTTTAATATAAAATCTATAAAAGTTCACCTTCTTTTTCATTCAACAATGTAGGTCACCTTTAGAAACACTTCACATTAAGAATGAAAACTAAAATGATTTTTTTTTACATACTTGGTATTTATCTCTAAATTAATTAAAAATGCTTTCTTTAAAAAGAAACGCTAAGCTTTATAACCATTCTCACTGTTAATACAATTAATTTAGTCCCCCCAACTTTTTACTAAACACTAAATGTAACTAAATGCCTGCAAAATTATACAAAAAAGATTATACAACAAGAACTGCTTATTTCTGGAAACGAAATAAAAAAAATCTAAACCTCTAAGGCTTCCAAAAAAAGAGGATACAAAGTATAGAAAAATATTTGAAATGAATTGCGAAAAATAAAATTAAAATTCACATGTGGTTGTTGCATTTGCATTAAATTACAGAAATACCACGCAAATGACATCAACTGTAAGAGAAGGATGGTTGGTTGGTTGAATGGATAGATGGATAGATGTATGGCAGAAAAACGAAGAAAAAAACTGCGCAAATAATCAAATTTCAATAAATTGAATGAACGAGTGGGTGTGTGCGTTGCTTACAAAAATTGGTGCCAGGAAAATAAAAATATACGTAAATTTTTAATACAACGGAAGCGGAAACATTAATACAACAATAAAATAGATGACATTATATGCGTATGTGTACTATTGCATAGTGGCAGGAAATATATAAAAAATGATAAAAAAAATTTAGAACTTCAAGAATTCTTAGACGATTGAAAATAATCCTGCGGAAAATTTTGTACCAACAACGTACTTGTCCTAGGACACTATACAACAAAATGATACTTTCGTCATGACCTTTCATCACCACTATATTTCTTGTGATGTGTTATAGTTATCTATCTAAAAAAAACCGTCGAAATTTTAAATTCTATGGATACGATTTTTTTAAAATTTTTTTTTTAATTTGGGATTTTTCAAGGGGCTGCTATGTTTATTTCACCATAACTTGGGAAGGGGTAGTACAATTTATTTACAAGAACACTTAAAAAAGTGGAATAAAATTACCTTTAAGCCGTTCTAACATTATTTTTTCACATACTAAATAGTTTCGCAATTATTCAGACCGCAAACATGTATTTTTTTATGCAAAATCGGAAAATTTTTATTTTTGAAAATTTATGAAAAATCGAAAATAGCAAAAACCTACCATTTTTAGTAACTGATCATGAAGCCACATGTGAGTGATTCCACATAAGACGGCCCTATGCAAGGAAAAAATAACTTTCTTATTTTTAATAAAAATCTCTCAATTGATGTTTTTAGAGCATGAAAATTATAGAAAAAATAAAAGAATACATTACTTAGTACTTTTTAAGCAATTTGAGGCACTTTTATATGATCATACACGAAACATTTTGCTCTCCCTCTTTGTATGTTTAATATTTATTTCAGATTTTCTTTCCTTTCTCATTATTAATAAAAACCCTTATATCTGAAAAGAATATACTTTTTTCGCTTTTTATTGAATTTAAAAAAATACTCAGCTAGAGTATCCTGCTGTCTATAATAGAACGGATAGCAAATAATTTAATGTGTTATTATTTTCTTATGATTTATTTTTATATTATTTATATTAATGAAATCAATAAAGTTTTATTTCTTAAATTTTTTTTAAATTTTCGTATTAGGTCACACCCGTCGGTCTCACCCGTCACATATTTTAAAAATAGTTTTTTGTTAAGAAAACAGATTTTTTGTCAAACAGTAAATACGTAATACAGCTAGAATAACTTTGAACAGACGGCTATACCAAAAGTATTGTGCACGTTAGAGTAAAATTTTACAGAATTTATGCTGAAAGTCATAATTCTTTAAAACTAAGATTTGAAAGGTCACACCCGTCGCAGCTGTCTGACGACCATTCTGAGCAGGAATCGTCTTCTTTCAGTATCTACCCGTTATTCAACGACTTTAAGCTTAATGACCTTGCGAGTCGCAATCTTTTTTTAAGTAAAAAATTTTATCTTCTTTATTTATAACAAAAAATATGTGTAAAGTGGTCACACCCGGCTAAATGGAATTAGTCATATACTACAATTAAAATAAGTTTTATATCATAAAAAATCTTAGTTGTGCAAGGCCGCTTTTCGATATACTGAGGAGAAAAAGCCCTTAAGGCTATGCAAAAATCTTTACTCAGCGAAGCCACTTTTCGATATACAGGAAGGGAAAATACTTAAGCCCGACATACTTTCAGCTTTGTTGACGTTATTTCCATTTGAATAGGGAAATAGTCAATTACTTTATTTCCAAATTTTTGTTGACTTTATTTCACTTTTAAAAACGCAATAATGTCCATTGACATTATTTCCATTGACCTTATTACCTCTCACCGTACCAATAACTTGATTTTCTATTGGTTGTAATCATCATAAAACTTCTAAACTTTTTACCATTTTTTTCTTCTAACATGTCACTGTGCTTTAGTTGCATTCTAAATGTTACATGAGTCTGTGTTAGAACATTTATATTTTTTGTATCGTCGTTTGCTGCTAGAAATGCGAGAAAAAAATCTTATATGAATTACGAAGATATTTTTGAAAATGCGATATTAATTTTCAATCGAAAATCAAATCAACTAAAATGACAACGATACAAGCACAGTCATACAATCATACATGCATGCATATTACATATTAGGTAGATCCCTAATCTAAGGTGTTTAAGTATTTATAACTTAATCCAATTGACCATGTTGACAATTGAATTATTTGATACAGGCGATCTTTATACTTAATGCTTTAATCTCTTATTTATATAACTTTCTTACAAATTTGCCTTAAAATAAATTTAAATTCTAAATTAAATTTTTTATGAATGCGGCAGTAAAAGATTCAGCCACTTTATATCAACATTTAAAAAACTAAATATCACCTACTCTAAATACCAACCTAATAACAAACTCAAAATGCTCACAAATCATATATGTATGACGTATTCCTCAACATTTTCGTTCTTACACCAAACAAGATATACAAGCATTCATGTATTTTCATGTCAACTGAAAAAATATGACAATCAACCCACCACAAGTCTAAGTCATAAAAAGTCTAGGGCTTTAAGTTGTGTCAGCATTAGGGAGGCCACTCGGGACTGGTTTTTGAAAATCCTGGGATTCAGGATTTAGAAATAGAATCCCGTAATCCCGAACCGGGGCTCCAGAATTTCTCACTGCCTGTTCGCCGGTGTCGAAGGAGTTCTATATTTCGCAGAATTACATTTAAAACAAAAACAAAATTTTTTAATTTGTCTTTGCTTTAAATGTAATTGTGCGAAAGGAAGAACTCCTTCGACATCGGCGAACAGGCAGTTAGTTCCAAATAATATAATGAAAACTAATGTTTTTGTAATGGATTTTGTTTACATTCTGCACTAGTTGGTAAGCTACAGCGATGCCATTTTTAGCTTTTTTACGATATGACAAAAAACGATATGACATGCTGTATTGTCATATCGTAAGTTTTTTACGATATGACAACACTGCGATATGACAACACCGTGTGTGGCTGTCTTAGTGTTGTTATATCGTAAAAAAAACTTACGATATGACAACACAGTATGTCATATCGTTTTTTATCATATCGTTAAAAACAGGTTAAAAATGTAATCGCTGGTAAGCAGCGATGCCATTTTTAGCTCTTTTTTACGATATGACAAAAAACGATATGGCATACTGTGTTGTCATATCGTAACTTTTTTACGATATAACAACACTAAGATAGCCATACACGGTGTTGTCATATTGAATTGTTGTCATATTGTAACAAACTTACGATATGACATTACAGTATGTCATATCGTTTTTTGTCATATCGTAACAAAAGAGCTAAAAATAGCATCGCTGCTGGTAAGCTGATCGCGCAAGCTTTATTTCATCAATTTCTAGCTTACTAATTTTTTAACATTAATACTTTTACTTCACTTTACTTTAGATTTTGCAATATAGGATAAACGATTTTAAAGAGTTTTGCGTCCCATTGACTAACTAACCGATAGTGTGCTAGATTATTATATGTGGTTAGCCGCAAGATTGTGGCCTGCCAATACTCTGGGTGCTTCTGTAAACAAACCAAAAAGGCTTCGTAGTTTATCTGTTCAAGAAATAATGCTAGTGATATTATGAAGAAGAAAAAAATATAACGCACCAAGAACAACCAGCTGAATATTGCGTTTAAGCGGGAAAAATTTTTATTGTGAAAAAATCCCCGTATTTGGTAGGTATTTGTTAAATCTTTATTTACCGTTTGGCATCTCTATTCAGCATGCAATTGTACTATGTCGAATACATGTGCATTTTAGCAACAGCATGTCCCCATTTGTATTGTATTAACAGCACTAACTCTGAGCATTATTTTTCCTCCCATGTAACCATTATGCATTCACTTCAAATCGAATCATCATCAACATCTAGTGATGAAACAGTTTTTACATTTCTCCTTCAATTTGGTTTGGTTAGATGGGGAAAAAAATATAAATGAAAATACAAGCTTCGAAGATAAGCTGGTATCGTAGCTAAAGTTGTAATTTGTACACAAGTACAGATGTACTAGATACAGATAAACAAACGTGCAGACAAAGATGCGTGCATTTTATAAATTCAGCAGTTGTGTGTCCCGTTATGGCTGTCAATGTACATGTGAGCCATCCCTACAAGCTGCCAGTTTTTCATGATAAATTGACAGTCGGGTGAAATGGATCAAACAAATTGTCAATAACTTTTTTGTTTTTTTTCGTGTCAGCAATTTTTAGCAAAATATTGTCAATGTAAATTTTTGCTGTTGCCTTTTAACATTTTCAATAAATATATGTATGCACGAATATATATATGGATCCTATAGTAACTACAAGCAAATGCAAATACGATGTGCTTCATACATATTTATTCCATGTGCGTCTACACATGTATGTACATTAGAGTAGTCGTAAAATATTAAAGTTTCAATTCTTTCAAGTCTCATACCTCAAATCGATGGATATTTATAAGAAACTACCATAAAAAATTGAGATTAAGGCACCAAAGTTTGAGCAAATGCTATTTTTCTGTATTTTATGTCTCATAACATAATAAATATAGTATTTACAAAAAATATTTCTTTTAAAAGCTTGTTGTTTGTGAATCTTCCAACATCTTTTGCCTTACCGCATTTTATCTAAATAGCATATTTAACTAAATAAACAGCAAAATATCAAATAGGCTTATAACTATTAATATAACAAAAAATCTCATAAATTATACAGGGGTGTCATAGAAACCAATATTGTCAGAATTGGTTTTAAAACCGACAAGAAAAAATGCTTTGGTGTCATAGAAACCAATGTTATTGGTTTTATATTCGAACTAGAATTAGTGTCGGTTTTAGGTGTCACAGAAACCAATGTTATCGGTTTTTTATTGGAAATAAACCAAGCAGCTAACAGCTGTCAGTTTTCATTTTTGCGCGCTTTAGTTTGTATTTTTTTGCAGCGGGATATTTTTTAGAAATGTAAGTAAATTAATTTAAATTAATATTTGCTTTATGAAAAGAAACATTTTTGAATTGACCTTTTTATTTTCTAGGGGAAAACATAAAAACAGTACACAAAATAGATACCATAATCATGGAATTCATGGAAAAATATCCGGATTTAGCTAAAGGCTTTACGAAGCGCGACAAACCAACAGTGAATGCCCTGTGGGAAGAACTGGCTGATTCACTGAATAGCGCCGGGCCACCACAATTTGACGTGAATGGGTGGAAAAAGGTAAACAAAATTTTTTCCACAGAACAAATTGTATTGTTATATGTAATGTCTTTTTATTCGTACAGAAATGGACTGAGTGGAAGAGCGAGGTAAAAAAAAAACTGGCTCAAAATAAGACAGAGTCTAGGGCAACTGGCGGTGGACCGTTTGCAAAACATCACCTAACAACAACAGAAGAGGCCATAGTACGGCTATGTGGCATTTCGCAGTTGGTGGAAGGTGTTTGCGGCGTAGCAGTTGGTCTCAACGAAGATGTAGATGGTGCATGTGAGAAAGAAGTGCCCTCTACATCTTCAAAACGGCCATTGTCTCCCGTTGTACCAACCAGTACTGCAAAAAGATATAAAACTGAAAATACCGGGGAGCGTCTAAAAAAATTTCTGGATGAAGACGATAAAATAAAGAAAGAAATGAACGATAAGCTTGATGAATTAGTTCAAACTGAAAAAGAAAAATCAAGCAGCCTAAGACGCATTTATAGGTAAATTGAAAAAGGCAATGAATCTGTTGCAAATGCTGTCACTGATTTGAAAAAGGAATTTGCCCTCGTAAGTACAGCAATTTTGAAATCCTTGCAAGAAAAAAATGAATTGAAGAAGAGACAATTGGATCTGGAATTGCAAAAGTTTGAATATCAAAAAAATCTAGGAAGTGATTTTTAAATGAAATAGTGTACCTGATGAAAGAACATTATTTACGTGCCTTTATTTATTTGCTTTAAACATACATATGTACCTTTTTATTGTTGTGATATACTTACATACTGACTGAATTTAATAAACTTTGTTTTTGTTATGATAAATGATGTTTTTTTAATTAAAGCTTTTTATTTTTGTTACAAAGTGTTGGATATTTCATCCCTGATTCGCAGAGCTTCACTATGTTGTGACGTTAATGGCGGCAATGTAACGTTCTCCTCTATGTCGTTCGATGGTAGACGTATGTTGTCATTTTCGTTGTGTTCCAGTTTGTAGTTTCTGCAGATATTATGCAAAGCACAACAGACATTTATAATTTTCACCACTTTTTCTGGCCGATAATGCAGCGCACTCATTAGGCAACGAAACCGACTTTTTAGTACGCCAATAGTTCGCTCAACAATATTTCGAGCTGATGCATGAGCCATATTAAATTTATATTCTTGGGAGTTATGGCGTGGATCCCTGTATGGTGTCAACAAAAAGGGTTCGATGCCATATCCACAATCTCCCAGAAGCTTCGATGTTCGATCGCCCGACTCATACATCCTAAGAAAATGTTGCCTGGCGCTACTTACGTTCCACACAAATGCGTCATGGCTACAGCCGGGATACCGCGCATCAACTGCTCGAATTTTCATTTGACCATCACAAATCTAAGTATTAATAAGAATGTATGTTTTATTTAAAAATATGATTTTTTACTTACTATCATCGCATTCATACTATAATACCCCTTACGATTAAAGTATAAATGCTCGTCAATTCTGGGCTTTATAATTTTAACGTGTGTCCCGTCAATGCAACCAATTATAGTCGGAATTTTATATTTGCTGTAGAAATATTCCCTCGACCTGCTTTTTTCAGCGCTGTCCATTTCCAGCTGGATCCACTGAGGACAAATGAACCGCTCCATAACATTGATAACATCACCTAAAATTGTTGATATAGTGCTTCTACCTAGGCTTATGCTTAAATCGTTTCCGACTGATCTCTGATAAGATCCTTCTGCTAAAAATCGCAAAGAAGCAGCAAGTTGTAAAACCGGAAGAATTTTACAACGCGACAAGTGTCCTTCAATACTGTCAAGCACCATACGAAAAGATTCCTTGTTTAACCGATAATTAGCTATAAATCTTCAAAGCAATTTTAAATATAAGCGCACAGTAAAAAAAATGTACTTACGATGTCTCCGGCAGTTCAAGTGGATTGCTGTAATCTCTAAGAATTCGTCTCATCGCCTTTTCTGAGCGTTCATCTTCCAATAACAAAAATGCTACAACTGCTGATGTCATTTTATTTTAATTATAAGCACTTATCACCTTTTAATTATTTGATATCAATTATTTTAACAAAAAAAAAACACTTAATGTTATTTTAATGAAAAAAATATAATATTCTGTCAATTTTCAGCAAAAAAGTAAAATAAAAAATAATAAAAATGTAAACAACAGCTGTTTCGATATTGGTTTTATTTACATTCGAAATACACAAAACCAACTTGGTTTCGTGACACCAAATGAAACCAATATTGGTTTTCAAAACCGACAATTAGCAAAACCAATATTGGTTTCTATGACACCCCTGATAAACTTCGGTAAACTTTTTCGCTTCCTAGAACTTGAAGTTCTTTCTTTAGTTATTTGGACCGCTGAACGCGAATCTGCACTCCTTTTTATCACTATAGTTTTCGAGATATATCGTTATGTCAAAAATAAAGGCATTTGAACGACATATATTTGCAGAACTGAAGAAGAGTTTGCCCTATTCGATAAAAAAAAGAAAAGCTTAATTCGACGACAAAATTATCTAATAAAATGGCTACACAGCTTAAACAAATTAATGCCTCTACTTGAGACCAGAGGAGCGGCAAAACTGCTCTACAATATAACGCGCAATAGCAGAGTTGTAAATGAATTAAATTCTCTATGTCTCTCTCCTTCACCACCTGTTCTCTCAGCACTATCCCTTTCACAAAGAAGGTAACACATTAATTAATTAACTGGTAGGGATTATTGCGTAACTTCTCATTTTAAAAAAAATTTTTTGTTTTAAAAATTCATAAGCAAATAAAAAATACACCAACGATTCCATTTTTTCCAGTATCGCATAGCTTAATATATTCTAAAGGAAATTAACCCTTTTTCTTTGAAATGGATGCAAAACTTTTGGTTTTATTCATTATTTACACAGAATTTACACAGAAAACAACAAAATTTCATTTTCAGTAAAGAAATTCAATGAATTCTAGAAGCAAATTTTTAAATACAGACAAAAATGTCTCAACAGTTGCATTGAAAAAAAACCGTTTTTTTTTCACTAAAGAAATTGTCCAAATCTGTAAATAATTTGTCTAAAAATATTTACAAATTCTAAACAAAATAGTTTACTGAATTAAACAAAATTATTTACTGGATTTTCTATAATATATCAACAATATTTTTGTCTCAATTTGTAAAACAGTTTGTCTAAAAATACTTAGAAATTCTAAGCAAAATAGTTTACTAAATCAAACAAAAATATTTACTGGGTTTTTGTATTATATCACATAAACTTTTTGTCTGAGTCAGTAAGAACTTTTTTTCCAAATATTTTCAAGTTTTAGATAATAGCATCATCCATTAAGTATTTATGAAATATCACTTTGTTAAATGTGTTCAACACTGTATGTTTATCTAAAGATTAGAGTCCGACCGAAACCAGTTTTTTGAGGCCAAGCCCGAACGGAATCTAATATTCGCCAAAAAGACGAATATTCGGCCGAAATTTTTAAAAGCTCATAATACTTAAAAACGAAAAAAATAATACGTTTTTGTTTGAGCTCGAGATCAAATAAAAACGTACTATTATTTTCATTATAATTAAAAAGGTCGAACTATAATCTAATTAATTATTATAAGAATTAAAACTCATTTATTTTATTAACGTCACTTTTCACAATGTACGAGTAAGAGTTCGCTAACTTTTAAGCATACATTGTGAAAAGGATTGTAAGAGCATTTTTACATAATACGTTCAGTGTCAGTCAAAATAATAGCAGATATTGCATATATTTCATTCCATCGGCGAAAAAACTGAAACATTTACGAGCATATGACTAATAAAAACTTGGCATGAAATTAGCATGAATGATGAACAGAACTGGAATGTTGGGTTCGGTACACATACATTTAGGAGAGTTTTATCACTCTATTGATGACGTAAATTTCTACTAAGCTCTTGTTTAGCCCTAATCAAAAAGTTGACTCGGAATAACTAAAAATGTATAAGAAAGTGGAATTTACCTAATTTTGACACTATATTTATACGATTTCATCTGTACTACAGTGAAGTTTTTTTATTTGCGCACTTGTTTCATCGATATTATATACAATAAAGAATTTTTTTCGACTGTATTGAACTTATCGCGAGCATTGAAAATTATCTTTCTTCATATTTTGATATTGTTCAAAAAAATCTATTTTAAAAGAAGATAATTAATTTCATTGCAAAATCGCAGACGTAAATTCGATTGCGAAAAATCGATTTATTATAACACAAAATCGATTTTCGATTGGAATTGAAATCGGTTTACCATTCCCTAGCTTATGCTATTTATTTGGCAACAAACAGTTGAATAATATATGGTACTATATCTTTTGGTTACGCTTTATAAAACAAACAAAGTAAAATTTTTATTCAATTTGCAAAGATATGGGACGAAGAAAACACATATTCATGGCGGTGACATATTTTAAATTTGGAAAATACTATTGCGATTAACTTCTTTATTTATACAGAATAAACAGTTTCGGTTTGGGTATTCGGCCAAAATTTTGGCCTAAACCGAACTCTACCAGACTCTAAAAAAAAGTTAATGAGAATTAACGCAACAACATTAACGAATTGATTCACTCAGAAATCTTTATTATACAAACTTGTTACAATCGCTTTCTTTTTGCTATTATTGTTGTTGTTGTTGTTGTTATCATTTATGTGTATGTCGTCATCGGGGTTGTCTTTTACGACACAGAAAACTGGTTTTTGGTGTTTGCGTCCTAAATAAAAGTCGAAAAAAATATCACTGAATCAGTAAAAACATTTACTAAAAATTTAATTTTATTTGAGACAAAGTTTTGTTTAAAAACTTTTTGGCAATATTTTTTTCTGTGTAGTTAGAGAACTTATTTATTAAAATCTTTGATGACATTTTTACTTTTTAGGCTCAAACTTTAGGATTTCTCTGCTGCATTTTTGAAGTAAATGTATATCGCGAAAATTAGAACAAAAAAAACGACTGCAGATTGGGATTCAGCACCCCAAATTACTTAAGAAACGTTTTTCAGTTGCCCCAGTTCAAACCCTTGTAAGCTTGTGTTCTTTTGTTGTCATGAGGTGGGAGGACGAAGGAAGCATTGAAACAAACAACTAATGTTTGTAAATTTTATATTTATTTTGTTAACTATGAGATTTAGAAAAAAAAGTTGTGAGGGTATAAAATGTTGTAAGCTTCACTAGCAACATTTTCTTCTCACAAAATTTTGAAGTTATGAGGCAAGTTTTATGGTTTCTCCTAATTTTGAGTGGGCTGGCTGGCCACACATCTTCTCCCCCACCCTTTGATCTGAAAATTTTACAGGATCATTTTTTATCAATATTTATCAAACTATGGGTGCGAGTCTTGCAGAAATTCAACTTTTAATTTTAAGGGTCGCCCTAATTTACTTATGTAAGTAAATTGGCATAATATTGCGAATTTACGCATACGTATTCCTATTTACAAATTCGATATGCTACTCGCAGTCGTATTATTGAACCTTTATTGCTTTCATTTCGTATTACTCTTATTGCGGCAAATATTTGACTTTACAAGATCTACACATTTTTATGTATTTTTTTTTCTTCAAAGTTTTTTATTTCCTATTTATATTTGTGTATAAATTTATATGTTTAATATGTAATTTACTTATCTCTTTAAATTTTTGTTTGGGCTGGCATAGTTGCTAGGGTAATGTGAACTTATAAAGCTTAAAACTCCATTAAAATTCTTTAATCAAAATATGAAAACTTATATGAATATAATAATAAAATGAAAATAATCGGCTGCGTTGAAATTTTAATTAAAACTTTCATTTCTCTTTGTAATTCAATCAAAATTACTCGCCCAATTCCAAAATTGTTGAGTCCTTGTTGCCCTCGTAAAGTTCTAAAAAATCATTTTTGGTTGGCTGAGCACTCATATTTTATAGTTAGTGAGGTATAACCATTTGATAATTAAAATTGTTCAATTGTTCACAACCTTGGTCTAGTATTTTCAATATATCGGATCCAAATAATAACCGATTATCACAGTTGTTTCTTTGTTAGTTAAACAGCAAAATTTCCAATCGTTTAAAAAATTTGATGAAAGTATTTCCTCTGAGTTGGAAATTATACGCAGAGAAAACAAATTCGTTGAGTCAACCTAATTTGTTGCCAAACGAATTTAGACAGTTGCACCAAATATCATAGAATTCTTATTGAAGAAGAAGTTATTTTACAATAATAAATAATTGCTAATGCCAACCGTTTAATCGGTTGGGGGCATTAATGATAATTAAATTAACCACTAGTTAGTTGCAACAACCGATAAAAAGCAAAGTAAATTTAGAAAGAAAGTTTTCTTAGTTGCAAATACCAATAATTGGTACTAAAATCCAATTCCTAATATTTTATTCGGTTGTGATTATCATATTCGTTACTTAGTCATGAGAAAAGCATAAGATCGGTTGATCTAATCAATTTAAAAATTGTCAGAATGATATCTTTATTACAATTATGCTCTTATGGTAATGAACATGGATTGTTTTTTTTTCCAACCAATCGTTTTTCTGGGCGTTTTAATTTTGCATACATAGTGTTTTAGCCGGATCGGTGGTTTAGAAGATACCGATTTATTTATTGTGCAACCTTGCAGTGTCTGAAAACACTTCGTGTTTTTCAAAATAAGGCCTTTTATTCATAAATTTCACACGCAAGTCACATATTTTATGTCGCTAAAAGCAAACAATCTAAAAAGTAATAACAGCAAGTTGTGTTGTTTATGGAATTTTAAAAAGCACACACACACACACCTTCATCTGTATGTATGTATTCGTTTACATGGATCTGTTAAAGCCAACGGATCTGCTTATGGTGTAATTAATAAATGGCACGCCCTTTTGTAAGTGTGTGCATTAAAAGGCGTAATGCAGATATAAACAAACATACATTCGCGCACTTAAATATGGAATAAATAAAAACAACGTAACAGTCACAAACAACCAAATGCAATGACAAAACTATAAACAATGTAAAATACTTTAATATATTTGCAGTAAGTAGTCGTATTTAGTGTATGAATGTATTTGTAATGAGAAAAAAGATTACAGATGAACACACTCGTCCGCAAAATTCCAAACCTATAATGTATGCGTAAAGGGCAAACATCTGTAGAATTAGAGAACGAAAAATTGAAGACCCAATGAAAAAGGAACATCAGATTAACATCAATTTAGTAGCGATTCAGTATACAATTTTCACATTCAATAGAGCCACAGTAAGAACAAGTGAAAGCAGATATGCATTCATATGAGCAGAGTTGTCAGATATGGCAATTTCTCGCCAAACGTAGCGAGTTTTAACTTTGTTTGGCGTCCAAATTTTGAATTTGGCGACATGGCAATTTTTCTGGCGATAAATAAATGTTTTGGCGATTTTTATGGCTTTTTTTAACAAAAACTAATTTTGGCTAAATTACTATGCGGTACTCAGAGATCTGCCTTGCAAAAGTACCAACGTAAAATATTGTATCTTTCTTATGAAAAACAAAAGCAAAATACACAAAATTATTGTTGGATTTCATTAAAAAAAACTACGATATTTCACATGCGCACCTTTGCAAGACCATTTGCATCAAACACTGAACTAGTCTAATGTCACTTTAAAATTGATTTTAAGCGCTTAATGCACCTAAAAATGAACATATGCGCAAAAATATGCATTTAACTACGAGCAAAGTACCAAAACTAAACTTATATGAAAATATTTTTTTTTAATTTTATTATTATTAGAGAAAAAAAACATAAAACAAACACAATTGTGTCTATTATTTAATGCAAACGAACTTGTTGCGTTGCCAGTCGGCAACTGAAAATTAATGGTTGCAAAAAAGGCACTAAATAGCAACTGAAATTAACAGCTATCAGTTACGACTTGCCATCAGTAGTATCATTTTCAGCAACTGACAACCCAACTATTAATATTTTTTCGAAAATTGAGAAATATGGATTAAAAAAATTTTATTACTCCAAAAATTTGCATTTATAGCCAAAATATGTAAAAATATGCAACTACAAATCGATGCCAAACTACTTAAAATTTGATGATTCACATAGATAAAAGTCCGAGCCCTGCATATAATATATTAGAACTCATTGCATTTTTTTTATGTATTAGTTGTAATCATAAATGGATTCGGAATTTTGATGAAATAAATGTACAAGAAAAATATATTTTGGCGACTTTTGGCGTTTTTAAAATTAATTTGGTGAAATAGGTTAGAAAAGATTTGAAAACCCTGCATATGAGTACGGACGTTGGAAGCGTGGCGGCTTCAGAGAACAACGTTGTTCTGAGAAAGTGTTTTTAAAACATTTTTCCAAACATTGTCAAACTTCACTCAAACTTGTCCTTATCTGCAGAAAAAAAACTAATGCACGCAGCAAATAAAAAAAATCGCAATTACAAAAAACACAAATAAATAAATGGTTATTATTTCATTAAAATACAGCAATTTAAGCAATAACAGCAACAATAAAATAAACACAATAGGAAGACAACTACAACAATAAGCAGAAAAAAATATATGACAACAAATGTTGAAAATAAAATGAAAATAAATTGCAATTCAGAGATTAAAATTAAAATTTTAAATAAACATTAATGCACTCACACACACATATAGTATATCTATGCTTAAATTACGCCCACCACTTTTCATTTACATACCCAGCGGCAAACTTGTTGAAGCCTTCATTTAAAAGGCCTTCTGTAAGACCTTCCTAGACCCGTTTTTAGATTCAGTACTCATGATTGCTTGCCTTCTCAGGAAGGCCTTGTGGAAGACCTACCTACTCCCTTCTACATAGGTTTTTTTACTATGTGCAGCGATGCCAACTTAGTGCTTTTAGCACTATTTTTAGTGTTTCTTAATTTTTTAGTGCTTGTTTAAACTGCTTTTATATGGAAATTGTACTACTTAGTGCCTTTTTTTAATTTTATTGTGCTTTTTGCGCCAAAAAAAGTTGGCATCACTGATTATGTGTATATATAAATACATACATTTTGTGCAGCAAAACTAATAAACCCTTACAAAAAATCACATTCAATAGATGAAGAAGGCCTGCTATCAGGCCTGTTGAAGAATAGAATTCCGAAGGTCTTGGTAGACTAGAAAATCGTGTGTAAAAAATGTATGAGTATGGAATGGGGTAATAAGGCCTTGTGTCTGACAAATGAGGGCTTCCAGAAGGCCTGCTTACTACTTCTTTTCGTCCCTGGGTATATAAGATTGGCTGTGTTTGTGTGTATGCCCGTGTGCAAGAAAATGCATTTAATATTTAATTTAATGAATATAAATTTATTTTTTATTATTTTTTTTTTTGTTATTATAATTTTCTACAAACTCGTGTAATATCTTTTGCATTCATACACTATTTTACTTCACTTTATAAGAATTATTTTATACTTTAATATACTCAAGTAATTAACGTTTAAGAACGTTTTTTTATTATTTGTATTTGGATTTTTTATGACAGAGGTTTATAAAGATATGAAGTTATGAGTATTAACTTTCAGATCCGCATATACGAACAGAAAATTTTTTACTTTTAAGAAAAACACTTTGTATTATAATATATTTTGATGGCAATTTTATACAAGTTCTTTTGTAGGCAATCAGTAAAAAAAAAGATCAATCGAAACCAGCGATGCCATTTTTTACAATATGACAAAAAACGATATGACATACTGTGTTGTCATATCGTAAGTTTTTTACGATATGACAACACTGCGATATGACGACACCGTGTATGGCCATCTTAGTATTGTCATATCGTATGTGTAATTTCATATCGTTTTTGTCATATCGTAAAATATGGCATCGCTGATTGAAACTCTAAAACTTCACGCAGCACAGTGTAACTAAATGAACAAAAGTAAGAAAAAATGAATGACAAGCGATTCAAATATTTTTCTCATATTTCGTAAATAATAAGAAAAGTACAAAATATTTATTTATAAATCCTTCTGCCTTTGACTAAAACAGAAAAAAATATCAAAATAAAATTTTTCAAAAAAATTTTTGTCTAAAATAAAATTTCATTTTCAGTAAATGCTCTTTACTGAATCAGTGGATTTTTTGTTTGACTTTTACAGTGTGGTTCACAACGGAGCACGTTTACTATTTTTGTTTAAAAAAATACACTACGTCATTACATAGTGCGCCCGACGACATCAAGGTGGGGGTAGCGCTCTTCTAAGCTACTGATCTGGTTTTAAAGATATATAAGCTGAAATTATAGAGAAAGACACAAGCGTAGCGAAAATTATATTCTTAATCACTCTGTGGAATGAGCTACAGTATATCATTCTAAAAACTTTTCAGAGCACCTAATAAAAGCAGCCCTGGTACTTGTCTAAATATTTGATTTTATATTAATTTACTAAATGAAACATATTCATATAATTTAGGTCTTTTGCATTAAAATTATTTTAAAACTAAGTTTTACATCTGAAAAATAAATTCAAAATTTTAATTTATATCCATAGAATATGGACTTTCATTTCGTTCAGCTATTAATTTATTGCTATTTTAAAGGGAATGTGCATATAAATCATCAAAACTAAAATTAATTAAAATGAACAAAATATATTTATTCATGGCATGTAAATAATAAATACACAAAAATAATGATTCACAATTTAAAAAAAATGTGAAATTAAAACAAATTAATATATTTTACAGAACATAACTTAATGTATTTCATTATGACAATACAACAATGCAATAACAACTGAATATCTGCAGTTTTCTAATTGATTTTAATATATTTGTTTAATTAAAACTATATTTTAATAGGGTAAACACAATGGTTCATATTCATAGTTAAAACAAAGTATACTTTAAGAGTTTAAGCCCAGTATTTTGTATGGCAATACTGGTTTTAACTTCCTAAAGTATACTTTGTTTATGATTACGAATATGCGCCAATAAGTTTAGCTTGTTTTAAGGAAACTAATTTTATCCGAAATTGGGTTTAATGAAAACTTGTTAAAAATCTATAGAATACGTCTGTCTATAGGAACGTTTATAAAAGTTTGTTATTTTAACATGCAATGTAAAGTATACATGTATATTTTGGATCACTATACCTTTGTTTTAACAACAATATTGTGTTCTCTATAACAATGAATAGTTGTGGGAAACACTCTTTACAAATTTTTATTTTTGAAAGGTATAAATAAAGCAAATAATGCATTTTTTAGGGTAATTAGGATATGCTAAGGAGGAGAAAAATATAAAAAAAAATCATTTCGACCATTAGCCAAATAACGGTTCATTTCTGTTTTTCGATTTATACTTCCCTTTAAAGCGCCATTCATAGTCAAAGGCTAGCTCGATTAAAGGAATATATTGTTCAATTCACAAGCTCAGTCGTATGTCTTATCGGACGACACTAGTTTATGTGCTTGTGAACAGCCAAATTTGTTGTATCGTTATTTTGTCGTATCTTAAATGTCAATTTAATTAATACCAATACAAGGCGAATTAATACCAGATGGCCTCGAGAGATCAGGTGACTAAGAAAATGTTTCTATATTTGAACTATCAACAGTGTTAATATATCAGCTTTTTGACATATTTGGACTATCAAAAAAGCCGATGCATTAACGCAGTTGGCAGTTCAAATATGGTAAACAATTCGTAGTCACCTGATCTCTCGAGGTCACCTGGTATTAATTCACCTTGATTTGATACCATGAAATGAAACCAGACATGGGAGTTTTAATTTGACGCGAAATAGAATAACTTTTTTTCGCGACAAGCAATTTTGATTAAAATAGTTTGAAAATTAAATTGAAATGAATCAATTATATATTTATCATTAACAAGAATGTATTTTCTGGTGTTACTTTTCACATATATAAAAGATTTTTAAAAAAAAATCTAACAAATAGAATATTCCCAGACCTGGCCTCAATACAACTTTTTGAAGAACATATAAAATTCAATCTTTTATATATATATATATATATATATATATATATATATATATATATATATATATATATATACATATATATATATATATATATATATATATATATATATATATATATATATATATATATATATATATATATATATATATATATATATATATATATATATATATATATATATATATATATATATATATATATATATATATATATATATATATATATATATATATATATATATATATATATATATATATATATATATATATATATATATATATATATATATATATATATATATATATATATATATATATATATAAAAGATTGAATTTTATATGTTCTTCAAAAAGTTGTATTGAGGCCAGGTCTGGGAATATTCTATTTGTTAGATTTTTTTTTAAAAATCTTTTATATATGTGAAAAGTAACACCAGAAAATACATTCTTGTTAATGATAAATATATAATTGATTCATTTCAATTTAATTTTCAAACTATTTTAATCAAAATTGCTTGTCGCGAAAAAAAGTTATTCTATTTCGCGTCAAATTAAAACTCCCATGTCTGGTTTCATTTCATGGTATCTTGGTAGTCTCGAAACAGCTGTCAGTTCAACCTGCCGTACATCCAAATTTTTCTTTGAATGTTAAATATTTACATGCTTTAGAATTTCTTTCTTAATTAAAAAATAATAGAGATTAAATTGAAAATGAACTTAAGCCAAACTAATTAAATAATTTTTAAAGTTGTTCACCAATTGTTGTCAATTCGGAAGCTGTTATGTACCAAAAGTAACAACAAAATCCATAGATAAAATTCAAATGCGGTAAAAACCCAAAAGTGGTAAAAAACCCAAAAGCGGTAAAAAACCCAAATGCGATAAAATCCGAATGTGTCGAAATTCGGTGAAAATCCGAATGCGGTAAAAATACAAAAGCGGTAAAAATTCGAATGAGGTAAAAAATCTGAATAGCCAAATGCGGGCAAGATGCAAAATCCGGTGAAAATCTGAATGCGGTACAAACCCGAGTGCGGTAAAAATTCAAATGCGGTAAAAATTCGAATGTGGTAAAATTCCGAATGCGGTAAAAATCCAAATGCGGTAAGAACCCAAATGCGGTAAAAAATCCAAATGCTTATAAAATCCAAATGCGTTAAAAATCCAAATGCGATAAATATCCGAAATGCGGGAGAAATCCAAATGAGGATTTTCTTCGTCAATGTGATACGGTGTAGCGAAACACAGCTGGTCTTAGCTAGTGGTATTTTATTAATTGCTTTTCTATAATTCTTTATCATTTATTTATTCAGTCATCTATTAATTAAGTTTCTAGTTATTTTTATTTGTTGCATTATATTTTTTTATTTGTTGCATTATTAAACTTTAATTATTGAACAAATAAAATTTCCTCAATTTTTCTTTCGATATTCAATTTTTCGAAATGTTGTGTTTGTTATATTTTAATTTCTTTTAAATAATTATTTAATAATAGTGTCAGTCAGTATGTATCTGATGGAAAATTAATGGTATAAATTTTGTTGAATAAATTGTGCAGTTTTTCAACATATTTGAAATCTATACTGTCATTAGCCATATTTTTGATTTTTTTTTGAGTTTGTTTAGTTTTTATTAGTGCCTGTATTTCATGAGAATTGATTTTTTTCTTCATATAATATTTGCTAATCAATATTGAATTTTTCACATAATATTTCTACAAGAAAAACTTGTTTTATTCGTTTCCTGGAAAACGAAATTTTGTTGAAAAATTAGTTTTTTTTACAATTTAGCCACCATAACTTAGCCATTCAATAACCAGTTTTCAAAACTTACACCTTATTTGAAAGACAAGAACCATATTTTTCAAATTTAAAAAAAAATCGTAGAAATAAATCTGTTTAAGAAAACAGTTTTGTAACTACATTTACCGTCATAAATAAAATCTTTACGAAGTGACCTAGAAGAACTAAAGGTATTTTCTTTTTCTATGGGCTCCAACAAAACAGAATTGGTGTATGCGATCCCTTGAATAATTTTAGTGTATCACTGTGTAATAATCAAATTACTGTACTTTTGCATTTGGAAAAAGTCCGCTTGAGGGTATTTTGGTAACATTTTTGAAAAAATTTTGATTGATTGAGTGTTTCGTGTTCTCTTTTCACCGCTCACGACTCGGGAACATATTGTACATCTGCCATTTTCACCACTCGTAGGACAAGTTCGTTAAAGATAGTTGGTACAAACTTTGCCGCAGCGTTATAATAGAAATTACTCCTAACATTACAGAAAGGAAAAAATCTCAAAAAAATTAATTCAGAAATTATTCCTTTTTTTAAATGAACAGCACTTCTAACTTTTTGTTGCTGTTTTTAATACATTGGAAAAGTGGGCTTTAAATTTTATAATTATTTTGAATTAATATTACAATTCCAACAGATACAAGAACTAAAGCAACGAAATCAGTGTTGCCGGAGACGATATTCAATGTTACACAGCCAAAGGTTAAAAATTATCAAAAATTTTACAGATTACACAAAAAACTAGATATTAATATTTTTAAGAAAAAAATATTTATTGAATACTCAATAGAACACTGCAGATGGCACATAGCCGAAACCGATCTGTTTATCAACCAAATTGGACGTGACATGACAGAAAATCGTCCCAAACTTTGGCTTCTCTTATTATTTTTGATTTTAAATGACTATTTAGGATCTTTAACTGTTTAAAAGTTGTTTAGCAACTAAAAAAACCCAATTGCGGTAAAAGTGAACTTTAAAAAATTAATTATAAAACAGTATGAATTGATTAAAAGAAGATGATATTCAACTCTTTACTGCAAACCACCGAGTTTGGTCTAGTGGTCTAAGTGGTAGAGAACTCTGAAGAGATTAGCGGGAGCTATCGAAACATGTCAGTTCAACCCTCTGTGCAGTCAAATTTTTCTTTGTCTACATGCTTCACATTTATCTGTAAATAAATATATAATTTAATTGAAAAATTAAATTAAAATAGAACTCAAGCCAAAAATAATTAAATTTCTCATAACTTAATTACTTAATGTTTTCTTTAGTTTAGCGAAATTATTACATTGGATTAATGAAACTATTTCATATGTTTTATGAAATTTGCATAAAAATAATTTTAACGGAACTTGTTTCACTAATCTAACGAAGCATGACGTTAGTATAATTTTAATGAAGTATTTCATTTGGTTAATGTTGAAATTCACAGAATTTATGAAGTAAATTCTTTCAGTGTAGCTCCAGTATTTCATTGCCTGGTTAAGTATGATCGCCTTCGCTTTTAGAAACGAAATTATGTACACAGAAATTTTTATTATCCAAATATTGTCCAAAAAAATATTATACTCCGATGTTTGGAAAATTACACGGAAATCAGCAACACTGAACGAAATGCATATACATATGTATGTATGTATGTATGTATGTATGTATGTATGTATGTATGTATGTATGTATGTATGTATGTATGTATGTATGTATGTATGTATGTATGTATGTTTGTCATTTGGTCATTTTGTTGGTATGAATTGTTTGTTGTTTGGGTGATTTAAATAGTTTTGTTTGTTTGTTGTAAATTTTTGTTATTATTGTTGGAAATGCTCTTCTCATTGTTTTATTTAATTTGATTTATTTTACTCGTTTGCAATTGCATTTGTTGTTTTATTAATTTCGTTACGCTTCATCATGCAGTGGCCGAAAAGGGAAGACTTTATACAGTTTTATAGAAGCTGTTCCTAAGAATATTACTTTTTAGGGTTCCGTACACTAGAAGTGTAAAGGAACCCTATTGTTTTCGCTACGCTGTCCATCTGTCTGTCTTTATGTCACAGGCTGTTTTCTCGGGAACCGTAAGAGCTACGAACCTGAAATTTTTACAGAATATGTAAAACTTTAGCCGCTAGAAAAACAAATATATGATATATGATTTAGTATTCAATAGAACACTGAAGATGGCACATAGCCGAAACCGGTCTGTTTACAAACCAAATTTGACGTGGGATGACGGAAAATCGTTCCAAATATATGACAGTTAAAAATTAATGGGTGTTCTAAGGCGAGCAACGAAAAACGTTGAAATACTATTGTAATATGCAGGCGCTTATATGTATAGACACTTTAAATTTTCAAAGTTCGTGTTAATTAGTTTAGTCTGTAGACTAGACTACACCAATTAACACCGATATTTAAACGAATAAAAATTAAAGGGTGTTCTATCAGTTAATGTAATTTTACTGTGTAATTTAGACAATCTGATGTATCTTGGGAACCGTAAGAGATACGGACCTGAAATTTTCACAGACTATCTAAAACTTTGGCCGCTACAACAACAAATATATGACAGTTAAACATTAAAGGGTGTTCTAAAGCGAGCAACGAAACATATTGAATTACTAATGTAATATACAGACACTTTAAATTTTCAAAGTTAGTGTTAATTAGTGTAGTCTGTAGAATAGACTACACCAATTAAAACAATAAAAATTAAAGGGTGTTCAATCAGTTAATATAATTCTGACTATACAATTTAGACAATTTGCTGTATCTTGGCAACCGTAAGAGACAAACTCATGAGATTTTAGAAAACGCTAAAAAAATAATTCCAAAATTAAAAAAATATCAAAACGAAAAATCGTCAAAATGAAAAAAGTGCTTAAAGGAAAAAACACCATAATTAAAAAATCGATAATACGCTAAAAATCACCAAAACTAAAAAGATCGCCAAAAAATTAAAATAACCGGCAAAAACCGCAAAGTCTTCAAAACGAAAAAAATCACTGAAACCTAAAAAAATCGCTAAAATTAAAAATATCATCAAAATCGAAAAAAAACCTCAAAAATAGAAAAAAAATCACCAAAGCGAGAAAAAGCGCCAAAAGCCGAAAAAATCGCCAAAACTAAAAAAAAGTATTAAAACCAAAAGAAAAGCTAAAGCTAAAAAAATCACAAAAAACCGAAAAAACTTAAATAAATCGCTAGAACAAAAAATATCGTCAAAAATCGAAAAAAAACGCCATAACCAAAAAATCACCAAAACTTAAAAATTCGGCAAAAAACGAATAATCACAAAAAACGAAAAAATCAGCAAAATGAAAAAACCGCCAAAACAACGAAAAAAGTTTTAAAAAATTTTTTTTAATAAAATTAAACAAAAAAGCTAAACGGAAAAATTGCCAAAATGAAAAAAGGGCAAAAACGAAAAGGGATATATGTGTATTCGTACGGAACCCTTGGTGTGCGAGCCAAAGTCGCACTTTACTTAATTTATTTCGGTTTAAATTCGACAAAGTTTTATCTACAGAAGCCCAGAAATAGGAAGAATCTTACCGAGATAAATTAATATTGTTGATTAATTTTGTTTCATCCATGTAAAGGAAATGTATATTGATTTGTTGGAGCATTTCGAACAGCATAAATGTGTCATATGTATATTGTAAAGTTAAACATGTTCGACTACAACCCGCTAAAAATGCATTCTGACTTATTATTTTATGTTTAATATTTACAAATGTGTTTGGTTCGTTCATTGTGATGCATTCATTTGCTCCACATAAAACTAATAAATCTTTAAAATTTATTATTTTAATACGCATTGCGCTTAAAGTTACTAACTGCTGACGGAAAAATTCTAAACAGACATTCAAATATATTTCAAATATGCACTTACAAAATAAATATAAAAAACTACGGATAACAAAAATCTCTTATTTATGTATATCCATAAATAAGCATTTCTTTCACATGCCATGTAATTAATAGGTTTTGATTTAAGAAAGCTCTACACCAATATTTTTTTAAACTGCAAATTTTTAGATAAAATTTAGTTTTTATTTATAAAAAAAGTTAAATTTGTTAACTGCTAAAAAATTAACTACGGCTAAATAGTTTTTTATAAATATGTATGTATTTAATTTTTACTTACATATTTAAATATATTAAAGTGTGAAATACGATGACATACATACATACATACATGTATAACAAAAGAATATATCGTCATACGTTGACAACACGTAACTGAATTTTACAACTTCTCAGTTGAAGAAATTATATGTATTATAATTAGTCTGAAAGCGTAACTAGCAACGAAATAGAATAACTAAAAATTATTTTGTACATATGTATTAAATAATTTAGGTTTTGTTTATTTTGCAGGTAAGAACGTTTTTAGCGATTTATAAAACGTTTTCTGTGTTTTGTAATAAATAATTAAAAATCATTTACGAATTACGACAAATTGAAAAGCTTACACTAAAATGTCATTTAGTAAAAAATTTAAATTTTTAAATTAGTTACGTTGCGCTCTTTTAATTTAAACCACTTATTTATATTTTTTCTATTTCTTACACATTTATTATTATATAGTAATATTTGAATTCTTTATATGTATCAAAACATATCTAGTCACTTATATAATTGTCCAACGACCGTAAAATACTACTTAAAATTTTCTTTTAAAATTGATCTTAAGCTTATATTCAATGAAATTTTAGGTGAAATATTCATAACTAGCAGTCTTGAAAATAAATATGTATGTTTATACTATGTATGAAATAATAAATGAGCCCAACTTTATTTGGAGTGCAATAGACCATGAAAATAAGTAATCTATAAAAGTTCAAAATGTATTTAAAAAAAACTCATACTGATTTATTGTAGTTTTATATTAAAAATTCTATAACGTAATTGATAGAAGTCTTCGCTACAAAACTGTACAAACTCTTCAAATATTCTAGCAAAGACTATAACCTACGGCGACATCTGTATGTATTTTTTATTATTAAGAGCATGCTGAGTGCAATAACATTTAATTGCTTATCATATACAAGCACCGGAATAAATAAATTGACTGTCAAATCAGTAATGGAAGTCTGTTTTATGCATTCATTCGTAACTTTAACTTATAATCTAATAGCCTTTTTACACTTACACACATTTTGAAGCAATGCATTGAACTTGCAAAATATAAATTCTTCAAAATGTTATTAATACATTAAAAAATAATTTATTAATTTATTAAGAGCAACAACAATTTAATTGATTGTGATTTAAAATGTTAAAAGAAATAATTAATTCAGTGTTTTTAGTTAATAAAAACCTATCTTAAGGGCAGATGGCCAAGATTTATCATGTATTTAATTATGTGTTTGCACACACATACATACATCGTTCAAATATTTTTAGTTATTTTTAGAGCCCTTTTCACAATGTACGATTAAAATTTAATGTGTATTTTAACGGCAACTTTTGTATGCCGAGCTTGTCGTTAAAGTCCACGTTAACTTTTAACCGCACATTGTGAAAGATCGTTAATATGATTACTATTTCAACTTATTTGCTTGTGAATCTAAATTGAGGGTAAGGTTCATAACGTCAGAAGGAGTCAGGCATGATTAATATTCGAAACGACAAGGGAAAAAATAACATCAATTTACTTAATTTTTCAACGCACACAGCAGAACAGAGTAGCGCCACTTTCGGAAGCCGCTACACTTCCATCGTCATTGCCCATGTGTATTTTGGTTATCACTACTTGTCAGGTGGCTCTGTTATATGTGATTTCAATTCTTATATACATATGTATACAACTTTTTCGTAAAAACGGAATACGAGAAATAAATCACTTAAGTTGATATTAAACTGCACTTCCCCAGTGTTGCCATTGGTTTATTTTTCGTCATTCCAATTTTTCTGATTTTTTTTTCTACTTTAGATAAACTTTTTTGGTTTGATTTTATACTTAAGTACAAGTATATGAACATGTACACATGTGAAAAGCTTAAGCCAGTAGCTAATTGTTTATGCACATGATTTGTATGTATTTCGAACGTATTTGCTTGTATATACAACGTACGTTGAAAAATTAAGTTGATGTTAATTTGTCCCTTGTTCCTTGGAATATTAAATCATACCCAATTCTTTCTGAATTAGACGTTACGAATCTTAGCCTAATAATAAATTTGTATTCATAAGCAAATACGTTCTAAATAATCATATTAATAAATATCAATTTAATTTTTGAATGTACACAGCCGAACATAGCAACTGCTTTCCGAAGTCGCTGCATATACAAACTTACATATGCAAACTTTTAGTGAAAATTGCATACGAAAATTCTGTAGTTTTCTTGAATAAACGCATATGTCTAAAAACTATTTGTTCAGGAGAGCCGAAATATTTTACTTTTTAATACTACAGACTCTGTGATTTTTATCAAATTTTTTTGGACAGTCACTTAAATATATGTTGCAAGAAGTTTGTTTAAAATTTTCGAACAAAAGTTCTTCAAGGGTAAGATCCTAGAGAAAATTTTAAAAAGTAATGTTCTAAGGACACTAAAGAAAGGCTTATGTCGATAAACATAGCAAATAGCTAAATTCAAAATAGTTTCAAGAATTTTGCGGTAAATCTGATTTCCGCTGAAAATTTAGAAAAATATAGTAAAAATAGCTACGGTCATAAGTTACCAACACGTAACTGATTTTTACAGCTTTTCAGTAAAATAAATTATTGTTTTAGTAGATTATAATTAGACAGAAATTGTTATTAGCCACAATATAAAATAACTGTAACAGGAATGTCTGCGATTTGTATACATATGTATGTATAAAACGTCTTCAGCATTTTGTGAAAAATAATTCAAAAAATCTGTTGTCAACGTGTGACCATCGGTATATCGCTATTATGCATTCAACAGCGTCATAACTCAAATAAGGTGATTTTTTAGTTAATATTGCAGAATTAATCGTCATATCGTTCTTAATATTGTGTACAAATTTCTTATAAATACCTTGTATACCCACTACTTGAGAGGTATTTTATTTTCCCATTAAATTGTGAGTAAATTAAATACAAAAGTAATAAGATTTTATTCGAGCTCGAGGTCAAATATAAGTAGATTGATAATTTTATTCAAATATGGCAATATTTCGCTACAAATCCCGACGACTACACAGACACCTCGATGTTTATCCTCTCGTTATGTTAGTAATGCGAAATATTGGCATGCATTGTCTGCTAAAAAGGCCTTTTCGAAAGCCTCTTTACTCTTGCAATTTACCGCTGGGGATTTATAATTAAAACAAACACAGCTGCTTTTTTTCGCAATTCCGTTATATCCCACTTGACCAAGACTTTCGTTAATGATATCGATTTCGAATATATCTCGAACATTTATCGTGTAAAACTATCGAGAATGACACTCAAAAATTAATCGAAAAAAGTTTACCTGTCGCTTAGTTTTGTTTCAGAAAACAATCGATTTAGAAGGTTCGTTAGCAATATCAAGAGAGCCAATAACGAACAAATTTCGATATCGCAAAAAGGCAGGAGCAAAATCAATTTTTTTAAGATTTGTATCTTTATTTTTTAGTTTATTTCTTTTATTTATTTTTAAAATTCTTTAACTTACGTGGCAGTTAATTAGATTTGAACACGGTACCTCCAGGCTAACAAACTAACACTAGGCTATCGTGGCAAATTTTTTTGTTTAATGATTTCACATACGTACATGTGTTTTTCTTTAGTTTACGCCGCATTCAGAGAGATTCGAACACGGTACCTCTTGGCTAACAGACTAAAGCTTTGTACACACGATTGTCAGTTCTTACAATATTGTAAGTAAAATGTGCTAAAAAATTCTTACAATCGTCTGAACTGAAAATTTTTGTCTGACAACGTTGGCAGAAAAAGCATTGTCAGTCGATTTTAATACTACCTGCTGACAAAAAATTGTCAGACATCTCACAATCGTGTGAACACATCGCGTTACCATTGTCAGATTATTGGCAGACAATTGTCAGATGTGCGAAGTTTCTGTATCTGACAATGGCGTCATTGTCAGAGACTTTTTTATATTGGCAGCACTGCACACATATATTTTAGGGATACGCTAAAATTAGGAAAATTATGCAGCTAAAATAGTTAAAATTGCTTCTTTATGTTTAATAATAATTTATAATTTTACAGATGATAAATAATTGATGATTTCTGTTAAATGATATGCGTCTGGCAGCGCCAAACAACAGATCTGACAATTTTTGCATCTGACAATCGTGCGAACTGCCAATTTCTTTACTGACAATATTGTCAGATAAATTTATTGTCAGACAACTGTCTGCCAATAAATTGTAGGCTTTTCTAACAACTTTGATACAGCCGTGTGAACTAACAATATACCTTGTGCTGACAATTTTTTATTGTCAGTACATCGTCAGCACATTGGCAGATCTGACAATATTGTAAGATCTTACAACCGCCTGTACAGGGCTTAACGCACATCCACTAGACTATCGTCACACATTCGAGAAATTATCGTGAGAAGTTCGCTTTAGCGAACATTCTAATTTTTTTATATTCGCGAACAAATATCGAACAATTTTGTTTCGAAATTTCTTCACTTCAGTGAGCATTCGTTTATATCGAATCTCAGGTCAAGTGTGATACTACCTTCGGTGATCGTTTGGCTACAACAACCATATGAAGACTTGGAGAACGTGAGCAATGAGATATAAGTCCATGCAAAACGTGACGCACAAGTAAACAAATAATGAGCACAACCTATATAAAACATCTTCGAGTAATTTGGGTCGAATGCCGGCAAACCCAAGCAAAAGCACCACGATCTGATATGTACGTGCGTTAAAGGACGTAAACACAGCTCTCGTCATGAAAATACAACATATGTATATACCAGTGGTGACCATTCTCTCATTTCCTATACTCGCGAGTATATGCTGTTTTTTACCCTCAACAACGTACAATGCGTGTGATACACACAGTCTATCCATTTAGCCGCGAAGCAAATACACAAGCAAAGAATAAGATAGTGTATGTTTGGCCACCACTGGTATATACATACATATGTAGATATACACATTAAACAAGAAAAAGTTAATATGTACAGTGGTTTCTTGGTTTAACGAATGCTTAATTTGTTGTAAATTTGAGGGGTTTTTCATATTTATCTTTGTTATTTTCGTATTCTCAGCATTAAGCATGTGTATAATCGTCAAAGAAGGCATGGAAAAGTCTGTAATGTAAATGTACGTGACTTTTCGTAGGGGTTTTAAAAGAAAATTGTCAAAAAAAAGGCAGGCTAAAAAGTCATAGCGTGAAAAGCCACGAAGAGGCAAAACAAGTATGTACTATTTGGAGTCCCATTGCGTAATAGTATACAAAACAAATATAAGAAGCCTTATTACGGCTGTCGGACTCGACAGTTTATACCAGATTAAAGAGCCATACATTTTTCTTTCAGTCCAGTTTTTCGACAACCGTAATAAGGTTTAGATGGTTTGAAAATTTGCTGTAAAGTATTATAGGGGATTTAGGCGAAAACATTATTTTTTTAGAGTTGAGGTCTAACATGGCAAAAATACGTTTAACCGAGTAACAAGTCCAAAAGATATTGCTTCAGGAAGTAGATTTATTTTGAATTTGGTATCCTGGTAAACGCTCTTATACCCCGTTTGACCATAAATTTTAAAAAAATCTAGCTAACAAGTCTTCGTCTAAATCCCGTATTAGTCCCGGTCTACAAGTGCAATTTTTGTTGCAGAAAATTTTCGTTTTTTAGTGAGAAAGAGCAGGAGAGGAGTAGATATGGCATATATGTATTTGTATTTCAACATTCTCCCCCGAATTCAAAAGTTGCTGCAGCAAAAAGTGCGTGTGTATACGCGGACTTACGCATATGGTGAGGAGTTAAAAACCCGAAAATGAATCCACCTTATTTTAGTGTGATGAATGACAACACATATTTTGTCCATCAAAGCGTGAAACCACTGTAAATAAATCTTTAAACAAGCCGTTTGTTTTGCTTGGAGAGGAAGTTTATATTTTATGCTTTTATTTCACGTTATACATTTTTTTGATTTTTCCGTTCTTTTTTTTTCAAACCCATATTGATAACAAAAACACATCAAATTAACGAATTTACTCAGAGTATGGAGCAGTGGTTGGTGTATGCGCTAGATGAGAGAATAACGAGTATAAAAACACGATGTAGATGGGAAATTGCAATTATTCGTTCAAAAGTAATCAATTGATTCGTATGTCAGTGACAGAAAATACCGAGCAAAGCAAAGAACAGAAGAAATATTGTGTAATTGTCAAAATAAATTCATTGAAAAAATTTACTTTGGTGAAAAATAACATTCATTTACTACATATTTTTATCTAAAAAATTTTTAATTAATAAAGAAAAACTTTAATCAAAATGAGTCAAATTGTGAACATTGCTAAACAAAGCAATCGTTTGGTGCCACAAGTTACTAAACAAGGCAAGTTTTCTTATTAAAATAATATTTGTATTCTACATATCAAATGGCAAAAATCAATAAAAATAAATTTTGCGTACACATACGGGGGCATGTTCTGTATTTCATGTGGAATTATCAAAGCATTGTTCTTGTAAATTAATATTTATAACAACAATGCTTTGATAATTCCACATGAAATACCGAACATACCGATAGTTTTTATTCTATTGAGATCAAAATTTAATTGGTGAATTATATTGTTTACTTACAGTTGCCTGCTTTTCCACTTCATCAGCATGCCAGCAAGATTTCAAAGGCGAATTAAAGCCTAAAAGTGCACGTTTGGTGGAATTCCAAAAGAAAATAAGAGCCAAGACACCTTTAGGCAAACTTGATGAATTCTCGCGTCACCCTTTCCAAGAAGTGGAGCCATTAAGACCTTGGCCCAACAATGTAAACCCACACACCGGTGAAATTGGTGGACCTGCTGGACCAGAACCCACACGTTATGGTGACTGGGAACGTAAAGGTCGCGTTTCCGATTTCTAGTCTCATCCCATAGCTTTATACAATACCATATTAGACATTAGAGGCACTTTCTATTATTTGTTAAATTGTACAAAATGTTGAACAACTCAAATTAGTTTGTAAGTTGGAGGGTTTCTTTCCTCAATTGTTTAGTTTGTAATTAAATGAATGCAAAGAGGAAGAAGATTCTTATTAGATTAATAAATATATTTGCTTATTTTGTTGTTGTTTTTTTTACAACATTGACTGTATACTTAAAATGAAAATTTAAACTCGAAAAAACAAACAAAAAAAAATAAAATTTTAAAATTTAATAAATGAAATTTGTTGTCTTATTATTTATTTAATATTCGACTAGCAAACTTTTAGCATTTATAGCTAAACAAGAGAATTTTAGAAAAGCAACATTTCAAATCAGAAAAACGAATTCTGATGTTGATGACAATGAACGTAACAAATTTTTATTATTACCATTATAGTGAACCCTCTGGAAATACGTCAACTGTTATGCTCATATTTTAGTTTGTGATTTACGTGGGGTCTAATCGTCGTTTTCGATATCGAGCTGATTGATCAAGTTTTCATAGTTTGAGATTATGACATTCGCTTTCAAACAATATAAACACATTGTACGATATCGAATGTTATAATCTTAAACTAAGAAAGCTCGATTAAATCAGCTCGATATCGAAAGCGACGATTAGACCCCTGATTTTTTTTTATGTTGGCTCTTAATTTTCATACTTTTTGATTTAAGTGATTTTTCACTTATTTAGTTTTGGGGGTTTATTGCCAGTTTTTTAATTTGTTCGTTGCCCATTTTATATATTTTTAATTTATCGTTATTTGCAAAGAAAAAGGACAGGCAGAAGAGGTTTTTCTAGACATCACAAAATTTACAGTCCGATTTTCATGACAAATTTTCTTCAATTACCTGCCAGCGATTTTTAACCAATTTGAAGCCTTTTAGATTTGGATATTTTTCCGAATTTATAGTACGATTTTCGTGACAAAACTCTGCAAATATATAATAGACAATGCAGCATTAAATCGTAGAATTTATGAGTGGTCTCCGGGAAACTCGGTTTTAAACTATTTCTGATCAAGTGATTTTACCAAGTTTGGCTCTTTTTAATTTTGATGTTTTGGATGTTTTACTACGACCTTTAATAAACTGATCTTTACACGATTTAATTTTCTCCGAATTCCGTTCCTTTTTTTGGATTCTTATTTCTGACTTCAACATTAACAAAAAATCAACTATATATAATTTTTGCAATAATTTAAGTAATTTAGGTCATTTTTGCCCAATAGTGATTTTTCACAGTTTTGCTTGTTATTTATATGCAGTTTTATGCATCTGTATCAAATTTTTAATCATTTTTTCAGGATTTGTAATTTTTTAGAATTTTGCTTATTTTCGCTCTTGGTAATTACTCTTCGATTTTTCCCTTTATGAACAGTTTGTGGATTTTCTACACACGTATTTGAACGTTTTTTTTCTAATTAGCAATTTTTCTGAATTATGGTCATAATGTCAAGGTGATTTGATTTCTGTTGCATATTTGGAATCTGGAGAAAAACAGAAAGAGTTTTTAAACAATTTGGAAAATTTTTTTATCAAACTCTTTTTAGAATTTTTCTAAATTTAACGAATTTAATAAATAGTATACTTAATTATAATAAATTTGGTAAGTTGTTTATTCGAACTCTAAAATCTTTAAACTTAGAGCTATTAAATTGCAAGCCGAATTAAATTGAAATATTTATTCAAAAATAACTCCTGTTATAACTAAATTCTTATGCCTATACTTATGATAGTTCTTGCAAAAAAAGCGACTACAAAATGGGCGTGACACTGCCGATAAAATTTTTAATAATGTATTTTCGCGAGAACTAATTGTGTACAAAGTTTCATAAGAATCGCTTAAGTAGAAATAGTGTATTTAATTTTCATGGCCGTGGCACTGCCCATTTATTTAACATTAATATTGTATAATAATAACTGAATGTGTATGCAAAGCTTCACAAGAATCGGTTTAGTTGAAGTTGCTGAAAAGGGATATTTACTTTGCATGGGGGCGACACTGCCCACTTTTTAATTAATCATGAAGTAGTATTCAAAGAGAAGCTTAATGTGTGAGCAAAGTTTCATAGGAATCGGTTCACTAGAAGTAGATGAAAAGGCATGTGTATTTACTAGGGTATTCATTCGGTTAACCGTTAATCGGTTAACCGGTTAATTACTACCCGATTAACTGTCCGGTTAATTTAAAATTGGCTATTTTCGATTAACGGTTAAACCGGTTAATTTCAGTCGATTAACCGACGCAACAAATTTTTTCATATTTTGTAGTATTATAACGTATTTTTTGTGTGTTTAATTATTTGTTTCGTCTCATATATAAAATATATGTATTTAGAAATTATTTTTTCAGATAAGTGTGTTAGTGATTTTAACTTAAGTAAAACATTCAAATCTTTTGACGCGGCTATAAAAGAGTTTAGTAAAGACTGTGCTACTCTAATTGAACTTGAGGGAATTATGTATAAAGTTTTTGTTTAATAATTTTATAAAATCCAATAATACTGTTGTCAGCTATTTAATTAATAATCTAAGGATTAGATTTAATGAGCAACAGTGTTTTAAAAATACAGTACAAAAACGGAAACAAAGGAATTCGGAAATAAACTTTTTTGCAGAACGTTCGTCGCTGAGCTCTGCCAGTATGAGTCAGATGATGACCTTACAACAGAAAAAACTATCGATAGTAATACAAGAAATGTTTTAACAAAATTAACCGAAACAATTAGAAGTGTTAAGAATTTGAAAAAAACAGGGTCCGAATCGTCGCTTTCGATATCGAGCTGATTCGATCGAGTTTTCTTAGTTTGAGATTATGACATTCGATAACGAACAATATGTTTATATTGTTCGATAGCGAATGCCATAATCTCAAATTAAGAAAACTCGATCGAATCAGCTCGATATCGAAAGCGACGATTCGGCCCCAGGACTCTAATGGCACAATGGAAAATTTTATAAGTTTTGCGAAATTCAGGAAAAGGACTGAGAAACTAGATGTTCTGTATTATGGATTATTTTGGATTTCTTAAGCATCTGCGATAAATGAAAGAATTTTTCCAAGTCAAGTTTTATCAAAACTAAAGAAGAGAATCTCTTACATCTTAAGCATTTAAAAGCAAATTATTTTTCTGAAAGATTGTTTTAGAAGACCTCCTTAAACTATTGAAATAACTGATATAATGATCTCATAAACTTGTTAAGATTTTAATGAATACATATTTATGATTTTTTTTGCACTATATTAATCGGTTAGCCGGTCAATACAGAAATTAACCGATTATTACCCGATTAAGCCAAGACCTCGATTAATTAATCGACGATTAACCGATTAAAGCAGAAACCCGATTAAATGAATACCCTAGTATTTACTTCGTATGGGAGTAACCCCGCTCACTTTTTAAATGGGCCAATCTGGAAGTACATCCTATTAAATAAAGAAAAAAATCCGAAATTGGTTTCTCCTTTTTTTGAAGTCGGTTAAAAACATTTCTTAGTTATACAAGATTAATTAATCTAATTTTCATACAAACATTTGTTTTATAAGCCTCTTACAATAAATTATCATGATTATTAATTATCATAATTATTGTATCACGGCCTTTTATAAATCAAAAAATTTTTCTAAATTAGGTTCTTAGTGAATAAAACTTTTTGGAATTATTTCATACATAATTGGAATATAATTAGCAAAGTAATAAGCAGAAAACCATACAAATAACATATAACACACCAAATTATTTCAACTCCAATGGAAATAAAAGGTACACAATACTATACAGTCTGATAAGCAATTTATATTGATTTAATATACAAACTCTCCTGCAGTTTTTTTGTTGGCCAATGATTCCTTTAAAACGGATAACATTTCTTCGGTTACAGCCCATAGCTGGTTTTGCAGCATTTCGTTTTGTGAAAGTTTGCTGGGCTCACAGAAATAGCAATTATTAAAGTAAAGCCCTGTTAGTCCAGTTAGTTCATTGGCCGTAGCACAATAAATGGTAGTGGCAGCAGCCTGTTGCTATAAAAAAAAACAGGAAAATGCGGAAAAAATTCTTAAAGACAATGGGAAAGTGAGAGGTAACAAAACGATAACGTGACATATGGCACAGTTTTTCTTATAAAGATGATTCAATAATTGCTGTTTTGTTCGGCTTTGTTTTATTTTTGTTTCAGTCATTTTGTATACATATATTGACTTTGTGTTTGAGTTATTCCAGTTCTTGTGTTGTACATAAATGATGAAATTAAACAGACAGATTTCTTGGTTTTCTTTTTTCCCGTATTTGTAAGCAATTGTATGACAATTTAAGCGTCAGACGCAGCACAACCAAGACAACAATGGAATACAGCAATGATTGAATTTAATTAACTTATTTATAAACATATAACACAAATATTATTTATAGATTTGTATTTACCAGCGATTTTGTAAAAGGTCGTACCAGCGAGAACAGTATACGATAGAACCACCAATTGCGCGATAAATTTGTGGAAACTAAATTACCAGGGTGTACTGAGAATACGGATATACCACGATGCTTCCAAAACTAAAATTATATCAATTTAAAATGTCGTTATTAATTGAATTATTAGTTTAAGCATGTACTTATGTTGCTCTTTTTCACTAGTGGAAAATAATAAATATCGTTACCTGAAACGCAAATCTTTCTAACATTTTAATAATTTTACAATAGAAGCCAAAAGCAAACTAGGGCAATTCACGCCTTGTGTTTTTTAGTACACTATCCGGTATGTGATGGAAATCGATTTCGAAAACGAAGCCATTTTAAAAAGTGTGAGTTCCCCTACTAAAATATTAGGATTTAAAATGCGGTTATTTCTAAGAATATATAAATTTTAAAACTAACCGAATGAGAATTCTATCATACTCAAAGTGAACGCAGTACATGTATATATGTATACACCTATTTGTTATAATTTTTAATCCCGGACCAAAAAAGAGGGGTGTTATAAGTTTGTAGTGTGTGTCTGTGTTAGGGATGGGTAAGTGAAAAAAATATATCGATATACATATTTTTATACATCGATCGGCATCGATATATATCGAATAAAAAATATCGATCTTTCGATATACATATATCGATATTTTTCGAGCGCGATTATTCAAACATAATACCATAAATTTTTAAAAACTAGACACAAAAACTACTTTTCTTATAAATAATTAACCCGAAAAGAGTCAATTTCTAACTTCCTTACTGTTTCAACAATATTTCATGGAACGTATATTAAGAAAATTATGACCAAAGAAAGCAAACTTTTCGAATACACAAAAGATAATAAGTAAAACAAAAGATTTTGTTAAGAATATTCTATTTAATGAAGATTGTGTCGAATTTTTTTAAATAACTTAAAAAGCAAAGCTAAAAATATATCGAAATTGATGCTGTCGATATATTTAGAGAAAACTGTCGATATATCGATATATTGCTAATAAAATTATCTACGATATATATCGATATATTTTTGAGAAAATATCGATATATCGATACATCGATATTTTTGTCCATCCCTAGTCTGTGTATCTGTGGGGATGTACAAGACAGCGTACATCCAAACGGCTGAACCAATTTTGATTTCCACTGTTTGAAAGGTGACTTGATCGGGAGTGTTCTTAGCTATGTTTGAAGAAAATCGGTTCAGGCGTGTAGAAGATATCATATCTTTTCTAGATGTATCCTGTAGAATCTGTGTCTGACATCGTAGCTACCAAACGGATAGATCGATTTTAATTTAGTAAATGTTGTTTGAAAGGCGACTTGATCCAAAATATTCTAGCCTATGTTTGAAGAAAATTAGTTCAACCGTTTTGAAGTTATTATATATTTTCTTCAGGGGTTTTCAAAATTTTTAATTTAATGTTATTAGTCATATTTTGATCACAAACGAACAAAAATACTTTGTGTAGTAAGAAATTCTTTGTAGTCCGACAATTCTGTAACTGTTATGGATAACAATAAACTTATGGATCGCAGTTAAATAAATATATGCTTAAAAATTAACTACAGTTCATTTGATACAACCATGCATTTTTTGACACAAACATAGCATAGTTGGCTTAACCATAACACTACTATGTCTTTTCTCTACTACTCTTACTGAAAGTTTACCTTAGCTAGTTTTGCCGCAAATAAAACATTACATAGCTTGGCATTATTGTAGGCCGTCATACTCCAGTATTTATCTGGAGATGGTGATAAATGTTGTGCCGTTAAATTATCCGTTGGCAATTTTCCAAATCTAAAACAAAATAAAAAGGTTAGTAGAAATATAAATAGAAATCAAGTCTAATCAAATCACATAAACGTGATTTACATAAAATATAACGCATTTGCAATAAATAATATAATAAAATTTTTAAATTGCCATGTACATAATTGTATAAATTAAAACTGATTACAAATAGCACCAATAAATTTGTATTTATATTTGCATATAAAAACAAGAAATACATACACAGTATGCACATTATGGTGGGTCAATTGTTTTGGTCAAAAAGCGTCTATCAAAAACAAAATCTATGCAAAATTCTAAGAAAATTACCCTAATCAAGGGTCAAAAGCAAAACCTTTCTCCCATCGAGAGACATCAAAATTCAAGTTTTCACTGGCTAAAAACACTTATAACCAAACAATATAAGTAAAATTTTGAACCGATTTTGATAAAATTTTGTACGAATTATGCCTCTGGCATAAATACAACTATTGCTAAATCTTGACTCACTAAACATTTTGGTTCCGAAAATATAGCGACTTGAAAATGAGAAAACTCCACAAAAATGTACTCAAATCGCTATATTGCGTGAATGCGAAATGTATAGTAATTCAAGATTTTTCATCAGTCGTAGTTACGCCAGAGGCATTATTCGTACAAAATCGTATCAAAATCTGAAGGGGTGAAGTCCAAAATTTTACTTTTGTTGTTTTGTTATAAATGTTCAATGGGTAATTTTCTTAGAATTTTGCGTAGACTTTGTTTTTGCTAGACGCCTTTCGCATTTTTTTACTCACCCAAACAATATGACCCACCGTAATGTAATATACATACATAAAATATACGCAGTAAAATCACATGCTGGCAATGATCGTGTGGGCAAACTTAAAAAAATAGTCACGTTTTAATGAAGACTTCGATGTAATTGTGCAAAAGGGGCCTTAAATAATTAAAAAGTTTAACAGTTGAAAAATGGGTGAGAAGCTCATAGACATTTACTTTCTTCGATAAATAAGATTTCAAAAGAAATAATCGTGCGAGGGCGTGTATAGAAAAGGGATGGGCAAAAAATATCGATATATCGATATTTTCTTAAAAATATATCGATATACATATATCGTCGATATTTTTTATTGCAATATATAGATATTTTTGTTCAAGATTTATCGACAGCATCCAATTCAACATTTTTTAGCTTTGGTTTAGTATTTCGTAGTTTTTTTTTTAAATTTCGACGCAATCTTCATCAACTAGAATATTACTAACAAAATCTTTGGTTTTATTTATAATCTTTATTTATAATCGTTCCATGAAATATTGGCGAAACATTAAGGAAGTTCGAAATTAGTTTTTAGATTAATTATTTATAAAAAAAGCACTTTTTCTGATTTATTTAAAAAAAAATTGGGTTATGTATGAATACTCATACTTGCAAAAATATCGATATACTATATCGATATTTTTATTCGATACATATCGATGCGGAACGATATTGAGAAACATATCTATATCGATGTATGTATATCGATAATTTTTTCACTTGTCCACCCACACAAACTGAAATTTTATACATTTAGAACAATGTTGCCCAAAAATATTTACAGCTGTATTGGTGAGAGAGTTTTGAAGCACAGTGACACGAAAAAGTAACCGCAAAGATTTTCATAAAAATTTAATCACAAGAAATTGTTTGGGTTGTAAGAAATTAATAATAATGCTGTTCACAATGAACTAGCTATTTTTTTTTTTGTTGATAAAATGGGAAAATTTTCTATATACTTTGCTGTTTAAGAAAGCTGAATTCATTTACACCGCTGATATTGTGCGTTTTTTTATAGAGCAGTGTTGAAACCCCTCTGGTGTCAAGTAGAGGCACTAATTTGCTTAAGATGTGTAGTCTAAGGATGGGCAAAAATATTAATATATCGATATATCGATATTTTCTCAAACATATATCCATATTTTCAATTGCAATATATCGGTATATCGAATATTTTTAAAAAAATTTCGACAGTGTCAAATTCGATATTTTAACTTTGGTTTTGTTTTTCGTGCAGTTTTTAAAAAATGTCGACACAATCATCATCAAATAGAATATTACTAATAAAATCTTTAATGTATTCAAAAAATCATCTTTCTTTGAGTATGATTGAAAAATATCGATATATGTATATCGAAATATCGATATATTTTATTCGATATATATATCTATGCCAATCGATATTTAAAAATATATCGATATATGTTTTTACTTGCCCATCCCTAGTGTAGCCATTTATTAGTTCTTTTACTTCGCCGATGGTTCTGCTACAATACCGACGAAGGAGTGTGCTGTGAAGTGCATTATGATATGTTAGTATTAATCGCTGCAAATAGCAAATTCAATAAGAATTGCATTATTATACTTTTTTACAACCAAAACTATTTCTTGCCAAATCTACAGATGTTCCTAATTGCGCAGCACGTCGTGTAATAGTATTATGGGACAAGTGCACAGATTCTAATAAACTAAAATTATAATTTAGTCCTAGAAAAGTTTTGCTAAGCAATTCTTTAATAAAAAAAATATCCATCGGTAAAAGGTCTGCCAGCCTATACGCCTGCATTTCGTTGGTGTAGATAGGTCCTTCCCGATCTAGACCCCCAGAAACTCAAAATATTAGAGTAATTTCGATAATATAAGAAACTAGTGTTCGCCTTATTTTCACATTTATGATTTTGTGCGGATTGAATTTACAGCATCTCTTACTGTTGTGCATATTTAATTAAATTCGCTAAGTTTCAATTTTAAAATTATCCCAAAATTATAAAAATATAATTTTATGTTAGTTTGATACAGAAATCTTAGATGACGAATATTGCGAATACGGCGATAACTTTGAAAAACTGCTAGTATCACTCAATTCAGCGTAGCTGATGTAGATTAATCAGCAGGGTGCCCAGCTTGTTAAAATTTGTGCCCAGCACAGCGTTGTTCAAAAATATACCAAATATTTTAAATGGGGAAAAAACTGGAAATGAAAAAAAAACATGTATAATTCTTGTTCTCTTTTAATCACAGAAAATGTATCGATTTTTGAGAATGTTATTAACCTTTAAAATGTGTTAACTAACAAATCATATATGCATGTATGTACATATGCATATGCATGCATGTATCGAGCAGCATATTTCTTCAGAAAAAACGCCTTGTCATAAAATACTGAAAACTCCATAAGTGATATTTTTCTTTTTTATTCAATAAGGCCCCTTACAAATATTAATCGCAATCTGTTGTTCAACTTAGTAAAAACAACTTTTTGTAGTTTTCATCATTGTAGTTTATTTGAGACGCATTCAGTCAATCGGTTAACAAATATACGTATGTGTGCTCAATGTTATTATTTGTTGATATTAGTTATTGATATGTATGGAAAGGTATTAATTCCTTAATTTAAAAATTTTATATATTTTTTTTTAATCTCAATAAATAAATAACACAAAATATTAAAACAGTTTTTAAATAAACTTTATTTGAACGACAAGAGTTGTGGGTTGCAGTGGTGTCAGATTAGGGGATTTATCTCTAAATCGGAGATTTTCTTCTCGAAATGGGGATAAAAAATTTGGCTTGGAGATTGAGAAATTCATTGGGGATCATATTTATGGTTTGGGGATTTTATAAGATTTTGAGTGGATTTTTATTTTGCTTTATATATTTTTATTTATTTCCCGGAAAGAAGAAAAATAAAAATTAGAAACAAAATGCAGTACGAATTGCTCGAATCTCTCTTGAGACTTGTGTAAATGCGAAAGTTTTTTTTTCGTTTTGAAATTTCATGGAAATATTTTGTTTTGAAAAGCATTTAAATAATTTTTCATACAAATTTAAAACGTTTAGAGCGAAATTTTTTACAAACTCTGCCTATTAATATACATTTTAAAAATAATGGAATTTGTTGTGACACTTTTCATACATCTCCACAAATGGTGAAATTGGTTAACTTTAAAGCAGATTTGTACTCCGAACTTTTGATTTAATTAGTCAGCTTAAGCAATATGTTAGAAATACACATACAAATATGTATATACTTAAATATACACCATATCGACGGTCATATGTTGACAACACGTAACTGATTTTTCCAACTTTTCAGTTGAAGCAATTCCATTATAAATAGGCTGGAAATGAATCAAAATAACTGCAAATTATTTAGTAAATACTCTTAACTAACTTCGGGTTTTTATTTCGAAGATAGGAAATTTTTTTTAGCAATTTATATAACGTTTTCAGCATCTTGTGAAAAATAATAAAAAGGCAGTTACTAGTTGTCAAACGTATGACCATCGATATGTACAAATAAAGTATTCATAAATTAATACTTAAATGATTTGAAATTGAAGCAGTATTATTTTTAGTGGGAGTTTTCGTGGATGATAAAATTGATTTTTGGGGAATTTCGGGGATGAACATTTTCAAATTGGGAATGCGACTCGAAAGAAATCTGGGAACCCTGGTGGGTGGTTACACGTATAAATTAAAAATGTCAGTTAGAAATCTACAGACATAACACCAGCACGGAAAATTCAGTAAACTCTGTCATATTCAGTGAACCAAACGAAAAGGATATTTTGGAGATTTTGGATCTTGATATAAATGAGTCTGGTCATAATCAAACTCGCAACCCCCTTGCGAGTGCGATTATGAATATCACTGGAAAAAATTTTTCGAACTGCATACATATTCGTATATTTTAGCTCCTAAGATTTTCCCGGGATCCCGGTATATGTTAAAATTAGTCCCCATTTCTCGGGAAATAAAAAAAACTTGAGAAACGGAATACTATAATTATTTTTTTTATTACGTTTAATTAAAAAAAATATATATTTTTAATAAAGAGTAGACATATTTCTGCTTATGCAATTAAACTCTTTTAAAGCCATTAAAATCTGGTAGTATGTTGTCATTTTCATTTAAAGAAAACAAAACAATGTACATAGAGCAAAGCCATAAATAAAATATATTAGACACAAGCATGTGAGTATCTGGTGTTGAAAAAAACAGCAGAAATTGAAAATAATGCCGGTGGTTTGCCGTATGCCTCGTAATCCCACCAACATCAACTGGACTTTGAACGCTGTGCTTTGAATGAAGACAACGTTCAATGTACGCTATTGGAATTCAGTACAGATAAAGATACAACTGGCAAATAATGTACACATGCGTGAGATTGTATCTGTGATTTTTCCTAAAGGTAATGTCATATGGGGCAAATATTTCAAGAAATAAACGTCTCTAAGCATATGCTCTGCCTGTCCCATAATGTCGACAAGAAAAGTTCTTTCGCATATTTATATTGAAAACAGCAGAAAAATTTTGTTTTTTATTATTCAATTTTGTGGTTGTCGTTGTCGTTACGAAATCGATAAAAAGTGGCAGCGTTGCCATATGTTTTACATTAGACACGTTTAATTTCGACTACGCCTACGACAACCGTAATAAGAGCCATTGTTTTCAATATAAATAGACGAAAGGCATTTTCTTGTTGACATTGTCGGAAGGCAGACTATCTTTTTTGAGCAAGTACATACTCATTTCGTTAGTAAAATTTCTACTTAAAACAAAAGCCATGATACAAGAATTGAAGGTAACTCCTTTTAAAAAATGTTTGACTAAGGCCTAGAACGCAATTCTGCCTGAAAATCAGGCCACCATAAGAAGTACATATGTGCAAAAAAGTAACTGAAATTCAGGTTTGAAAATTTTTCAGGCAACTATCCGTTTGGTAGTACGCAGTTGAAAAGAAAAATTCACACAATTTATGCCTAATACAGGGATGTCATATCAATTAATGGAGATTTTTTTCGTCAACTGAAACAAAATTTGATATTCAGACTAGGGATGCCAGTCCGGAAAATTGAGAAAGCCTGGGGGGTTACTCTGTAATTCGAATCGAAAGAAAATGCTTTCGAATTGCAATGTAAATAACATACAAATTCGAACAGTTCCCGTTTCGAATCGAACTACAGAGTAACCCCCCTGATGTAATGAGTTTATGGAAATTTTTAAAACAGCAATAACAACAAATTATATCAAGGTTGTATTTTATACAGAAGGCTTTATAAAATTATAATCAGACCGATTATCACATACGGGGCGATTGTGTGGTGGCCGAGAACTAGGCAGGTTATAGAGACTACTAAACTATGCAAGGTCCAGATGTTGGCATATCTTCTTCTTACCGGTGTAATGAGGATATATCCAGCCTTGACCATTCAGACGTTAATTAGTCCAACGCCTATTTTCTCATAAGATCCTCTGCAGCAGTGGCTGCTTACGGGATGGGTCTTGGAAACTCTGTTTACTGTGTTAGCAACGATCATTCATCGATCCTGAATATATTGTAGAAAACTATAAGGTATGCCGAATGACCTGAGGTTCGGCAAAAGATTATGTAATTTTTCCGCTCAGGGCGCTCAGGACTGCGTGTGATGTTGGTCCTCTTGTGTATTTTAGAAATGGACGGTGGCTTATTGATAGATCTAAAACCGATCACGGGGTTGCTGCTGGAGTCTTTCGACCCCACGTTAATATATCTGTTTTCATGGGCAAATGGCCTACGGTATTTCCGGCGGAAATTGAGACAATTGCAACATGTGCCCTCATTATTTTAAATAAAATTCCTAAGGGTTCACATAAAGCTACCTATTTCGATAGCCAAGCAGCTCTGAAATCTCTCTTTTCATGGAAATTATGCTCCGTGCTTGTGCTAGACTGCTTTAGCTAACCACAAAAGCTACTTTTGTGACATTTAGATAATTTTAACCATGATACAATAATATAAAGGTAGAACCACTCTCTCTTTTCGTCGCCATATTAACCTTCTGATGTTTTTGCCGATTATTTTTTACTCTCAAAAATAATGCTACCGTACATAATCCCAGTCATACTTTTGCTTTTCAACTTTTTTTTTGTTTTGTTAAATTAAAAATTTTTTCTATTATTTAATTGTTAAACTTGTTATTCGTGTTTTGTTTTCTGAAGGAAATGACATGCACATATACATATTAGCCAAGAACTGGCTAAAAAAAAATCACTTTTATTGTGAAAATTCGCGAAAATGTGCAAAATTGCAAACAAGCCTTAAAATTTCTTAAAAATATCTAAAACTGTAAGGAAAGCAAAAAAGTCGGAAAAAATCGGGGAAATGAAGAAAATTCGCAAAAACTTGGGAAGACTAAAGATCAATGTCTGATATTGATTAAAAAATTGGTAACTGTTAAAAACCAAAAACTGACACAAAAATTACTTTTATCTCGAATATTGCGAATTTGCGTAATTTTCGCGATTTTTTCCGAATTTTTTGCATTCCTTACAATTTTAGCTATTTTTAAGTAATTTTAAGGCTTGTTTGCAGTTTTGAAATTTTTCGCACATTTTCGCTATTTTCGCCAAAAAGGTGCTTTTTTGCCAGTTCTCAGATTTTTTGTAATTCTACCGATTTTTAATCACTATCACACTTGTCTATCTTTTTAATGCTAGCAAGTTTTTGCGAATTTTTCCGAATTTTTTGCATTCCATACAATTTTAGCCATTTTTAATGAATACATATTAGGAATTGTTGCAATTTTGCAAGTTTTCGCGAATTTTCGCTATTTCTGCGACAAAAGTGTTTTTTTAGCGATTTTTAATTTTAAGCGCTTGTTCAAAAATTTTCCAAACTTTTGTCATTTTTGTTTTGAGTTTTTATTCCGAATTGCTGTATTTTAATCGCTCTTTCATGAGTATAATAATACATATATAATAATCTAATACAATAATTTTCAGCAAACAAAAACACAAATTACACATTTCAGAAAACAATCCTAAATACAAAGTTGCCCTTATATATGTGTGGCAACGTTTCCCTCTCTGTTTATAAAAATCAGTAATCAAATAATAGGGACTAAAGCCCCTTATTGTATCATGATTTTAACCTATCGATGCTTCTATAACATTTTAATTTAAATAATAAAATATATTTTGAAAAAATTTCGCTTCAAAAAAATTTGTTGTTGCGTTCATTTTGTTAAATATTTGCACTGTTTAACCGAACCTTTGCTTAACGTTCAAAGTAAAATAAAAACAAATTAAGGAATGGATACAAAATTCAAATAATGAAAAGTAGTAAAACATTTAAATATGCAAGATTTTTAATAACAAAGATACAATAAATCCTAAATTGGGTGGATTGAAAGTATGTAGTTAAGTTGCGCTTAGACTTTGGACTTGTTTTGGTTACAAAATATGTATATTCTACAAAGTTTATATATTTTTTCTTTCTAATGACAAGTTCAAAGCGTTTGACGCAGTTAATATATTGCTATACTATTTTGATTCAAAACAAAATACACTGTTTCCAATGAAATAAATATATATATTCATATTTGTTTTATCCCCCGACCAAAAAGGAGTCGTATTATAAGGTTATAGTATGTATCTATCTGAGTGTCTGTCTATTCTCTCCGGCACCGATTTTGAGTTATTACTGTTACTATTTTTTTTATTTTTTTGAAATGTGACTTTGATCGAGAGTGTTCTTAGCAATGTGTGAAGAAAATCGGTCCAGCCGTTTGGAAGTTATCACCACTTTTCTAGCTGCATACTATTGATCGTTAGATCGATTGAAAATTTTTTCTTGTTTTCGTTTGATAGGTGACTTGATTTAAAATCTTCTAACTTTTGTTTGAAGAAAATCGGTCCAGCCGTTTTGAAGTTATCATCCATTTTTTTGTGAGTAGCCTTTTTAATAATGAAGTAAAATTTCTTCTGTGTATGGAAATAGTGTCTCAACATGAAATTTATTGTGATAATAAACTACTATTATAAATTTATTTATAGTAATTTCCTTATCAAACTAAGTATGTATGTATGTATATAATAATGAATACTATGCATAATTTTTTTTTAGCTGAATTGCAAAAGTTAATGTAGTACATACTAGCACTTATGTACGGGTAACTTTTAAAAGTGTCAACATGTATATAAATAACTACATAAATATGGCCCTTTATTGCAAGGTAGTCACACTATCTCAAAAACCCAACATTTTTAAGTTAATGAAGAAAATATGTTGTTTAATTTTCAGAAACATATCTTACTCTAACCGAAGTTATGACCACTAAAAAGCTAATACCGGCCATTTTTAAAGCTTTAACAGCTTTTTGCCAAGTTTAATTTTTTAGATATGATTCTACGGAGCAATAAAGGAGCGACATGTAAAGGCAAATACGGATTCTCGGTTTGAAAACTTGTTAATTATCTATATACTATATTTTTAACTTTCAAATGGTGTAAAAGTGATAAAATTTATTGTTATTATTGATAGATTTCTATAAATCAAATAGCCAATAAAGTATTTTAATAGCACATACTATATCCTGCCTGTTATGTAAATCTAGTCGATTTAAAAACTCTCCAACGTCACGGTTCGTTGGATTAATGAAACAAGTTTCGTCAAAATTATTTTAGTGTAAATTTTATTAAATATATGAAATAATTTAATAGCTCCAATGTAATAATTTTACTAAGCTAATGAATATATTTCATTATATCAATGAAATTATTTCATTATTTTAATGAAACTGTTTCGTTATTTTAAAGAAATTATTTTATTACTTTAATAAACCTCTGTCATTATTTCAATGATATTCTGTCATTATTTTAATGAAATTATTTCATTGTTTAAATGAAATTATTGCATTACTTAGTAGCCTCATTAAGTTAATGTTGATGACCACTCACAGTATCGAACTCAGACTCTTGGTTCTCGTCATTTGCTTTATAGGGAACGTTTTAACTAGTTCAGCCAACAGCACTGTCAAAATAATGTGTCTATGAGTGTATATTAAACACAAACAAACATTTAAAACTATTTTTGTTGTTCGCTTTTGGCTGCCAACTGTTGAAATAAAAGGTATGTTTAAAAAAATTTTATGTGATGTAATTATTTCATTAATCCAATGAAACTTTTCATCAAATCAATGAAATACATTTCATTAAAATTATGATAATCTAGAACATATAATTTTTAATTTTTTCTAATTTTTTATAGTTTATATTTAAAGAATTTTAAGTATCAATTAATATATGTTGTCTAAACTTAAAGAGTTTTCCATAAGGCTAAGGCCACACGGGCGTTTTTTAAAAAGCAGAAACGCCGCGTTTTTAAAATGCCCGTGTGGCCTCAGGCCTAAACGGCAAAATATTGCTGTCATAAATCCAATGAATTTTTCTAACGAAACTATGAAAGTTAATGAAGCAATTCCAATGAAATTTCATTAGAATTGTGAAATATTTCATTAGATTTGTGAAAAAATCCAACGAAATTGTTTCATTGGATTTATTAATCGAAATTCTTTCAGTGTAAGGTTCGTAACGTTATATGATCCTAATGAAAATGGATCTTAGCTTACAAGCAAGAATTTTCATTAGAGCCAAAAAAAACAGTTTGCGCAAAATTCGTCGATTTTGAGATTATGATTGGACATGTTCCCCCGACTTTACAGGTGGAATTATCCCTATATTAACCTCCAATATTACTCAAAAAGACATTTTTGAACCTCTACATTAAGAGAGGCCTTAGCTCTCCTCATATGAAATGTATTGGGGAAGTTGAGGTCCTTTTTCCAAAATGCTATTGTTATACACAACATTTTATGCTTTATTTCAGTTTTGCACTCGTAGGAAAAAACGAAACAAGATAGAGTAAAATGCATTACAAATATTTTACTTAATTTCTTCGACCTTAGAGTTTAGCAGGAATAAATATTTATGCATTGCAAATTTGAAAACTAGATAAAAAATGCTAAATAACATTAAATTAAAAATTTTAAAACACCCCGAAGAAAATGGACGACCAATTTTCTTCAAGCATAGGCTAGAAGATTTAAGATCAAGTGACCTTTCAACAACTAAATTAAAATCGGTCTATCCGTTTGAGAGCTACGGTGCCACATACACACAGATTCAAGAGGATACAGCTAGAAAAGAGAAGATAACTTCCAAACGGCTAGACTAATTTCTTCAAGTATAACTAAGAACACTCTCGACCAAGTCACCTGTCAAACAAGAAAAAAACTAAATCAAAATCGGTCCAGTCATTCGGGCTGTACGATGGCGCGTACAGACACACAGATACACAGACACACACTATAAACTTATAATACAACTTTTTTGGTCGGGGGTTAAAAATAGAACTCTTTAAGATTTAAGAGATGTTATTATTGCGAGAAATCTTTCATTATAATTATGGTCAAACTTTAAAGCTCATTTACTCAAAATTATATTTTTACATTTATAATATTCAAAAATTCATATCTCAATAAATTTTTGGAATTTCGTGGTAAAAAACGGTATTATTTTCAAAAAATTTTCTAGTTTTAGGAAATGGAGCTAACTCAATTTCAGACTCGGGAATATTTAAAAGAATTAGACATGATCAATATTCCAAAGAACAAGGAAAAAATCAACGTGAATTTAATTTTCAAAGCACACAGCAGAACAACGTTGTTTTCGCAAGTCGCTTTACTCTCTTTTTCAGTACTCATGATAAGCAGTGAATATCACCACTTGTTATGTGACTCGGTTGAATGTGATTGCAATTCTTATATGTACATAAGAAAAACTTTTTTTGGAAACTTGCATACGAGAATTACTTCACAACTAAATTGATGTTTGTGTGATGTTTATCACAACAAATCCCGGTGTTGCCGTTGTTTTATTTTTATTCATGTTGTAGAGAAGGGGAATTTTTCAAAAGCCAACTTTAACTTTAATAATCGTTTATAAATACAGACATTAATGTCTGCCAATTGTTACACTTCAATTCGTAAATGGAAAGAGTGTTGAAAATAATCTTAAAACTGGTCACCTTATTTCAACATCAGCTACGCATTTTTTTAACTTTTAAATGGTTTTGATTTATATTTTATTTGTTTATAGTTGTTCTTTCTTCTTTTCAAGTGATTTTTTTATAAATCACGAGATAGTAACGTGATAATGTTCCAAGTTGTGTGCAGCATGTACAAGTTACATACAAATAAATAAATACATATGTATATGTACATCCATATATGTATGCACAATTTAATATAAATAAACGTTTATTAATATGTATATGGAATTACGAATAAATAAATTTATTTTTTTTTTATTTGTAAGTACATACTCACATACTACGCACAATTTCAAAACGTGTCTGCGAGACGGAAAATAAATAAACACATACTCGTATCCGATAAGACATATTGCATTACGAAAATGATAATGCAATCTGTACTACAGAAAGTTGTTCTTTAATATAAAAATCAGTGGTGCCCAAACATACATATACTGTCCCATCTGTATTTGTGTGTTTGTGATTCGCTGCCCAACAGATAGGGTTTTTGTGAGTCTTACAGACAGAGTAGGTGGGTTGATGTCGAAAAAAAAACGCGGGCCTAGAAAATTGAGAATTGCGCTTCACTGATATAAATTAAAGTAAAAAAAGTACCTACATACATGTGTATTTATTACTGATGTTACGAATATTCGTATTGGTATTCGAATCGCCGAATATTCGTCTCTTTCATGACATTCGTATCCGCCAAATTCAAGCGAATATTTCACGAATATTTTGCGCATACGTTCCAAAAAACAATACATAAAAATATACAGAAAATTAAACAAAAAATAATTTTTAATAATATTTACTTAAAAAAACCGTTGTCTCTATGCAAAATCATAATCTTCTTTTAGTAGAGAAAAAAGAAAAAAAAATATATTTCACAACCACATAGTATGTGAAACGTAAAGTCCTGTTTTAACTTATCATGTTAAATTAATAATCAAAGCTCATAGAGGAATGTTGAACTTCAAAAACAAAAGTTTTGAAGTCTTTTCTCCTTCAAACCTATCTCGATTCGGTGTGTAAATAAGACCCGCACCACTAAACATTCGCTTGCTCGGAACACTCGATGGTCCTGTCACTAAAAGAAGCTCGTATTTTTTCCTTGTTCACTTTCCACCATGTGACTGGGTCGACGTCATTTGCCACCCGTTTTTCCGCAAAATTTTCTCATCGGAATGTCGTAATAATGTTAAATATCTGTAGTATTGTGCGAGTTTTTCTCAATTTATTACTATTGATGCAAATGGCAGATTTTTCAATTAAATTTGAAATATCAAGTGGCACTATACGTTTAGATGGAATATTCGTATTCGTACTCGGCGAATATTGGATCATATATTCGTATTCGTATTCGCGAATATTAAAAATTGATATTCGTAACATCACTAGTATGTATGTATGTATATTTTGGGGCTATTTACAAATTCAATAAGGGGCTGTTCACATTTTACGTAACGCTCTTAGAGGTGGTCTAAAAGCATAGAAAATAGCATTACGTGACATGTGAACAGCAACTAACTTCATATTTTGCAGTTATTGCACCCTCTAACATTTTTATGGGAGTGAATCTATTAGAATATTACCCTTACCGTGAATAAAAGGCTAACATTTTTTTGCGTGAACTATTTCTGATGAATAAAAAATGGTGAAAAAAATTTATAAACACAACAGCAATACAAAACTGACGATCACAACTTTATAGATTCTCAACTTTGTTACACACGAATTTTTCCATTTAAGGATTGATCCTGACATTATACCCATAAGTTCAGAAAAATGCATAGCACAAGAAGAGTCACAGAAATCTTACAACTTTGTGCGAATTTTATACTAATTTCTCATAAATCTTAGTTTCAACATTAATACGATGATGTGAAAAGTATCAGAAAAGTCGGAAAATATTCTGATGCTTTGTCGTACATTTTTCTTTCTGACATTGTTTCAGACATGTCGAAAATTCCTTTATAATTTCGCAAGAAAATTCTTCAGAATTCGTACAGAATCCTGTCAGACATATCGGCTAAGTTTATAGAATTTGTTTTTTTCTCAACCACTTATATGATTTTCGGTACGTTTTCTTACCGAATTGTGATACGAATTCGGTATCTTGTGCAGACTGTCGGGCCGAGTTTGGACCGAATTCAGCTAAAAATATTCATACATCTATATGTATATATATACATATTGTAGATACATACTCACAAATATATCTAAAATTTTAAGCTTTTTGAAAGATTTTTTTTCTTTTTCAACTTTATATACTTTGAGTGGATAGAATATGTATAAAAAAGAAAAAAGTATTTATTTTGTATCTGTTAGCAAGAGTACGTTACGCACGTTCATATGTACATATTATTCACTTGGTTAAAACGTTATGTTACTCACGTAGCTCCACCAAAAGTGTTATGTTGAATGAGCATAGTGGTGGTAGTGCTCTTGAGTTGTATGAACTACAAAAATATCAAATAAAATCATGCAACAGTCATGTATAAACAATATAACTTTAATTTTATAAATATGAGCTTATGGCTGATTCTCATTTCAAATGCTTTTTTCGTGTCCGTTGAAAGTATAGTAAAATATTTCATAAAATAAACGCATAAACTTATGATGTTGGATTCATAGCAGCTATGAAAAAAATTCTTAGATATAATTTGCTGTTTATAGAACCCACACAATCCAATTGAATGAACAATTTGTATGAAAAGCACTCAGCTTTTCGAGTGGGTTTCATACAAATTTTCTACTCAAGTCGATTGCTTGCGTTCTAGAAAGAACACATAAGTAATATTTTTTTCTGTGTACAAAAAATTCTAGTTTTTTTATCATTTAAAAAAATTTTTTTTTTAATTCTTTTTAAAGGACATTTATCAACTAATATTCTTCTAAATAACTTAATAGCTTAATTGTTAAAATTCTTCTAAAAGTTCATATTCATTCGCTGAAATTTACATGAAAACATTGTTTTCCGTTTAAATTCGAATAAAATGAAGCAAGTTGCGAAAATGGGTAATTTTTCATTCTTTTTTCCTTGAGCAAAAATCATTATAGAACGCAGAAAAAGATATTTTGCCTAACCACGCTTCCAATTCGGTGATTGGTAATCGAAAAAGAGAACTTCTGGGACTGACAAACATACGTAAAACTAATTAGAAATTATCCAAATTCGCACTACTGCCGGTTCGCAAATTCTACAGTTTCGTGACTTCAAGTGTAGCTAACAAAATTTAATATGTCGCGACCTTAGTATTGGTTTAGCCCATATGCCAAAAAGTCGGAATGGAGAAAAACAACAAAGAACATTTACATAAAGTTTTCTCAAAATATATCCGATAGAATTTGTTTGTATTATCACCACTGCTTCCGTTCTATGTTTGGAAGAAAAATGTACGTTTTTGTGAATTTTCATCAATCCGATTAGAAATTAACATCTTTTTACTGAAAGTAAAATATCTTGTTTTGTGCTCCAGTAACCACTTTTTTTATTTTATTTGTAAAAAGTAGCTTTTGTTGCTCCATGTGTATACTAACTGCTGTGTATTGAGTAACTTGTTATTGAGATGAAATTTTCTACTTTTTATTGAAAATAAGCGTATAACTGTTATTAGAAAAGATATTTACATGGAATAAAAAGTTAATATTGATGAAACTTGGTATTTTATTTGATTTCTGATTTTTATTTTTTTATTTAAAAAAAATTTTTTTTTTACAAAAAATTTATCAAAAATGATGATATCGAGCACAATGAATGCTTGATATCTCAGAAACCAGGAACAATTTCGCGAAACAGTTTTTGGATTCTGAAAGAGGGCATTCAAAATATATATACCCCATACTTAGCTCAATTTTTTTTTAAATGGTCGGTGGGCCAAAACAATACTAAGGTCGCGATGTATATATCACGTATGTATCGGAATGGAAATGAAAAAGTGGCAAGCAGTAAACAATTTTACATGGCCGAAGTACCATGCTTTGAGAGTTCATACCTCCGCTCCTGAGGAAGTAAGAGAGCTGATATTAAAAAAAAAATAAATAGATATACTCCTCTGCTATGTCCTCGTGAAATTTTATTTCGATAGAACTATCCGCTTAGAAATACCTGATTTATGTTCCAAATATTTTAATTCTGCGCCATTGTGCGCTGCTATGTTCTGCTGTGTACGTTGAAAAATTAAGTTGATGTTAATTTTTCCCTTGTTCCTTGAATATTAATTATGCTCAATTCACTCTGAATATAACGTATGAGTATTAAATATACTAAATATTAAGTATACGCCATGTTGTCCATTACCTCTAATAGGGCAAGTAAAGCTTTTTGGGTACGGGTTTTTACTTATAAGCCCATAAATTTTACACGTATAAAAGAGAAATTTAGACATTAACATATCGAAATTTACAAAATTATGTATAGTTTTCAATAGTGTATTTAAAACTTTTTGAAACACTTTTTGCAACACAAGGGAAAAAATGTTACTATATTATATTTTTTCTTAATGCTATAAAATCGTTGATTATTGATATTTTCGAATGAAATTTTGCAGTTATATTCGAATTTATGTACTAAATACCATGTAAGAAAAAAAATAAAGATTTTCTTCTGAAAATCTCAGAATTTTTAGGTTGCAAGAAATAAAAAAAACAATTTTGAAAAATATTCCCCATAGCATCCACACTTGATCCAACCCCTTTTAACACTGTGCCAAATAACTACTTACACATAATGGTTTTCAGAAGTGGAAATGGTTTTGGAATACCAGCTTTGGGATTTTAGAACATGTGGACTAAATTCAAAATTTCGGTTTAAAATAGATCTTATTAGGAAGTACCCAGGTCTAACTATGTTAGGAAATTCAATTATTTTTTGCCATCGATTCACGTCTGTGCAGATACCTTTCAGATAAGTATACATTTGCTACATGTTCCATACGAATTTTCTTATAATATATAAAAATGTGAGGGTGTATTTTTTAGCAAAAATTGTGAAAAATTCAACATTTTTTCAAATTTCAATTTAAAGTTTTTAATATTTTTCAACTCAGACGGCAGAATTTCATGAATATTTTTTTAACTCTTTTTAAATTTTGTTATTTAACTAACGAATTTATAAATCGGATGATATTTGGATCCGATATCTGGAAAATACTGGACCAGTTTTCAAAAATTAAGAAATTTCAATTTTCAAATGAGTACAACTCACTAACTATAAGAGATAAGTATACAAACAAATGTGTATCTTTTAGAACTTATAAAGGGCTATAATACAGCAAAAAAGGTTTGAAATCGGATGAGAAATAAAAAAGTGGCAAGCAGTAAGATTTTGCATAGCGAAAGTGCCCTACTTTGAGACTTCATAGCTCCGCTCCTAAGCAAATAAGAGAGCTGATATTAGAAACATAAATAGGAATACTGCTCGGCTATGTCCACGTTCGATAGAACCATACTTTCAGAAATGCCTGATTTATGTTCCAAATATTTTGTTTCTGCCCCCCTGTGCGCTGGTTTGTTCTGCTGTGTACGTTGAAAAATTAAGTTGGTGTTAATTTTTCCCTTGTTCCTTGGAATATTAATCATTCCAAATCGTTTCTGAATATAACTTTACGAATCGTAGCCTAATAATCAATTTGGATTCACAAGCAAATACGTTCGAAATAATCATATTATTAAATAGAAATTATAATTTTTATAATTTCATTGTCCGCAGTCTTGTGTATTGAACGTTGCGCTTTTTTAGTACGCTTCATTACTCAGTTTAATTATTGAAATTGCATTAACAACATACACTAAAATAACAGCGTAGGTTTGTACTTCCAAATATTTAAAAGTTTTGTGAACTTTGTTAAATAGTATTATATTGCAAAACATTTCATCAATCAATCGTGGTTTGTATGCAAAACAAAATGTATTGAGTGTTATCCATATTTTTTAATTTAATTGAAATCTTTTTGTATATAAATAAGGAGTTTATGTTAAATCTCATCGAAGATTATACATCTGAATTGTTTTAAATTCAAAATATAATGTTCTGAAAAATATTTTGAATTCGCAAAAATATGTATTGAGCGTTATTTTAAAAATATGTTTATATATAATTTAGATATAAATTTTAGTATATCAAAAAAAATTAATAGAAGCTGAAGGATAGAAACGATATAGAGAACATTAACTGCTTACAAATTTCTGATTTGCTTTGAAAAGAATGTGTTAGGTAGGTCGTATTTTGGTACGATTAATTATTTGAAATTGAAATAACTTTTAGCATTGTCGGCTGATCTTATTTGAAAGAAGACTTACTTAGCCTGCTTTTTTCTCATGTATAAGTCTTTGTAAAGAACTATTTTAAAAGATACTAATTTTTCATTTCTCCATGTGAACATAAGTCAAAATGTAAAAACTGGTCAAACTTTTAATGTTGTCCTGCGACTATTACATTTTTAGGGATATGCGATTAATCGATTAATCAAATTTTTGATCAATCAAAATTATGATTAATCGATTAATCACGAATCCTGATTAATCAAAATGCTGATTAATCAAATAAATTTTAAATTTGATTATTCAAAATTTAGATTATTTGATTAATCAGCATTTTGATTAATCAGGATTATTGATTAATCAATTAATTGATTAATCAGAATTTTGATTAATCAAAAAATTTTATTAATCGATTAATCGCACTTCCCTAATTTTTTTATTTTTAGATAGTAGATGTATAGTGCTTTCAAACCCTGTACTCACTTTTTGTGGGTTATATTTTTCGCAAAAATCATTCACACAACAATCGCGAAAGCAAATGTAACGCTCAATACACAAAAATGTTAAAAAATCGAAAAATTTAATTTTATTATAGGATCCATTGAATGAGGCGAAAACTATATTGTGAATCCTACCTTATCCCATATTTCTATTAGTTACATTGGTATACAAAAAAAACACAAAATGTACGTTTAGAATGAGAATCATCCATATACCACATTATAAAAGTTATGTATCAAAGCACCCTTGTTATTGGTATCCCAATTTTTTTACGTAGATTTTGGCTGTACAGATAAAAAATTAAGTTTTTTTTTTTATTAATATTCGAAGAAGAAAAAAATATCAATTTTAACTAACATCATTCATCATCGACTGCAAAAATGTTTGATAATTCGTTGAGAGTTGCACGTACGCCAAAGCAAAATGCTTTGTGTATTCACAAAACGAAACAACTTTTGTCAATTCTGCGAAAAATAATTAAAACAATTATTAATAACCTGAAAGCTAGTCGCAGTATTCTAGATATTGTTTTAAATTTTACTGACCTGCGGTAATTTCCTCATTTCGTTCGTGAATATAGTCATGAAACGTGATTGAATTAGTCATCAGCACTTAGCACACTAGACAGCAAGTTTATTACTTTATTTGTGAAAAAATTTGTTTGCTCTTTGACCATGTGAAACTAAAGGGTATGACAGAAATAAATGTTTTTGTTTCGGAACCTTTAATTTTTATTTACGTCAGGTTTATTCTCAATAAGTGATTGCTCTTTACTTTTTTGACTGCATAGTAAAATACATAATTAATTTTACAATTAAAAATATTAACTTTTCTAAGACCGTTTGCATCAAACACTGAACTCCGCTCATATATTAAACACCCCGTTGGAAAGTACTCTGTAGAAATATAAATGCTTATATGTATATTAAATTTTACGACAAGGGTCATTAAAAAATACATACATATTTCAAAATTAAAACAAATGTTAATCCATGGAATATCATGCTAATGAAAATATCAATCATGTAGTATAAATTAGGTATGACGCTTTGATTTATGTACTTTGGATTAAATTATTTGCCCAAACATACATATGTATATTCCCGCTTATCGTGTTTGGCGATTTTCGCCTTCGACTACGATATTTTTGTAATAGATTAAAGACAGCACGCTACATGTTACTTTAATCTATTACAAAATTTTCGTAGTCGAGGGCGAAAATCGCCAAACACGATAAGGGCCATTGATGTAGCCTCTGTAGTCTTTGAGTTATAGTTTTATCGTTGACTTGAAAAATATGAAAACTGCTTGTGGCTTAATATTCACTAGGGTATTCATTTAATCGGGTTTCTGCTTTAATCAGTTAATCGCTCGATTAATTAATCGAAATTTTGGCTTAAGTGGTTAATAATCGGTTAATAAAGTTTTTTCATAAATCAAGTAATTTCAATAAATAAAAATGCATAATTTTTTTATTATTTTGAGTTTATTAGTAAAAAAGACAATAACATAAAAAACACAACAATTCTTGAACTAAAGCAAGGAAAGAAAAAAATCATAAATATGTATTCGTTAAAAAATTAACAAGTTTGTGAGATTATTATATCAGTTATTTCAATAGTTTAAGGAGATCTTCTAAAACAATCCTTCAAAAAAATAATTTGCTTTAAATGCTTAGGTTTTAAGAGATTCTCTTCTTTAGTTTTGATAAAACTTGACTTGGAAAAATCTTTTCATTTATCGTAGATGTTGAAGAAATCGAAAGCAATCCATTATACAGAATATCTAGTTTCTCAGTCATTTTCCTGGACTTTAGAGAACTAAAGTTATAAAATTTTCCATTATGCTATTAGAATCCTGTTTTAATTTTTTTCAAATTCTTAACACTTCTAATTGTTTCGGTTAATTCTGTTAAAACATTTCTTTTATTACTATCGATAGTTTCTTCTGTTGTTAGGTCATCATCTGATTCATACTGGCAGAGCTTAGCGACGAACATTCTGTAAAAACGTTTATTTCCGAATTCCTTAGTTTCCGTTTTTGTATTGTATTTTTAAACACTGTCGCTAGAAGGAAATATTCCTGAGTGGAGGTATAAAATAATTGAATTCGTCTGTCATTAAATCTAACCCTTAGATTTTTAATTAAGTCGTTGGCAACAGTATTATTGGATTTTATAAAACTAACAAACAAAAACGTAATACATAGTTGTTCCCTCAAGTTCAATTAGAGCAGCAGAGTCTTTACTAAACTCTTTTATAGCCACGTTCAAAGATTTTAATGTTTTACTTAAGATAAAAATCACTAAACACACTTATTTGTTTGTATGAAAAATAATTTCTAAACACAATATGAGACGAAAAAAGTAATTAAACACACAAAAAATACGTTATAATACTACAAAATATGAAGAAATTTGTTAAGTCGGTTAATCGGTTAATCTACTAAAGTTAGCCGGCTTAACCGTTATCGAAAATAGAAAATTTTAAATTAACCGGTCAGTTAATCGGGTAGTAATTAAACGGTTAACCGAATATTATTTAATAGAATTGTAATAATTTTCAAAACGAGTCTCGTACTTAAATAATGAATGAATAAAGATTAATTAAATTTAAATAAAATACTCGTACTTCATTGCCGTTAAATGTAAATAGTTTTCTTAAAAAAATTTTTAAAACAATTTAATTGTAATGTTAATGTATTATCAAAATAAAATACCCACGGGATTATATGTTCACGAGATAAAACATACTGCTTGTAATCGCAAAAACCGCGCATCTAAAATAATGTATAGTATCTATTTACTTCTATTAAGAAAAATAGATAAGCATGATTTTCAAAATCATGCGCTTGACTAGAAATTAGAGATGAAATCTTCATCACAAAAAATAATTTTCGTCATGCTCGCTCATGCGGAACGGATCACGCTCATGCCCACAACTGATTATAAAGATCGCGACAATCACGAAATACTCACGATTTTTTTTCAATGAACGATATTATAAATGCATTTTTTAATGCAGCAAAATGCAAAATTTCTTTTGGTATTTCAGTATTTTCAAATTGCTTTTCACCAATTTCAAATTATGTAGATTTTAGAACATATCAATCATGGGAAAATCACGCAAAAAATTCACTAATACATAATCACTCACTAGGGCAAAATTTTTTATACTTATGTTCATGCGCGGTCACGGGGTTGAAACAAAATATTACTCACGATTCATTCAAACCACATGAGCGGTGCCCATCTCAACTAGGAATGGAGGAGTTGTTTACAAACAAGTAAAATTTTATAAATAAATAAAATGTTGATAGATTTTACCAAAAGGAGAAAATTAGATAATTAATTACAACACTTTGAATTGTTTATTTTTATCTTTTTTAATATGTAATTATTACACATTTACACATTTTTTTTATATTTTTGTCGGTTAAAATAAAAGATTATTTTAAACCAACGTTTGTTGGAAAAAATTTTAGTGCTAATTTTTACTGTGTATTAACAGACAAAAGAAAGTGAAATTAAATATTTGATTTTTCATAATTGATTAACAATAAATAATAAAGAAATAACTTTTTCCGGATTCTCAGTGAAAATATGAAAAATTCTCGCATAAAAATTAAGTATTTAATTGTATTTAAGTGTATTTAATTGTTAATTTAAGAAAGTGGAACGAGTCTAATTTCAGGGTTTACTTTGTGTTTTATTTGTCGAACTTTCATCTATTTCACAGCAATTAATAAAATGCAAAGATATATATTAATGTAGGATATTTACATTAGAGAAGTAACTTTTTACTTTTAATTGTTATAGCGTCTCCTTCTAGACACTATTGTCTTCTTAATAGTGAAAATCGATTATATATACATACGTTTGGCATTCAGTTTACGACACCATAGTAGGGCTAACTCTAGTTTTTAGCTTCCTACTATCAATAATAGGAAGATACAGATTTTACTCCGATTTTCGAAAATCGAGTTTTCATCAGATCTTGATGTGTTGATGTCATGGGAAACTATTCTGAGTATTTTTCAATGATGCCTCTATGAATGTATATACATAGTATATGTATTTATGTATGTGTGTATATGTGTGTAAGCCTCTCACAACTTAAGAATAGCTTAATAAATAAATAAAGCTTTAAAAAATTAAATGTGAAATTAAATACATTTTAAACTCATTTTAAATTTTATGAATATGGGGGTAAGAGCTAGTTTCTTATTTCTTGGTTAAACTTAGTTTAATATGTGCTTAAATTAAACCAGGAACAAATTTAAACGTTTTGTAACTTTGTGTAAGTTTGGGCGACTTCGTTTGCATCTGGAACACAGCTACATATTTATTATATCACACCTAACACTTACCTTCTATTTCACTTCTACATATGGAAAAATTCGACATATCCCAAGTAACACATTTTTCGTGAAATAAGTGACGACACGGAATGAGTCGCTTTACATATGGAACTTTCTCAATTTCAAATTTAAATTCTCAATTTAATTTGGAGTTTTCTCAATTTCAAATTGAAATTCTCGATTTCAATTGGAATTTTCTCAATTTGAAATTGAATTTCTCAATTTCATTTGGAATTTTCTCAATTTCATTTGGAATTTTCTCAATTTCATTTCGAATTTTCTCAATTTCAATGAAAAATGGTGTAGTCTGGTATTAATCGGATAATATGTCAGAAAATTTGCCGGAACCTCTTACCAGAAATCTGCCGGCTACTCTGTTAAATGTCTAATGGAATTTAAGACAACTCGGTTGATTGTCTGGTAGTCTCTGACGTTAGACATGTAACCAAAAATTGTCTTCTGGAAAGCCCCATTCACAATATGAGAGTACATAATCACGACAGCAAAGTTCCAATATCAAATTGTGTTTGATATTGCGATAGTAACAATAACAATTACAGTTACTATCATGTGTGAACGGGGCTTTACATATCAAAAGTCACCTTCATACATACCTGTGAGACTCTGATGAAAGCACTACTATTCGCGTATTGTGATCGAACAGGGTCTCCAGCTGTAGAGTTATATAACAATGTGATAAGTGACTAACTTGGAATGTTGTTTCAATACCATTTTCGGTTACAGTATAAGGCAAACCAAACACACCAGCATTTAAAATTAAATAATCAATGTGCCTGTAAGAAATATACCATCTACGTTAAGAAATCTAAATCTTTTTATATCAGACACTTACTTAACACTCATCTTTAAATTCTCAACAAAGTTGCACACCGATTTGAACGAACTCAAATCCAATTCAACCCATCTTAAACGGCTTCGACTAGATGGACGTTCTTTGACTATGCGTTCTATTGCCATCTCAGTCGAAGAACGACTACGACAAGCTAGAACTACGTCACAGCCATGAAATGCTAAAGAACGTACCGTCTCAAACCCAATGCCACTATTAGCACCCGTCACCACTGCCAATCGGCCATGCAAGTCTTTGCCATGTAAAATTTGTAATGCTGTTGTGCTGCTATCATAACGCTGCCTTACTTGAGCAATATTCATTGGTGGCTCCTCAGCAGCAAAAGCTAAACGTGGATCTATATTGGTTGTCTGTTGGGTTAAGTTATTATAGAATATGTAAATTTTTGTTTGTTCATCAAACCGTTTTTCCCAGCCAATAGGCAATTCACGGTGTAATCGTTTGGTACGTCCAGTACGGGGATGTGTCATTTGTGTCGATTTTGTCTGCTGGCTAATTTCAGGGTTAGAAATAGAAACTATGTAATTTGCTTTGGACTTCGAGCATTAATTTCAAACTTACTTAACGTAACATACAAAACCCTCATCTGAGGCTTGTTCCTCCCAACCTGGCGGCAACTCATCTTCACTATCAGAATCGGGCATAAAACCTGAAACGTTTAAATTTATTAGGCATCGAAACTACAGGATGCTATCAGGGCTTCTACTTACTCATTCTCTTTTAAATATAGAAACGTTAACTGTATTTATTATGTTTGTTTGAATTGATACAAAAGTGAAAATTTTTATTGCTTTTATTATTTTTAGTATGTTGCCAGTCTCTTTTTAACAGGGTGTTTTCTATAAACTTATTTAAAGGTAGTCAGAGATGGAACAAGCGCTGCGTTTCTACGTATGTTGCGAATAAAATACTTCATCTTATTTCCCACTAAACTCAAAAGTTGATGTGGTGCTTCTAAAATTGGTATGTTACGTACAATTGACATAACCTATAAAAGAAAACAATCAAAACTGCTGAGTGGCTATTAGAGACCTGCGCCTAGCAATTTTGTCGGCGGCGGCGGCTCATGAGAAAATCGGCGGCGGCGGCTTAAATTTGGCTTCAGCCGACTCAGAACAAATAACATAAGAATCAAATATAAGATAAAAAATATATAAAAAAATTAATAAAAAATATTATTATTTCATAGTGTACAAGGACAATCGGGGCTAGTTTTCAAGTGAAGTAAGCCGAACTTTTCTCGTCGGCGGCGCGACTGTCTAAAATTATCGGCGGCTCTGCTCAGCCAGCTGTGAGCCGTCACGGCGCAGGTCTCTGGTGGCTATACTTATTTTTTAAGCATTGTCTATATACATTTCATTAGCGCTTTACTAAATCGTCAGTAGACTTCAACCACAACTTTGAACAGTTACAAACCTCTTATATTGTGCACAGACTTTCAAAAAATATTTTTGAATATCACAAAAGAGTAAAATGAGCGTAATAGGCTTAGGAACTTATACAAAATAGTTTGTATTCGATATGAATCTATGTATTTTATTTTTCTACACCATTAAAATAAAATTATAACAATATGTCAAATAATAAATTTCTTAAATATTTTAAACTCCAGCAAATAAATTTCATATATTTTATATAATTTTATACTTATTTTATTTAATTTAATATATTATTAATTTAGTTAATTATTTTATTTCATTTTCCCGTCCGCAAACAATTGCTTTATTAAAAACCAGCTGAAAATAGAACTTGAAAATAGAACTCGTTCTAAATCATGTGTACTGTACACAGAGAAATAACACATGCTATTGTGAATCCAAATCGATTATTAGGCTGAGATTCGTAACGTTATATTCAGAAAGAATTGGGCATGATTAAGATTCCAAGGAACAAGGGAAAAATTAATATCAACTTAATATTTCAACATGCTATTATTTAAAGGGGTTCAGACTATATGTACAAATTAACCATGTGAAAATGTAGAACTCCATATGGCAAATACACATAGTGAGAACACAGCTTAAGAATGCAAATTACAAGGATCCTGAACACTGAATTTGAAATTGTTTTTACATTTCTACAATTGAGTCTGCAACCACTGCTAAACTGGATAGTAAACTATTTCTACCCTGTGCCACATACACATTTCTGGGAAATCCTAAATATACATACATCCTTTTCATTAGTATTAGACTATTTTAATTAAAAAATTTATAGAAATATAATTGCTCCTTTTAATCTATTCCACAGAGCATAATATATTCACCTCTTAAATTATTTTGCTTACTGGTGGTCTACATTAGCCATGAAATTGGTATGAACATCATGTCGGACATCACATATGGCTAATGTAGATGTTTTGTCCATGCTTGACATCGATGCCTGAACATATGGCTGAGCATCAATGTTCGCCGTCAACAACCATTTTCAATAGAAAGAAAAGAGACAGAACAAAATTGGTAAATATTCTATTTCTATTGCAGTACCACAAAACACATTGATAAGGCAGAACATGGATATCGCACGTATTTACCACAACAAAGACGTTGATGAATTTTTTACAGTTGCTCTGCCGGCGTCCTATTAATATCATGTGCAAGTCGATGGATCGTGAAGACGTAGGGTTAGTTTATTTCTACTTCTTCGCAACATTATATCTGTGCCTTTTCAATTATGTACATTAGGTAAAAAGATGATTTTTTTGATTTTTAAAAGTCAAATATTTCATCTCTGGCTACATCTGTGACACTGATTCATGTAGTGTTAATTCAACCACAAGCTTATTTCATGAACTCATTGAGCCGGTTTTGTGGAGAAAGTGATGCGAAGAAAGCCATAATATAGTGCCTGAATACTTCCAACAATAGTATAATCTGATGTTCCCATCACTGGCTTTTATTGAGGAAGTAAGTGAACACATCTAACTTGAAATGCAGGTGTTGAGCTTAGCTAGAAACGGATGTTAGATTATGAAATAAAATTCGTCGTTAGCGGTAGCTGATTTAAAAATCATTTGTGTTTCACTTAAGGGTACAGCACCGAATTTTGTTAAGAAAGTTTTATTTCCTCTTCATTAATCAGACAAGTACTATTTTCAGTCGTTCACATTCGATTCTATATGGCAGCTAGCATTTAAAGTTTTTTTTTTAAATAAATAAATTTTAAAAATTTAAACATTAATATCATGTGCAAGTCGATGGATCGTGAAGACGTAGGGTTAGTTTATTTCTACTTCTTCGCAACATTATATCTGTGCCTTTTCAATTATGTACATTAGGTAAAAAGATGATTTTTTTGATTTTTAAAAGTCAAATATTTCATCTCTGGCTACATCTGTGACACTGATTCATGTAGTGTTAATTCAACCACAAGCTTATTTCATGAACTCATTGAGCCGGTTTTGTGGAGAAAGTGATGCGAAGAAAGCCATAATATAGTGCCTGAATACTTCCAACAATAGTATAATCTGATGTTCCCATCACTGGCTTTTATTGAGGAAGTAAGTGAACACATCTAACTTGAAATGCAGGTGTTGAGCTTAGCTAGAAACGGATGTTAGATTATGAAATAAAATTCGTCGTTAGCGGTAGCTGATTTAAAAATCATTTGTGTTTCACTTAAGGGTACAGCACAGAATTTTGTTAAGAAAGTTTTATTTCCTCTTCATTAATCAGACAAGTACTATTTTCAGTCGTTCACATTCGATTCTATATGGCAGCTAGCATTTAAAGTTTTTTTTTTAAATAAATAAATTTTAAAAATTTAAACATTAATATCATGTGCAAGTCGATGGATCGTGAAGACGTAGGGTTAGTTTATTTCTACTTCTTCGCAACATTATATCTGTGCCTTTTCAATTATGTACATTAGGTAAAAAGATGATTTTTTTGATTTTTAAAAGTCAAATATTTCATCTCTGGCTACATCTGTGACACTGATTCATGTAGTGTTAATTCAACCACAAGCTTATTTCATGAACTCATTGAGCCGGTTTTGTGGAGAAAGTGATGCGAAGAAAGCCATAATATAGTGCCTGAATACTTCCAACAATAGTATAATCTGATGTTCCCATCACTGGCTTTTATTGAGGAAGTAAGTGAACACATCTAACTTGAAATGCAGGTGTTGAGCTTAGCTAGAAACGGATGTTAGATTATGAAATAAAATTCGTCGTTAGCGGTAGCTGATTTAAAAATCATTTGTGTTTCACTTAAGGGTACAGCACAGAATTTTGTTAAGAAAGTTTTATTTCCTCTTCATTAATCAGACAAGTACTATTTTCAGTCGTTCACATTCGATTCTATATGGCAGCTAGCATTTAAAGTTTTTTTTTTTAAATAAATAAATTTTAAAAATTTAAACAGACGTAACCAAGCAAGTGCATATATTTTTTAATGCAAAAACCCGGATGAAAAACATACAAACACGTGTATTGTGTGAGGTTGCAAACAACGGTCTTAACGGTGACTTACAAAATTCTAATAAGTTTACTGTCTAATTTGTAAAAATTATAAGAGATGTTAATAAACAATTTATAAGCTAAATTTTATTCATAAATGTTTATTACACGAAAAAGTTATCATGGCCTTATTGTAAGTATTTACCTATTATAAACATATAATAAATTTGTACAAAATGTCACTTTTAACTTCAAATATCTTTGAAAATATAGAACATAGGAGTACATGGTATACTTTAAATAAAGCTTGAAGTCTTGGCTATAAGCGCCGATATTTGTGAGACAATGCCGCTAAGGCTGAGGCCACACGGGCGTTTTTAAAACGCGGCGTTTCTGCTTTTTATATTAAATTTGAAAGTTCTCAATTTTTTAAAACTTCAAATTTAATATAAAAAGCAGAAACGCCGCGTTTTAAAATCGCTCGTGTGGCCTCAGAATATATTACACAGTTTAAAAAAATTTATGGTCTTAAAACTTTATCATTTCGTTTATCTTCTATATATATAAAGTCGTTTGTGTGTTTGTTAGTAACGCATGATCTTCGGAACTATGTATAAGAGCTTTCAAGCTTTTAACACAGATTCGGGTCAATCCACGTTAGGTTTTTGATTTGTTGTTGGTCAAATAGGTGGCCATGGGGAGGAGTTATTTTGGAATAACCTATTTGAAGTTTAAATAAAAAAACAATACATTTGGGAGTAAGGGCCTATTCACATACGAGCCCTAACCATGTTAATTCGTACACCAAGCATTTATTTACAGATAAACATTTAGAACTAAATATTTTACAAAATAATATTAACAGAAAGTTACATTTTCTGAAAGATACAATAAAACCTATTGTCTTTAAACTTATAAAAATATTTTTGTACATATTAGTATAAATGTTTTGAAAACTTAAACTAAAGTTGATTATTTTTACAAAATTACGCTTTTTTTGTTCTCTGAAATCTCTCTTCTTTTATTATAACGGTACATTTTCATTATTTCCTCATGATCTAATTTTTCGTCTAATTTTAAGACGAATTTATACACTGAACGCATTAATAGTGGTCAGATAATTTGTTATACAAAACATTTATCCAAATATGTACTAAAATCTGTATATAAATTTAAAGATAATAAGCCAATCTATCAGAAAATATAAGTTTTGGGGCGGAGTCAATATTACTTTTTTAAATATGTTGTTTTGAATGTTGATTTTTCAAAATCGTTTAGGTGTACGAATTAATAGTGGTTAGTGCTCGTATTACGTAACGCTCCAGAGGGGGGGAATGTTAAAGATTTGTTTCGGATTAGATACTTTATACTGAAAATTTTGTAAAAAGCATTATGATGGAGGGGGGTATAAAAACTCCGAAAATAGCGTTACATAATATGTGAATAGGCTATAAGACAACGTTTGCCGGGCTCAGCTAGTAATTTATATGATACTAGCTGAGCTCGGCAAACGTTGTCTTACCCCAAAATGTATTGCTTTTATAAACTTAAAATAGGTTTTTCCAAAATAGCACCCAACCCCGCCCCACCCCCATGGCCATCTATTGGGCTATTGAAAAAAAAACATTTTTTGCTCCTGCTTACTACGCCTGCCTGCATATGTAAATTTTTAAAAAATTTGTAAAATTTAGAGTTTTACCTACGGATCGTAGACCTTATCTCATTTATTACCATTTGTTACTGGTCACGTTAATAACTTAAGTTCAAAAAACCCATTCTTATTACATATTAATGTTCGTTTTTATTTGTTTTGTTTTAATGCATTTTAGAAATACATATCGCTCCTTTATTGCAAAGTAGTCACACCTCAAAAAAAAAATTAACTTGACAAAACACGTTTAAAGTTTTAAAAATGTTATCAAGTATATGGGTGGTGTTAGCTTTTTTGTGGTTATAACTTCCGTTTAGATTAAGATATGTTTCTGAAAATTTTTTTACATATAAAGAAGGTCTTAATGAAGACTTTTTCTTAAAAAAAAATTAATTACACTATACATTTATACATACATACAAATATCGTTAAATAAAACGCAAAAAGTCCTATCTAACAAAAAACTCTAATTGGATTTTTAGTAAATTCTAATGTTTTAATATTAAGAAAATCTAAAAGGAAAATGAGCTGGCCATAATTTAGCATATTTATTGCTATGTTAGTTAGCACATTTTGTCTTTGAGGTGACGATATGAAGTATGTATAAAAAGCAAAATACGTAGTACGGCTATACATATATATGTAGAAGTAATTATCTTAAAATATTACAATAAATGCTACTAATAATATATTCATCCATAACAGGAAAAATTTAAAACAAATTTTATATTTGCATCATATAAAAAAATATATTCAAGTCTCATTTAATTATAATTCCGGTTTATTAATTATACCGTAGAATAGGAGTAATTTTGTAGGATCATGACGAATGAGAATAAGGAATGGTGTATCACCACGGAAAATAACATCGGTTCCGGAACGATGTAAATAGGAGAGAGTGGCAGCTGCAGCTTCTGTACCTTGTTCATCCACAGAAAAGTCTACATTGTGAACAATATCATCCACATACAGATCGGATCTATATGAGTCAGTTTTTTGGCGATACCATTCTAAATTCGATAGAGATAATGACGCAATATCAGGAGAGGAGTTCAAAGCTTGACGTTTCTCTCTTTTATTCAATTGTCCAGTAGCTTGTGTTGTAGGCTTTTCAGTTGCAGATAATACTTCAGTCATGTTCATGGTGTTATTTATTGGATACAATTTAGTACAATTACAAGATGGCTTAACTTCCCCAAATCTAGAAGTGAAGATAAGAGCAGGCTCATCATATCTATCATTTAACTGAGGGTTTTCATAAACAGGCTTTTTACGATAAATCGATTCAAACGGAACAGGAACACTTTCTGTAACAATTCTTTCAGGCGCCAATTGTGCTAAAGGAGGATTTTGTGCCACAGACGGTGCTTGTACTGTAGTTGGAGCTCCTGCGGGACTTCCTTGTGGCCTTTGACCAATCAAAGACAAATCACTATAACCATTAACAAATACATCATGCACATTCATTGTTTGCAATATTTTTTTCATATGCAAGGTGCGTGTAAAATGCATTTTTGGAAATACCATTACCGTAGTCTTACGTTCCATATTATCTATCATGCGATTTATTTTATGAGCATCTAGAACATGCTGTAACTGTCTCAGTTTTTGCCGGCTGGAGTTATTGGGTTGAATAATGTACATTGTAGTTTCATTTCCCTTATAGGGCAGACCTATAATACGACAATCATATTCTTTGGCATCATAGAAAGGAAATATACCTGCGCCAGGCATAGTTAGTACTTTAATAGGTGGATTATTTACACCATCAGGAAAGAAATCCTCTTCTGCTGTACCTCCCAAGAAGAATGGCGTGTCCCAAAATGCTTTAAAATATAGCGTGGAGGCTAGTATCACTCTTGTTGTTTTATCTATTTCATCTCTTATGATTTCGGGAATTTTTCCAAACGTTGCTTTTTTTACCCAGGCATTAATGTAATCAAGAGCTTCTGTACCTCGTGACTGAAAGTCTAATTTGGCGAATTCCGTTTTATAGATGGATTGAAGTACTTGACTAACAAAAGAGTAAAGAAATAGTTATTAGAGCTAGAAATATGAATAGATTCAAAATAAAGAAAATTCAAATAATTGTTATTTGTTGTGGGTTAAATCAGTCTCTATGACTGCATTTCGTTGGTGCTTATGCCAACTCAGCAGTAGACCTTCAAACATTATGTTTGAAAAGTTTTCAACATTTGACAAATTACATACAGAAAAATATCACAATGTAAATACTGTTCTTTTTTATATCGACTTTGACGTTTTCAATACAAATTGATGGCTCATCAATATCCATTGTTACGATAATTAGGCGCTGAGAGGGTGATATTTTCAGTTAAAGTTAATTACATTTCGCTATAAAAACCAACCTCTAAACATGCTGTCTACACCTGATGTAATTGTATCATGATGAATGTCAAACTTCGTATTTAAAAAACCCTTATTATATTTGCTGCTTTTTTGATATGAAGTTAGACTTTTATCATGATAAAAATTTATTAGGTATAGACACTACTTAAGCGTTTTCGAATTAATAAATTTTGAAAAAATATAATTGTTGAAAATATAATAAATTTACTCTAAAGTTTAAATCCAATGTCATGTTACATGAGTTGTTAAGTTAAACTCGTTCAAAAATTTTGTTGTTGTCACAATTTCAATATTTTGAGACCCAACTACCATTTCACTAATTATAAATAAATTATATTTTAATTTGACACTGAAGTTAATTGTCATTAAAAATATATAGAAACGTGTGTATGTACGTATAAAAAACAATAACGGAAACTCATTGTTGGCTTATATTTAAAATAAATATTTAAATTTTGGCCGAATATCAATTTTTTTAGTAAATTATAAAAGAGAGAATAAATACAAAACTTTCACATTTTTAATACAAATAAATTCTTAAAAGATATACACAATGAATACACAGTGGTCTCGCATAATTAGCAGCTTTGTTGAAAATTTCATTTACTACATTAAATAAGCAATTTAGAATTGTTGCAACAATTATGCGTATAGGATTTAACTTCAAGTTGGACTTTTCTAAATCAAATTCAGGATTTTAGCGAAATTAAAAAAGATTTATGAAACCGGCAATTGTTGTTAAATTTAACATAGTCAAAACTAGTATTTTATGCGTCGATGCAATGAAATCAATGAAAAATTTGAATTTTTTCAGAAATAATTGTATGCATATTTAAAAACTGGTATCTTGGTTGGCAAAAACAACAATAAGTATGTAGAAGTGTTTTAGCAATTCACACAACTTTTTAAACGTGTCTATTAATAAGTTTGGATAATCTTTGTTTTTAATAAAGTCATATTTTTTAAAATAAAATTAGACACAAGGACAAATACATACTAATAGATCACGCCAACAAATGTTACGGCCCTAATAGACGTAAATTTATTTCATTCATAAATTTACATTCATAAATTTAATGTTCTCCATTGATTTTGAAAAAGTAATTGAATTTATTATTTTTACCAGTGCAATTATCAATTTGTGAAATTTTGATAAAAATATAATTTTAACAATTTCCAGGAAAGCAGAAATACCTTTAAAGTGCTGTATAACACTTTTTGAGTATGTGGTTAAAGAAAATTAAAAATTACACTATGCAACAAGAAAAATGTCAAGCAGTACCATCATATTATTGTTATGCGTTATTGTCTGTCCCCTTACTATAATAACAGTCGAAATTCAAAATTCAATGCATACTTTTTTAAATTTTTTCTAAAATTTTAGATTTTTAAAGAGGCTGCTCTGCCGATTTTATCATAAATTGAAAAGAAGTTGTCCAACTTTATTACAAAAGCCATTAAAAAACTTGAAATAAAATTACCTTCCGTTTGGAAATAATTTTTTTCTATATTAAATTAAACCGAAATGATGAAAAATTTTTTTAAATCAAAATTAGAATTTTTTTAATACATAAAAAAATCAAAGCTGACAATATATTATGTATACTACTAATAAAATAAGTTTTATTTCATGAAAATATATGGATAAATATTAACTTTGTTCACAATAAAGTGAAATTACCTGATTTTAGCAACAACAAAAAAACCCGAGTTTTGAAGAGGCTGCTCCACAGATTTCATTATACATAACTTGAGAAAGGCTCGTCCAATTTTGTTAAAAATTAATTTAAACTAGTATGGCCTACGGACGACACAATCGTCAGTGTTCTAGATAGATATACTAATTGATTTCATTAAGGTTCACTGACAAATTATTCAACGTCATAAAATCTCTTAAAAAACAGCCACACAATATATAATGCATCCATGTGTATAATTAATTAGTAATAAATAGTCACTTTGCTATACTAAAATTAAAAAATAATAGCAAAATACAAAAACAAAATTCCTTCAAATATGCTAATTCTCAATTTATTGAAATCTCTTCCCTTTTAGTCTTATACCATTCCAATTTTGTATTGTTATTATCAGGGCTCGGACTTTCATGCAAATTCATGTTTTTTGTGGTGATAGATAAAAAGGTATTGACTAATTATAATTATCTATGCGAAACATCAAATTTTAAGTAGTTTGGCATCGATTTTTAGTTGCATATTTTGGTGCTAAGTGCATATTTTGGCAATAAATGCATATTTTTTGAATTATAATTTTTTTAGATGCATGTTTCTCAATTTTTTAAAAAAATATTAATAGGCCGATTATGGATGGCAACTGAGCCTCAGTTGGGTTGCCAGTTGCTGAAAATTATACTACTGATGGCAACTGTCAACTGAGAGCGGTCAATTTCATTTGCTATTTAGTGCCTTTCTGGCAGCCATTAATTTTCAGTTGGCGACTGGCAACGCAACTAAAGTTCGGTTGCATTAAGTAATATACCCAATTATGTTTGTTCTGTGTTTTTCTCTATTAATAATTAAAAATTAAAAAAAAATTCATATTATTTTAGTTCTGCTACATTGATCGTAGGTAAATTGTTAGGCGCTTAAAATCGGTTTTTAGTTGCATGAAAGTCTGAGCATTGGCTATCATAATGATTTTAAAAAATGTTGCACTAAAAATGTTTTAGTTCAAAAAATAATTTTTTCTTTACTAATTTTAGTGCGACGTTGAAATTTTGGACTAAATTTTATGCTCAATGCACTAATTAATTGAGTAGAGCGAAGATTTTTGCACTAAATATGCGCTTAGTGATAAGGAAAGACTAGCACTACCACAAAATTTTGTTAGTGCTAGTAAAGAAATGTTTTTTTAGCCTGTGCTAGTGTAATGCTTATTTCAATTAACATTTAATGCAGTATTTCCAACTATGGTGCACAGCCAGCTTTAGATACGAGAACTTTTAATAATTTTTTTTTTCATTTTTCATTTTACTTTTTATTCTTTTACTAGATCTCAAGTTTGGTTGAATTTTCGATTCTGGTGAATATTAGTACTTTTTGTGAACTAAATCGAAGTTCAGGTTTATTATGCGAGCTTTTGATGAATTTGTTTCTTTTGTAAATTTTTGATTGTGTTCTAAGTCTTGATTTTTTTTAAATTATTAATAGTTTTAGTGAATTGAAATCGAAAGCAAGTTTTTCTTCGAAATTTTGATTTTTGAGGTAAATTTTTAGTGAAATTTCGCTTCATACTTAAATTTTTATTGAATTTTCTTTTTTTCTGAACTTTTTTTCGTGAACTGAAATCGACATTTTAATTTGTTTTTAGAAATTTTTTGTTCTTTTATTAAATCTCACGACTTGACTAAACATTGTTTGTTGTAAATCGAAATTTAAATACATTCCAAACTTTGATTTTTTTAAAAAGCTTCTGGTAAATTATAAGTTTCCGAATTTAAGAATTTTTGTTTAGATGTTTCTAGAATTTTGGAATCTTCTAGTAAATCTGGAATTTTAATGCAGTTCCGATTTTTTGTGAATTTACCATTTTCTTTTTTCAATCAAAACATTTTTCCCAATTTTCTATTTTGGAAAATTTTTGAATTTGGGACGATGTTTTTTTTTAATTTATTCCAAATTTTTTTCTTAGTGAAATTTTCGGTTCCACTGTGTTTCAATCGAAATGAAAATAATGATTTCGAGTGAAACACGGAACGCTTTTTTTTTCTTTATATTAATTTTGGTTTTTTTTTTGACAATTTTTGAAGCGATTTGTTTATCAAAGTAAAAACAACGACTGGAAAAAATATGGATTTTAGTGAATTTTTGATTTCTGTTGTTACTTAATCTTGAATTTTGTTAATTGCCTAATTATTTATTTTAAAATTTTGATTTTTACTGATTTCACACCGATTTTTGAAAATCGAGTTTTCATCGGATTTCGATGTTTTGAGGTCCTAGGAATATATTCTGGCTATTTTTTGCGATGATGTCCATATACATATATATGTATGTACATTAGGGTGTTTAACTTTAAAAAAATCGGCGGGGGGAATATAATTCCACGAAGAGTTCTAAACAGTGTGGCCATATCTAAAAATATTTTGCAGCTAAATCAGGTCAAACATAATGCTAAAAATGCTAAAAAATAATGCTAAAATTTTAAAAAGTTCTTTTTTTACTAGAATTTCTTCATAGCTTGTTTATTTTTCATAATTCGCCCCTATTTTCTAGCAAATATTTGATTTTATTCGAGTAAAACAAGAATAACTCAAAATCAATAAAAAGAAAAATGTTCGAAGTTATCAAAGCATTGTTGTTATTTTATATTTACAACAACGGTGGTGTGACGATTCTGAACATTTTCATTACGCGTGCAATACAGAACAGGCCTGCATATAATATAATGCCATTGGCTAATTTTCAACACAAAAATTCAAGTTGAAATTTCTTTGCATTTTTTACTTTAGCGAAATTCGGAGTATAAAGTCTGTTCTTAACAGCACGAATACTTTTAATTTGTAGCCGTCTAAATTTCTGTAAAATCCATCATCCTCATTTGCAATGAATGAAAAATATCTTTTATTCTTAAGTGCCCTAAAAATGTTATTTTAGTTTTTCTTATTTTTTCACAGCAAAGAGTTCAAAATGATATTTTAATATATGTAAAAGTTATAGAAGTTTTGTATTGATAACTAACGAATTATTTGATATGAAAAACTTATAAACCTCAACAAAACAGCCATAGCTATAGAGCCTTTTAAAATACCAATTTTCAATCTTTAAACAACAAAGACTAACAAAATTTATACATTGAAATGTTCAATGATTTTTTTCAATTCCCTTTCAAAGTTGCAATTCAATGCGACAGTTATACAATACAAAAATGACAATGTACAAAAATTAGATGAAATTGAAGTAATGGTATTTTCCTACCACGTTTGGCCCACTACTGAGTCTGCAAGTGTACCTGTTCATATGAAATAAAATTTTTCCACATCGATTTATAGATGGAGCATTTATAAGTGAACAAAAGTATAAAAATAACCTACTCCGTTTTTTAAGTAAAATACACGCAAAAAAACAACAATAAATTGTGTAAAAGTGTTGTTGTTTCGTTGGTATTTTACTTGCAGGTTTGTAACTTGTATTTTCGAGAAATAGGTACCAGCGACTCATTTCTCAAAGCTACAAGTTACAAATCTACAAGTAAAATACCTACATATAAAACATCAACAGTTATACAAAGTTTATTGTTGTTTTGTGGATATTTTACTTGTAGATTTGCAACTTGTAGTTTCGAGAAATGAACCCTGGGTCACATTTCTCAAAAAGTACAAGTTACAAATCTACAAGTAAAATACACACAAAACAACAATAAAATTTGTAAAAGTGTTGTTCTTTTGTGTGTATTTTACTTGTAGATTTGTAACTTGTAGTTTTGAGAAATGGGCCCCAGGACACAACAGTTGAGTTCTGGGGCCTGTTTCACTAAACTACAATTCTACAATGTTATTTTATTTTTATGAAACACAATTATTCACAAGTTCACAATTGTGAACTTGCAGCTTAGCGAAATAGGCCCCTGGCTTATACAATCATATAAACTTTGCTTATGACATTTAAATTTATTATTTTTTCTGTGAGATTTTCATATAATTTGATATTTATTGTGAAAAAATGCTAAAAAAAATGCCAAATAAACGTTATTAAAAAATGCTAAAAATAGTGCTAACTGCTAAAGGGAAAATTTGCAGCTAAATTATAATAAAAAATGCCAAATCTAGCTGCAAAAATGCTAAAATGGCCACACTGGTTCTAAGAACTTGCGGAAATTCCAAAATATGTTCTATGAGTAACGCGACCAGAAGGTTTTTGCAAAAAGCGGGACAAGAACGATTGAAAAGCGGGATTTTGAAGAAAATATGATAAAAAAGCGGGATTTAAAAAAATATGTCTTTTTGAAAGCGGGATGTTGTAAATATACTATATTTCTATGATTATATATGATATCTTATAAATATGTATGTATAGGTACATAGTTCAATATGTACTTAGGAAATTCATTAAGTAACAGACCTTATTAATTACAAAATACATATAAATTACAAAAAATTGAATTTTTAGAACTATTTTTAAGATTCACAACTTTTATTAAGGGACAGAAATTAATAATTATTTTTGAATTTTCAAAGGAAAAAAGCACATAAGCAAATATCGCGGAATCAAGTAAAGTATACCATTTTAATCGTAATGAACTAGATTTTTATAAAATTGAGTGTTTTTAAAATTTTTATTTTTTGGCCAGATATGATTTAGTTTTTTGTTTGTATTAGCTTTGTTTGAAGAAAATTGGTCCAGCCGTTTAGAAGATGTATCCTGTTGAATCTGTGTGCCTGTGACACAGTGGTTACCAAAAGGCTAGATCGATTTTAATTTAGTAAATTTTTTTTAAAAGGTGACTTGATCCAAAATCTTGTAACATATGTTTGAAGAAAATTGGTCAAGCCGTCTTGAAGTTATCATCTATTTTTTCGGGGGTTTTATAAATTTTTTAATTTAATGTTATTAGAAATTATTAAAAAATAAACATTTTCCAATTTTGTCTAAAAAAATATTTTTCATCATTGCGGTCTGAATAATTCCGAAGCTGTTGAGTAAATGTAATTTAATTTAAAGTTTTTAGCGGTTTTTGTAATAAAATTGGATTTGTTTTCGTAGGAATATGCCATGAGATAATTAACACTGAGCGGATTCAGAGGAGAAGAAAAATTTATATTCCCACTTCCGCCAAAAAAAGATTAAGCAGTATTCGCGCCTGAATTAATTGAAACTATTTATACGAGTACTTATTTGATAAGAAAAAAATCGTCACCGACAGCAAAATCTATTTTATTTTGCATAAATAGATAAGAAAGGTCACGTGACTGGTTCCTAAGGAGTATCAACCCGCTCCAGTTCCGGAACTTTATATGAATCAATTGACATAATTAAGGTACCGGTTGATAGGTTCTACACCCAAATTAACTTGTTCTGTGGTGGTTTCTTTAATACTAGTCAAATTACTGTATACAATTGACAAATATTTCTGATTTGGAAATCATCTGCTTGTACAGTGAGAATATTTTGCTAACATTTTTGCTTTAGTTTTATATCGTCACCTAAAACGCAAAACGCCCTAAGTAAGATTTTCATCCTTTTACAGGAGAAGCAATATATATGCTAAATTATTTAATTGGCCTGTTCTATTTGCTTTTAGATTTTCCTAGTATTATAGCTATTTTTGTTCGGGTAAGTCTGACTTTTATAGTAGCTATGTATATTGGTGAAATACATCGGAATTCACTAAAAATCCGATTAGAATCTTTTGTTAGATAGGGCTTTCTGCGTTTTATTTAACGATATGTTGTCCTTTCACCGGTCACGATTCAGAAACATTTCGTAACATTCCCATTTTTACCAGTCACAGGACAAGTACGAGTACGTTCAAGACAATTGGTACAACATTTCCCGCAGAGTTGTTACTACTTACCTATAGTCGGGATTTAACGAGTAACTATTTTGAACGAATAAACCATTGGCAACTTTTATAATATGCTCCACGGGTCCTTTAATACGGCTTGTGGAACGAACCGGAGGCTGTCTAAGCGTTGTGAAACGCCAGTTCGCATTGGGGCGCTTATTAATACCACCACTATTTATATTTGTATGCTGCACGTCGTTTAACATTAAACCAAATTCTTCATGATACTTATTGGGACTATGTATGAGCTCACTATCAGAATCAAGGCCAAGTATTTGTTTTAGTTCTTGATAACTTTTGCCCTTAGCACCCAACGTTAGTAGTGATAATGCTGCCATCACACTTAGTGGTGAAAATATTTCGCTTCTCATCGCATAAGGATCTAAAGCGGCCAGTTCTAGGCCCACACTATGACCAAAATGTAAAACGTTTTCCGCAATGATATCAGAAATTCTCTGATCTACTTGTTTTGAAATTCCAACATCTGGGTTTTTCTTGAATTGATCATTGTTTTGTAAAACATCCCGTAGTAAATTTGCTTTTGTCTTGATATCTGCTGTCCATGACGTATTAGTAAAGGCAGCCAAAAGTGACAGAGATAATAAATATATATAATTATTAAAAATTCTCATCACTTTTTTATATTTTTTTCTTAACGAATTAAACTTGTACTTGAACCCGTGTGCACAATGATCGTCAACCAGCACTCACAATGTTTATAAGCCAATAATGGTTGACTTGTTTTGACTAGTTCTGCTTTTTATTTTCTATTTTAATTATCTTTTGTGATACACTTTAAAATTTTTTCAACGCTTTTTAATTTGATTGTGCGACCGCAACTCTTCAAACGTTTGATTCAACTGATCGTATTTCAAGCCCAGCTTTGAGTATTTAAAGTTCTACATAAGTGTTTTTGTTTTTTATTTTTGTTAATCAGATTCTCTATGTATACTGGATTCGTAAACCTGAAAAGGGACTTGAAGTGAGTTTAAAAAATGTATTGTTAAAATCTCTCTTCAATTTTCGTTGCCTGGTAAATACTAACATAAGTGGTTGTTGATGAAGCAACCATATAAATGAATATAAAAAAAACAATTCTAAAAAATTTAATGGAGATCGGCGCCCTCATCGAAAGTGCGGATGGTAATGCGCTACTATTAAAGTTTTTGCTACTAATTCTATCTGTTTCTCTATAGCTGGCTAATGATATTTCCGCTTGGTAGTCACATACATAAGTAGTCGTACATTTTTTTTACATACTTAAAATTTACACTACTTTTATTCTCTCATAGTAAAAACCTGCAATTTTTTTACTGGGAATTTTCGCTCGGTTTAAAGATAATCTTGTTGTCGAATTTGGTTTTTCTTCTTTATTGAATAGGGCAAATCCTTTGTAGTTATGCTATGTATATATCGTCCAAGTGCCTTAATTTTTTATATAAAGATATATCTCAAAAACTAGGGCTGATAAATAATAAAGAAGCAGCTTTCAGTTCTAGGGAATGAAAAAGTTTACCAAAATTTGTAAATTAGTGTAATCATTTTAATTGTTATAGGCTTTCTCGATATTGCTGTTTATTTTGTTAAATATGCGATTTAGATAAAAGTCGGTAAGGGAAAAGCTGTTGAAAACTTTTGAAAATATATACTAACACCCGTATTCGAAGCTCTATTACAAAATATAAATTATAACAAATGACAATTTTTACATTGCTTAAAATATAAAAATTGTACTTTGTTATAATTTTGTTATTTGTTACAAAGTTCAGAATAGGGGGGTTTATTTATTAAGTTATGAAACATAAAAGACAGAAAAAGAACATTTGCTAAAACTTTAGTGGGCGTGTGGCACGCCTTATTCTTAAGTGATTAACCTGAAATTTTTAGAGTAGTTTTGTATAAATAGCCATCGATTCGAGGTATGAGACTTGAAGAACTCGAAATTTTAATTTTTTATGACCACTCTAGTACATAATATGTAGTATGTATATACACAGAAAAAATTTTTCAAATTTTGTTTTTCAGACAAGTATTTGTTGAAATTAACTTTAAAATTCAATAAACAGCTTTTCTGATTCAATAAATGCTTCATTTTGAGATCTTATTTTAGATTTAAAAGCAACAACAAGAATTAATTTCATTTTCAGCAAGTGTGTTTGTTTCATCTGACAAAAATCATTCATAGGCCCGTTTCATTAAAAAAAAATTTTAATTTATAAATTCTTTTACTAATTCAATTAATTATGAAATAATTCTTGCAAAAAACCGGCCACAAAATATGTGTGGCACTGCTCACAATTTTGATCACAATGTCGTACTTTCACGAGAGCTATTTAATTTTCATGGTCGTGGCACAGTTCACTTTTTTAAGCATAATTTTATATTGTAACGATAACTAAATTTGTACGCAAAGTTTCATAAGAATCAGTTTAGTAGAAGTTGTTGAAAAAGAATATTTACTTAGCATGGGCGTGGCACGGCCCACTTTTTTAGTTCAACACAATAACCCACTTGACCTGAGATTCGAAATAAACGATTGTTCGATAGAGCAAAGAATTTTCGAAATTATCGCTATAGCGAACTTCTCTGGATATTGTCGCAATAATAAACATTTGCAAAATTTCCGAAAATTTATAAAAATCGAATGTTTGCAATACTTAACTATTTTCGATAATTTCTCGAATATATGGCGCTAGTGTAGATGTGTGCTAGTCTGTTAGCCTGGAAGTAGTGGGTTCGATTCTCAGCATTGGTGCTGGTTTGTCTGACTTCAGAGTAAGTTAAAATATTAAAAAATTAGCAAAAGAAAATGGAATATTCCATTTACATTAAAATAAATAAATAATTAAAATTAAGATAACAATATTGAAAAATTACTCTTTTCTGCCTTTTTGCGATATTGCTAAAGTATTCGGTATTGATTCGATAGCGAATAATCGAAATCTAATATTTTTTAAAACAAATCGGAGCGACAGGTAAACCTTATTCGATTCATTTTTGATTGTCGTTCTCTAAGATTTTGCCCGATATGTATTCGAGATATATTCGAATTCAATATCATTAACGAAAGTATTAGTCAACTGGAAAGCGATAATTGATTTCAATGTATGTTTAAGTATAATAATACCAATATGTACATATTTTAATATGAAGCCAAACTGTTTAGTAATAAGGTTTTCATGTTTAGCAATTAAAGTTTAAAATATAAAGGCCATTAAATGACAATTAAATTTTAATTTGAAACGGAATATTTCCCAAAATAATATTTCACGTTTCGGTAATAGAAGAACTGTCAACTTCAAAATAAATAAATTTACCCCCCTCCCCTTATTGTCGTTATTAACTGAACTCAGTTTGGCTGTCTGCGAGTATTTTATTTCCTTAACATTTAACACGAATATGTCTGCTTTTTTGTCAAACTTGATACAAATTTACGTTTGTAACGCCATAATAACTTTAATTAAAACTGTTGTGGTTCAAAATACTCAAAAAATGTGGTAACGTGAAAATTGGTTCGACTCTCAGACGACCAAACTGAGTTGAGTTCGACTCTCAGACGACCAAACTGAGTTGAGTTGAGAACGGCAACACACTTTTTCATGTGAAATAAAACTTTCCCATCTAGGGGCTATTCACATATTACGTAACGCTATTTTCGGGGTTTTTTATAAACTCTCCCTTCGCAACGCTTTTTACAAAATGTTCAGTATAAATATATAATCCGTAACAAATCTTTAACCCATCCCCCCCCCCCCAACCCCTTGGAACGTTACGTAATATGTGAATAGCCTCCTAGTACTGCTTTTGATCGCTCTCTTTGAGTCATGAACTATTTTCTGTTCTGAATTGTTGTTACATATATAAATATGTACATACATACGTAGGTATCGTCATAATAAATTTTCACAAAGTAAATCCCCAACTTTGCATGCAAAGCAAAATAACCCTTAACAATTGTTATGTTCAATAATAAAATGGTTCATTATTCCCTTTATGCAAAACTTCATCGTTGATTAGTTTTAAAAACTACCGATTCGATGTGTTAATGAATTTCAAAAATGCCTGGCCATGACGTCAAGTTGTTAACAGATAAATCCATTAAAATTGATGAAATTTTTACTTAAATATTTTTGTTGCAAAAAAAAAATATTTGAATAAAGCAAATAATTGTTTTTGTTTATGAAGATTTATTATTCTTCCATTTGTTTATTAATAGGTTTTTCCATTATGAGGCGGGTGTTTGTAATTACATATGAATTTCTTTTTATTTGTGATTTGTTTTTCACACGTGATTTTAATTTTAAAGTTTTTCTACGGCGTTATATTGCAAAGTATTTTTAATATTTTTCGTTACGACGGTTGTCCCTTCATTTTTTAGCGATATGACAAGAGCGAGCCAGATACGTTAAGCTATACCAAAGCGAATTAATACTCTACCAAGCGAAATAATCTTGGTGTAGTTCGAAACACATTCTCACAACAGAATGGAGACAGTCAGGGAAGAAGACAGCAGCAATCAATAGTTGGTTAAACAAACCATGTTTAGAATGGATGCTGTCCAAATGAAGTGCAGACGAAGAATGCAGCAGCACATAAAATATTTTCCATTCTGTTTTGTGACTTTTCTTGTCCATAATCCATAGATTTTGAGAATAATTAATAGTGTCCGGCAGAACGTTCGGGTTCGGTGTCGGAATTCGGCAAAAAACTGTGTTCGGTTGATGTTCGGCGTTCGTTAAAATTTTCACCGAACACCGAACTTTGTATAATTTTTTATATATACATATGTATTTATAATCATCAAACATACAGAAAAGTGCAGTCCTATAAAATATTATCAAAAAAAGCAACGTACTACGAATTTGTTCATTTTGTATTTATTAAATAAATGAATTATAATTAAAAAAGTTAAGTTGAAATTCTTCTCTTCAATAAAAAAGTTCGGTTTCGCGTTCGGATTCGGCTTCGGTTCTTAAAGTTCAGCCGAAGTTCGGGTTCGGGTTCGGCCTGAAAAAAGTGCGTTCGGTCGGACACTAATAATTAATAAAAAAGTTTTTCAAAATTATCGACTATATCTTAGGAAACACTTAACCGACTTAGATAAAATTTGCACCGTGCACCAAATATGACTGCCACCTATTAAAATGATTTCGTCTAGATATGTACACAGTTCGACAAATTATGTAAATAATAAAATTATGTATGTAGTATATTGTATTTAAATTTTTACGACAAAATTAAAAAGAATGCAACCCTCGTATATTTCTGAATGGATTGAAAAATAAAAAACCGGTCCCATACAAATAGTGTATTTATTTAAGTAATTTGTCGTAGTTCAACATAACTACTTTTGGCATTGATTATCAACTGATCGACGTGCGTATACATTACAGTGATTCATTTCCAACGAATGTTTTTTTTTTACATGTGCTCGAAAAATATCAATCTTTATGATAAAATATATTTACACTAAAAATTAACTCTAAGAGTCGGTTTTTAAGAACGAGACTAGAGATTAAGTTAAATTTAATATCTGTATTTACTCTTTAAGTTGACTAAATTTTTCAATTTTTTGCTAGATTAGGACTAAACCACCAACATTGGCCGCTAAACTAGTAAAAAAAGATATAAAAAAGTCAACTCAAAGAGTAAATACAGATATTAAATTTAGCTTAATCTCTAATCTCGTTCTTAAAAACTAACTCTAATAGTGCATTTACATTGCCTCGAAATCTAGTACTTACGATATTTCGAGATATGTATATCTAGTTGTTTTCTGCTAGATTAACTATACAAAACGAAATCTACTTTGTCACTAGATTTCGACGAAATCTACTCAAAATATAGTAATTTTATTTAATTGTTACTACCCTGTGCAAGATTTTGCTGTAAGGTCTGTGAATTAGATAATTTTTCATATGTTGGATTATATTTGGCTAGTCTGGAACTAAAGTGGTGTAAGTAGTAGCATTATATAGTGAGTTCGACCACGTTCGAAGTTTAAAAAAGTGAAAAAACCAATCAATTTTAAAGTGATAGACTTATGATAACCTTATTTGGGTGACCTAATAACACATAGACTACTTTTGCCCGTATTGATTTATCGTCTATATGTTCGAAAATGCTCATAAGTGGATTTAGTGAAAAATGTTACTTACACCACTTTAGGCTGAGGCCACACGGGCGTTTTTAAAACGCGGCGTTTCTGCTTTTTATATTAAATTTGGAGCTTTAAAAAATTGAGACCTTTCAAATTTAATATAAAAAGCAGAAACGCCGCGTTTTAAAAACGCCCGTGTGGCCTCAGCCTTAGGTTCAAGCTAGCCAGTTAAAGAATAAATTCGGTTAAAGGTTTTTGTCTTGGATACGAATCCAGAAAATTTTCTGAAAAGCTTGCAGTGTTGCCAGGAGCTGGAGGAAAAAAGAAGCTAAATCGATCTTTTTAAAAGGCTAGAAATGGGTAAAGCGCACAAAAACAAAGCTAAAAAATACTAAATAGGTTTTATTAAAAACTGAATGTATCTTTATTATTTAATTAGTAAAAATACATGGTAGTTGTTACACTATGCAACAAGAAAAATACCAAGAAGTACCACTATATTTTTTTGATGTGTTATGGACCCTAACAACAAAAACCGACGAAATTTTAAATTCAATGGATACGTTTTTTTATTTATTTCTTTTTTTTTTTGTAAAATTTGGAATTTGTAAAAATGGTGCTCCACCGATTTTATCATAACTTGGGAGTGGGTTCTACAGAAAGAAGCCACTAAGAACTTGAAAGAAAATTACCTTTAAGCCGTTCTAATATTATTTTCGTATATACTACCCAGCTTCGGAATTATTCAGACCACAATGATGAAAAATATATTTTCTGTATGCAAAATTGGAAAATTTTTGTTTTTGAAAATTTATTAACTGGTCATAAAGCCACATATATTGTACAAATAAAATAAGCTTTATCTTATGAAAATCGATGTATAAATATTAATTTTATTCATAGTAAAGTGAAATTACCTGATTTTTGCAAAAAATCGAGTTTACAAGCCCCCTTAAATTAATGTCAGATGTAAAATTTCAAAACGGCGATACACGTATATTTTTTTCGTGGCCACCACCAGAATCATTCGTTAGAATCTGTCTATTTAAAAAAATTGATTTTGTCTTACAGTGGAAATATTCGAAATTTTTTCAAAAATTAGGTTACTACTTTGTTATGAATAAAATCAAATAAAAATATTGTGTAACGGCTTAAACGTAATTTTATTTAAAGTTTTTAAGAGTTTTTTTTAGCAAAATTGGATTTTCCGTGTCCGAATTATGATGTAATCGGTAGAGCAGCCTCTTGAAAAATCCCAAATTTTAGAAAAAAATAAGAAAAACGTATCCACGGATTTTTAAATTTCGACTATATTTGTAGAGAATAAATTTAGCATTTCTGAGGCTAAATGAAAAATAGAAAAGGGTAGAAAAAAGCCTAGAAGCTAAAACGCAAATATCAAGGAGTTTTGAGAGCGAACCATCTTGGTTCATTTTGAATCTAGCTGTGCACCTGGAAAATTTACTATCATCTATAATTTTGATAAAAAGTTATCGCTAGTTTATCTTAACTAGCTGCGAAAAAATTTAAACAAAAAAGACCAAAAAATCAATGTGTGCAAAAAGTAAATAAAAACATTGAACAAATAAAAAGAGCATAAATTTAAATCTAAATATTAAAAAAAATAAAAAAAGAGTGAAACGTATTTTTAAAGTGTAGAAGGATTTACATCCAAGATGAAACAAGAATAATTGTTTGAACACCAAGGTTCACAATAGTGATTCAGAGATCGAACCAAGTGGTTCATATTACCGTATGAACTTGGTATTGTTTTAAACATTTTTTTTTAACGGGCACTATAAAAATATGCTTTAAATTAAACTTATATCATCTTTGAGACGCCCAGTGCATGTATTTTTGAGCAGCTGTTACAAAAACAACAAAAACATTAATTCACAGACTGTATCTTTGTTTGTTTACTAAAATTTTGTCATTAGGTTTTCATTTATTTTTTTTTATTAATTTTGCATCAATTTGCTTATAACTGCAAAACAATTTAAATACTTCGCAAGCTAATGGCATAAATATCAAGAAATATAGATCACGCAGTTTAAGGAATTCTTAAATTGTGCATGTGGGTCGGGTATCTAAAAAGAACCTTATGGCCAGTAGTGATTTGGAAGTGCTCGATTTAAAGCCTCCTTGTAAATTACATAAGGACCTACCAAACAATAATGAAATTCAGCGCTTTAAAATAAATGACTTTTGTTACAATGACTTCTACTGGAAATATATGGAAAGAAACTATCCTGTTGTATTAATGGATGTTTCAACACAGTGGGAATGTCGTCGTAATTGGATTAAATTTGTAACTGAACCGTTAGAAAGAACAGAAAGTTTAGACAACCAAATAATATCACCAATTATAACTACTAGTACTATTGATTATGACTACCTCAAGAAAAAAATTGGTAATTGCCAAGTGCCCGTGGCTAATTGTAATAGAGAATACTATGATAGTCATGCCAAGAGTGAAATTTCATTTTATGATTTTATACATTATTGGCGAGAAAGGAGAACATACTCTGCAGCTGATAAATCATCCACAGAATTAAGTAATATCAATAATAAGACTAATACCACCGAAGATTTACTCTACCTCAAGGATTGGCATTTAAAGGCTCAAAATGCTGACTATGATTTTTATACAGTTCCTAAACATTTTTCCTCCGACTGGTTAAATGAATATTTGGTGGAAACGGGAAAGGATGACTACCGTTTTGTTTATATGGGACCAAGAGAAACCTGGTAAGAAAGTTGATTCATTTATACATTGTACAGCTTAATTTTTATTGGTAGATAATTATGTGAGCACAAGCCGCTAAGTCATTTTCAAAATTTTTCCGTAGTGATATTCAAAGTATCAAACACTCACTTCCAATCACTTGTCCGTATATTTTTCTTCAACTTATGTATATGTAATTGATTTAGATACGAATGGACTCGATCGCACAAGATATTAAATTTTGTCCTAACTCGACTTAGCGGTTAAGGGTTGTGATCACAGAATTAACTAAGTGTTCTTCATATTTGTATTCCTAGGACACCTTTTCATTCTGATGTCTTTGGCTCCTTTAGCTGGTCCACAAATATAATGGGCGTCAAAAAATGGCTTCTTTTACCCTCAGGAGAAGAAATAAAGCTCTCGGATCATTGGGGAAATTTGCCGTTCAGCATTAACGAAAGTATGCTGGACGAGAAAAATGTAAATTTTTTTACGATAATGCAAAATGAAAATGAATCACTGTTCGTTCCCAGCGGTTGGTACCACCAAGTATGGAATATAACTGATACAATATCAGTTAATCATAACTGGTTTAATGCTTGCAATTTACAACGTATTTGGAAAAATCTGAACAATCAAATGGAAAAGGTAATTAAAGAAATCGATGATTGTCGACAAATGGATAATTTTATGGAACATTGTCAAACGATGTTGCGTGCAAGTTTTGGTCTTAACTACCTCGATTTTTTACAACTATTAGAATGTATTACAAAAAGACGTTTAAGAAAACTTAATAACAACACTGCCTTAGACGGATCAACATTGTCATCAACA